>CM029015.1:113125968-113725968 GCA_016801055.1 Panax notoginseng
CCACATGGCGCCGTTGAACTATACAGTAGAAACCCACTTGAGACACTTAAAGTCAACGGTCATCGGTTGAAGCATTACTGGGGTGGCGACATCGACAATGAAGATACCGTAATTAAACTTGCCGATGCGCCATAAACAGGGAGTAATCAGGCTGAAAGACTCAAAAACAAGCGCTAATTGGGAGGTAACCCAATTTTACTTTCATTTACAATATTATTATGTATGATAGTCAATTTATAGTTTAGAGTGTAAGTTTAGTATCAAGTTTATTTTGGTCCATTAGGTAGTTAGTTTAGTCATGATTTGTAGTAAAGTCGACCTTACATGTTCAATGTTCACGATGGTATCTTATACTTATGATTTCAATGTGTTTCAGGTACTTTAGAAACTTTTGGACATGTGTTTAATGAGAGGAATTGGAAATATTAAAGCCAGCTACAGAATACCCCCCCTATTGGGGCGGGCATTTTGTGAAGGATACCTCCAGCCGGGGTGGGGGTCTTAAGTCAGGAACAGAAGTACCCCCCGCCAGGGCGGGCCCATGCAGGACAATTACCCCCCGCCGGGGTGGGGGTACGGGAACTTGAACGATTTCTATTTTGCAGTTACACTAATTCAAACCCACTTCTCCACTTCCTTGTCCCATAACCGAACCTCACCCCACTTTTCCTCACAAACTACCACACAATTCCCACTTACCCCCTACATTAACCCACCAAATCACTACACTATCTCTATTCTATAAATACAAACAAAAATTACATCAAATATACACCATTACATATAATTTCAATCATCACAAAGCTAAGATTCTTTAAGTTAGGGTTTTGATAGCAACAAGAAAAGGAAAAACAACAAAGTGTCACAACCAATTAGGAGTCATACTTCAAATGGGCAATTACACTATGGGAAAGCAAATACTTGTAATTTTTCATCATTTAGCGCCATAGTTAAAGTTCAATTACCATATTTGGGGATATTGTGAGTCTCGCACACCACATGTTTGACAAATTGTGCAAGAGAAAGATTGGGAGAATTTGTTATCGAATTAACTGCCATGGCTCCTAAGAAACCATCAAAGAGACAGAGGGCGAGGCTACACCACCTGCACGAGCCTTTGACCTATAGAAATTTGTGAGTGCCAGTATCGCCGATAAGTATGACTATCTAGTGCCCAAGGCACTAACTCCAGAGTGGGGCTTGACACCAGACAATGTTGACGGGCAAATGAAGAGGCAGATAAACGAGAAGGGTTGGGATATGTTTACTGACGAGCCAGAACCAGTATTAGTCAATGTGGTGAAGGAGTTCTATGCAAATGATGAGGATATGGTCCCGTTCAGTGCATTTATGAGGGGTAAACAGGTGTCCTTCAGTCATGAAGCTATCAACAATTATTACAGCCTACGAACTCCTGCGTTATGCCATTATGCATAGTTTCATGATAGTGGTTCCGATTATAATCAAATTCTAGCAGAAATAACTAAGTCCGGCACTACATGGGTCAAGGGATGAAAAGGTGGCATAATCTTCCTCAGCAAGGACTTGAGCCATTATGGAAAGATATGGTATGCGTTCTTGTGTGCAAAGTTATTCCCGTTCACGCATACCACTGAGGTGACGAGAGAGAAGGTGCTTCTACTGTACGCAATTTTGCAAAACTTCCATATCGATGTGGGTGCCATTATAAATTTCTCTATACGGCGAAGCCTGCGAGGGCCATTTTCCAGCGGCCTGCCACACCCATCCCTCATCTGTGGGTTGTACAAGCAGGCTAGCGTTAGATGGTCTAGAGATGAGCCTACCCAGCAGCCATTCCAGCTTCTGGACTCCCGTATGATTACACGCTACACGGTATGGCTTGGGGGGGAAGTAACACCCAAGAGGTGTCGATTTTATATTCCCACAAGCTTCGAAGGAGGAGGAAGAGGTTGCAGACACATCCAAAGATGACAACTTTCAAGCCGATGAAATGACTGGAGAGTAGGAGACTACAAAGAGTCAAAAGGACGGGCATATTTATGTCCAGCAACCAATTTCATAGTCTCCAGCACCTGGTGGACAAAAGGGACAAAGAAGCCAATTGAAAAATGAGGAGACTGGCGGCCAGGCAGGACCACATGTTCAATGCCATGAACACGTCCTTTGCCTAGCTAAATGCGGCCTTACAGAATCCAACCGCATCCGACTAGTTTCCATTCCAACGGCTAGAGCCCATGCCAGAATTTACACCTTCAAATTTTAACAATGAAGAGTGCCGTGTTTTTGAGCTAAGACCGCTATCACCACCATCACCTCAACCTTAGATGATTACAGGGAAGTCCTCTTATACTTATTGCTATATTTTTACAATGAGGACATTGTAATTGTTAAGTTTGGGGGAGTTAGTTTAGTTTAGTTTTATTGCATATGTTAGTTTAGTTTTGTTATAGTTTTGCATATGTTGTCATGTTAGTTTTAGGTTCATTAGTTGTATTCATTTAGTATAATTGCATAATAGTTGCATAGTAGTGTAGTATTGTAAATAGTTTTTATTAGTTTCTATTTCTGTTATTTTTATTCCATATTTATATATATATATATATATATATATATATATATATATATATATATCACAAAAAATTTAGTTAAGTACTGTGTTATCGTGCATGAGTCCAGATGTTCGATAGTACAGTCTATTTTGGCCAACGATGAGGCTGGAATTGAGTAGACAAGTATAGTACTGACTATTAGAACTTTGATATGATTTTCTATTATGAATTGAATCTTTTCCTGTTTGAAACTGGTATAATAAGGTTAGCAAAGTAATAACAACTATGTTGACTGATTAAGTTCAAATTGATACATAATGGACCTCTAAAGGATAATACTAGTTTGAATGAATGAATGACAAGGATTGGCAGTGAAGGCTAAAGTTAAGCAAGAACCTAAGTTTAGGGGAAAATTTAGAGTATATAAGCTATATCCATCTAAATAAAATAAAATAAGTATAAACACCGTGGCATACTTGTTTAGTTTTGTGGCTTTTGTTACTTGAGTAAGTAAGCCCGAGAGGATTTGTGACACCCCCAAATCCCGGTACTTCATTTCCTCAGGATTTGGTGTTCACGTAATCAAAACATTCATTTCTAACTACCCAATTATAATAAAATTGAATAACAAAACCTGCCCATACAGGATTAAACTTAAATAAATCTCCCAGGTTAACTAACCTTTACAAACAATCATTCATGCGAAAAATTAAAATAAACTTCATTACAATCTTTAAACCAAGTCTGAAAATAAACTATTCAACTATTACAAGTCTTCAGCATTGTGTCGTCTTTCCTTTCCCTTTACTGGTACTAGGTACATCACCAGTTTCAACCTTAGCTGTAAGAAATTTTACAGGCAAGAGTGAGCAAACATGGCCCACTTGAAATAACAATAATTAAATCATTAAACTTTTACATCATTTGTCAACATTAAGCTCAATAGAATGTAACAATATATTCTATTAACTTTTGGAAAGCTTTAACCTTTACTGAGGGTCTAATGACCGCGAATCATGTCCACAGTTATAAGTAATTTTTCAACTTAAACTTTAACAGTCATAAGACTATAAGGACTTCACGTACTTAGGGGGATCAACCCTTCGTACAATGTATTGTGCACAATCATTTCAATGCTAAGCGTAACCTCTTATAAAAGAGTTGTTCTTCTCAGTATTTAGAATACAAGTCCGTACCAAAGTGAGTTTGGTTTGGATACATCATGGGGTAATTTAGAATTCAACGGTAATCAACTAAGGTTTAGTTGATTACAAATGACATAACTGTATACTATGGAATAATCATAGTTTAATTGATGTTTATAAATTGACATCATGCTTTAGGGATAATCTAATAGCATACAATTTGAATAATTATAACCTACCTTGCTTGAACAATAATAAGACAAGGTTAATTGAATAATAAACATCCACAACATGTATATAATTGTACATGCTAAACCACAAGTTAAGTACAAGAATAACTTGCTCCAAATAAATTTACACCATTATATGATAATCGAAATTGAAACAATAATTAGTTCAATAACACCAATGATTAGAAAACTTATACAATAAAGAACTTGCTAAATATCAAAAGTTAAGGCTTAGAAACTTGCTCAATGTAAAAGGTAGGTTTAGGAAACTTGCCTTTAGCACAAGCTACACTTTTACCACTTGAATTGATACCCTAAACATATGTCATATTGACATAATTAGTCCTAACCAACATTGTACATTTATATAAACAATTACATTCATCATATGGGTTGAATTATCCATTCACATAATCAATTATTTTTCAAGTAGATAATACTTAATAACATGATAGTTCATAGTCTAATAATACTGAAATTATCATTTAACATTATTATGATAAACACATAACATTTATTTTCAAGTTTTGTACATTTAAACAAAACTGTCAGACAGTTCTGCCAAGCCGCGCCGCGGCGCCACAGTTTGTACTGTGGCTCGCGCTGCCGCGTTGAGTCGGCGCTGCGGCGCAGTGATTATACTATGAGCCGGCACTGCGGCGCAGTGATTGTGCAACAGGCCGTGCTTACGTCATGGTGATGGCGCTGCGGCGCCAGCAATGAACTGCTGGGCCGCGCCGCGGCACGAACTGTCAGTGTCGACTGACAGCTTCGGCAACCATGAAAGAAAAAGCCAAATTGGCCAAAAAGCTCGAATCTAATAGACTGATTATCATGAAAATTGCATATAGACATCATATAAACATATTGTGAGTACTCCTAACATGTTTCTATCCATCAATTAGCACAAACATCAATTATACAACACCCAATTTTATTGTTTTTGGCAAAAACACCATTTTTGATATTTTCCATGAAATTCAACACTGTGATTTTGTTATTCAATCAAAACAGAAATTTCCAAGCATCATGATTATGATTTTTTATACTCTAGCAATTCTTATAATCAATTTATCAATTTAACAACAATTAAAACCTTAATTTCTATTTTAAAATAGCCATACTCATATATATATTTCATATGAACACTGTAATATATTTCTTCCACAAAACACATATATACATGAATTAAAATCTCTATAATCATGAATAAACTCATAAAATAACTATATAATCAAGTACCATACCAAGTTATACATGTATATCAACAATTCATCCCATAAAATATTTTACAGAGAACTTTTTGGGAAGAAGAAAAACATGAAACTTTTAGAGAAAGAGATTGAGCTCCTACCTTGGATTAGGAAGATGATTATTATTATTTTCTCCAAATTCTTTTCTACAATATCTGTTAAAATCACTCTCAAATTCTCTCTAGTTTTCCACTTTCTTCTTTTTCTCTCTGCAAACTTCAACTGGGTCTTTCTTCTCCCTAACTCTAACATACGTATAATATTATAACGTATAATAACAATATAGATATTACGTATAGGCTTTAACTGACATCAGTTATAATTTTTTTTTTGAAAATCAAAAGCCATAAGGCTTGTTTGGTTAAGCTTAATAAAAATAACCTATTAATCCTTACTCCTTGTTTGGTAAATTGAATTAAAATATAATAGATTAATCCTTATACATTGTTTGCTAAAATCCTAATAGATTAAAGACTTATTATGCATTAAGCCTTGTTTGACAAAACTAAATTAAACCATTTTTAATTTATTTTAATAACTCCTTTATAGCAAGGTTATTAGTCACACCTTTATTAAATTAATAAATCAATTAAACATTAATCTATTAAATTACTTTAACACATAAACAATTATAATTCTTTTTACAATTATAATTTCATTTAATCAACTAATATTTCAAACTACAATTTCTCATTTAAATATTATTATTTATTTAAAATCATTATAAGCTCTCTAGCTTATTAAATTAAACTCCATTATTATAAAATCTCATAATAATTAATTTATTTAGCTCCTTAATTATTTGCTCAACAAATAATTAATTAAATCACATCAACTCAAATTGCCATATAATTCAATAAATATTTAATATTGCCAATAAATATTTAATATTTAATATTTAATTATTTATTCAATAAATAATTAAATAAACCACATCACTCAAATTGAACAATTATTTATTCAACAATAACATATCCATTAAACACTTAAATAAATCAATAAATATTTAATATCACACTTTAAAATTATGGAATGTTACAGGATTGTCTTTACACCTAGCGTCAAAAGGTCTTAATGGTCTGGGAGTCGTTGGTCGAAAGCTCATTAAGAGAGCATTGAAAAGCCTAAGGGAATAAGACATTGCACAACCATGAATATAAAAAAAAGAAAAAAGAGAAGAATAAAATGGGAAATAAGAGCAAAAAGCCCCCGTAGATGAAAAATAAAGCATAAGTACCCTATTTTGACCCTCGATATTGGTAGTTGTTTGATTTTAGTTGGATCATAACTGTTTTTGAAATTCCTAAGTTTACACTATATGATGCCTTCAAAGAGATATGTTATGTGTTAAATTTGATTTTATATCAGTCAGCATGGGTGTTGATCACACATGCACTATATCAGTGATAACAGTATAAGATTTGATGATTGATGAGGAATTTACTGATTGATTTTGATATGAAGTATTGTCATGTTTGCTTGATTTCTCTAAGGCCGGTTGAATAGATTTGTCTTTATCATTACTGCTGGATTCGTAGGCATGTAGATTAGTTGCATTCAATTGCATTACATTGCATAGCATTCTTATTTTGTTGTGTGCTCGAGGACTAGCACAGTTTTAAGTTTGGGGGAGTTTGATGAGTGGGTTTTATACCTACGAATCGGCCTCTAATTCGAGCTTAAACTGTGTTGATCATGTATATTTATGTTCATTTTTACTTGTTTATGTTTGTTTTATGTTTAGGTGGCATGATGTGGCATTGGTGGCATAAAGGTGGCGTTGTGACAAGATGTTGCAATATAATGAGCAAAATTATGGATATGCAGAATTACCCCCCATCGGGGCAGGCATTATACAAGGAAAACCCCCACTGGGGCGGGGGTACTTGAGAAACTACTGAATGACCCCACACTGGGGCGGGCCTTTATAGAGCAAAAACCCTCGTCGGGGCGGGGGTACGGGGCAAGAACAAGAGTTATACTTCAATTGGAGTTCTGCAGCAGCGTGAGGGAAGCAAGTTGGTATGGCTTGGGACTTCGATTGGCATCGGTTTATGAACAAAATACGTGAGTATTAAGAATATAACATATACAATTGGAGAGAGATAAGAGGAATCATTCAATTAACAAGCTTGAGCCCTAATTGGAGTGAAGGACATTAGAGGAAAGAATTGAAGGTCAGAGTCACGAAGATTACAAAGTGAAGCAAAGAAGAAGGCAGTTTTTGTATCTATTCTACTTCTTCAATTCACTTATTGTAATTGGGATGATGGATTCTTTTATGATTTTAGTTTTTATTTCATTTATGATGAACTAATTTACTTTTTAAGCTTCTAATGGATCTTTATTGTTAAATGATGATTATCATACCATGAATTCATTTTAATAATCTATCAATTCAGTTTATCTATTATGATTTATGCTTAATTTATGAATTGCTTGATCACCAATTATGTATGGATTCGAGAGATGATGTTTGAATCTAGACTTTGTCAATTTAACATGTGTTCTTGAATTCTATGTTTGAATGGAATCTTTATGAATGTTGGGATAGAGATATACCTAGCATCACATGTAATTGGGTAGAGAACTTGAATTTAAACCTTATTTGATTTTAATTCACATAGAGATATAGTGAATTAGTTAATTAGGGTGTTTGGCTTAATTCTATCTAATTTGTGGGTTAAAGTTAATACAGTGTTAGTGCATCGAGGGATGGCTAATGCTACATAAGTGTTCTTGATTAATAAACTGAGATAGTGAATTGAACTGGATTAAGGTGTGATAATTGGAGTGATACTTAAAGTGAAGTTGTATGCCTAATTCTCCAATATTTGCTTGAAATTATAAATTTTAAGTTGTGTTGATTGATTAGTATTTTTAGTTTCTTAGTTATAATTATTGATTTGGGTAGCTTAATAAAATTTGGATTAATATAAAATTGGTACTTGATAGAGTTAATTTCTTACTATTCTTTGTGGGAACGATACTCAACTTATCCCTGCATTACTTGTTGATCACGTGCACTTGTGTCCTGAGCGTAATTAGAATTTACACCAACACAACACTTGAGGCTGATAGTCCAAAAGCTTCGTGAAAACAAGCTATACGCCAAGTTGAAGAAATACGAGTTCTGGCTTGAGGAAGTAGCATTCCTCGGCACGTGATATCGAATCACGGAATATCTGTTGACCCAGTGAAGATTGAAGCAATACAAAGTTGGGAGCAACTGTAACGATCCCAAAATTCATACAATAATATTCCCCTTCTCGATCGTTAACAATACAACTTAAATCTATCTTTACATCTTTATTCGATATTAAATTCACTAAAAAATGCAGAATATTTAAAATTTTTATACATTTCCTTTTGTATTGCCCTAAATCGCAATCTTTATATTACATCTCTTTGATTCAAATTTATATCATGAATCGTTACTACAAAATGACTATACAAAGTCTTACATCATAAATATATATCCATATACACCGAATAGCTCAACTTACAATTCAACAACATGTTACATTCAAAATATTAAATACATTTCTCATAAAACATAAGTAATCTTCGTGAATATGGATCTCTATAATTCACTTAGCTCATATTCTTACATTGAAATCTTGACCTGCAAAAATTATTATTTCCAAGAGTGAGCTCGACAGCTCAATAAGTTCTAACAGTTTTCATGCATCACATAGCACATAATAATATGCCCAACATACATATCCTAATAATTAAAGTAACATGGCATACATGCTTTAATTCACATAGCAAATATAAAGATTGAGTTCTTTACTCAATTATCATTTTTTAACCAAAATAATGTAGTCATAAATTGACTTTAACATTTCATGATTTCAACATATATAACATATCATGCTTGCTTACAACACATATTACATATCATGCAATTTACAGTAGTTCATCAAGTCCACGTAGAAAATAGGAACCGAAAGACTTGCCTTGATCGTTGTTTACCAATAATAGATTAATAGCTTACAGCTATCTACACTTCACGTGCCCTACACAATTATATAATCATACACATCAACTATTAGTCACATAACAAGACATAGTAATTGTAATGTAAACTCTACTCCACATCTCACAATCCTTCCTGTTAATTAGTACACAATGTTCAATTAGATTATGTTAACTTTTTGACTTATGTAATATTCAAAATTCATTCAAGTCTTTAAGTTTTGCTAGGAATACTTATGGGTTTTATATTAAATCTATTCCATATCTTATAATGTTAATTAACACTTGTCACGGTGTTTCGACGTTCATTCGTCACACGCCCGGATTGTCTCTCTTGTGTATGCTTAGTGTGCTTACATAACTTATCTAATACATCATTTATTAATGTTAATCATCATTATATTTACTAATATTCATGTTTTATAACGTAGGACACCATCTTTTATCGTCAGGAGCACTACACTTGCATACGTGCATGCCCGACGCCCTCCGATTGCCTCCTAATACATATTAGTCACATAAATGACCATCTTGACCCTTTCTCCCGACCTTAAATTGAAAACCTTAAAGAACGAAAGTTGTAGGGCTATTCGTTTTCGTTCCGGATCATCTTGAATCACCTTAATCAGAGTCCGTATGAAAACGTTATGGCCATTTTACTACAGGTCGTCAAAACTCTCCAGCCGTGTCAACTATTCTGGCGTTGCAGCGCCCCAAATAGCCTTGAGAGACACACTGAAGCACCCCTTAGCAGTATGTATGCATTTTTTTTTTCAGTTTTACTGCTCTTACGAATTTTTGACCCTTTCTCCTTCCAACCTTCATAACTTGAGTTATACACACCCAAATCAGTCCATTTTCGACTCTATGGATTCGTAATTCATAGAACTACAACATACTGGACTTATAACAAATTTATAGAAACACTAACTAGCCTAAATCTTGACCCAAAACTCATGTTCATACCAAACTTTCATGTTTTAACATATTTAGCGAATTCATTCACTACAAATTCGTTTCTTAACCAAATATATTCATTCAACTTGCGTTCTTTTCGTTTCTTATTATATTAACACAATCCATCACTAATTTCACAATTATACTATGAATTAAACATCAATTTGATAATTTCAAAAGTAATTTTTCAGAAATTAATTCACAGGAAATCATTATGAACAAAATTTCTCTTGTTTATCAAAATTATATGGATTGAATTGCTAGAACAAACATATAACTCATAATATATCATAATATAACCCATATTACACATAACTTATGCTCACATCAAAGATTTAAGAATAATTTTCAACATAACTTCATTATCAAACACTATAAACATGATTTCATCATGTTCATCATATCTTTGTGAATTAAAACTTTTGAACAACTATAAAAATCTCATGTAAGCGTTTACACATATATACACACACACACACACACATCCCATTCACATATCAAAATTATGAAGCTTCACCAAAAGATTTTTACATAGAACTCTAAAACTATGAAAACATAGAAGAACATGATTTTAAAACTTATTGTATTGTGAAAATCCTTTCATGGCATACAATCACATATAAAAACATATGGACACCATATACACATATAAATTCATAATAATGAAAATCTAATTTTACAAAGACTAAATACAAAAACATCTTAATTTAGTATAAGAGTTAGTTTGATACATTTCTAGGTTGAATTAGGAGAAAAGATGGAGATGATGAAAGCTTTTCTTTTGTTTTCTCAAAGTTTCCCTTCTTCTTCTTCTTCCTATTCTTCTTCTCTGTATTCTCTCTTCTTCTCTTTGTTCTTAGTTTAGACTTAGGTTTAGAAAATTAACGTAACTTAGTGTATATCCAATATACATATAACACATATAATTATAGAATATGTAACTCCCAATATAATTACATATACTAATTATCAATTTAATAAATAAGTTAAAAAAATTAGAATTTTAAAAGCCCTAAGGCTTATTTGACAAAACCATATTATTTTAAAATTTAGGTTTTAATAGTTAAGGTCTTGTTTGGGTAAAACAGATTTAAAACAAAAGAAAGGCTTTTTTTGAGAAAACGGTTTTAAAAACTCTTTTAATAGATGCTTTAACACATATTATTAATGTTATCCTTTAATTAATTAAATCTTAACATTAATTTAATTAATTAAAAGTTTAACATCAATTAACCACATAAAATTGTCACATTTTAATTACTCACTAATTATAACTACATGTAACAATTTCCACATCACTACACTAACTCAATTAAATTAGAACTATAACATAAAATCATTACATGTTAATTAAATATTAAATAATTATTTAATTAATATAATACACTTAATTACATTACTCCATATTAATCACATAATCTCAATAAATAATTCAATTAAAATGTTTATTTACTTCAATAAATATTAAATTAACATTTAAATTCTCTTCACATCAATTCACATATTTCACAATATATACACCTCATAATAAGAATTTTAATTATTAAATTCTTATTTTAATAACTAATGAAAATTCGGGTTGTCATATCCTTCCCTCCTTATAAGGATTCCGTCCTCGGAATCAAAGAAACCTCCCTTACTTGGTTTTCACCAAATCTCTTTTCAAAATTTACTCGGGATACTACATTCACACTTTCTTCTAAGAATTTTATTCTCAAAATTTTATCTATTAATCTTTATTCATTCAATCTATCAAAATAGATTTTACGGTAATACTTTATTCATTCATTGGGTTCTATAACCACTTTCATTCCACAAAGATCTTTATGCAATTATTAACTTTTCTATTAAAAATTTTACATTATTCTTTGATAACTCATCTCCTTATCATTTCAAAGTTTCTTTTCTCACTTATTCAGTATATTCATCATTCAGTGTCGCATTCTACGACTTACTTCTTTCTAAGGAATATCATCCTTACCACATTCGCTTTTTAGAATAGCAAGAATCTTTCACAATTGCTCAATAATTGGGAAGCAAAATGAATAACTCAGGAATTTAAAATATTCCAAATCATGCTGAGGGGTCATAAGACCTTGAATTATGTCCACGATTATAAGTGCTCTTTCAACTTAAATCTTAACAGTCATTAGACTATAGGGACTCCCGTACTTAGGGTGTTAAGCCATTCGTACGATGTATTATGCACAAACATCTAAACGCTATGCGTATATGTCCATAGTTATAAGTATTATTTCAACTTAAACTTTAACAGTCATAAGATTATAAGGACTCCTCGTACTTAGGGGGTTCAGCCCTTCGTACAATGTATTGTGCGTAAACATCTAAACGCATTGCGTAAAATAACTCCCCTATAATAGGGTTGTTCATTTCAGCTTTTCAACATCTGAATCCGCACCAAAACAATTTGGTTTGGCATAACTTCTCAAGAAACGCTTGAATTTCATGAATATTTTTCAATATTTGTCTAGCTGAATTAAATAGCATAAACTTCTACAACAATTCGGACATCAATCGAAATATACATATACATACATACATATATATATATATATATATATATATATATATATATATATATATATATATATATTCTCATATCTTAAAGAAATCTCAAAAATCTTTTTATGACGTCATGATACCGCACTGTATTTACAATCCGTTTTAGGATTCCGTCATTTGGTGATTTTATCATACTACATCATACCATAGTGGGCTGACGATCCTTAGATCACATCCAACACTAAGTAATACTGCATTGATGACTCCATCATTTTTATCATCTCTGCACCAGGTTCCATTATGCATTGATGATATAAAAAATACATTTTGATATATTTCAAATCATTTTTGTATAGCCGAAGCAATTAGCATAGACATACGAGTAACAATATTGTTTTTAAAACTCATTGGTTTCATCATTTGATCCAAGATTTTTCAAGAAAATAGAAGTACAAACATCAGCACGAAGTCAATAAATTTCGAAAGTCTAGCATAACTAGTAGATTTAGAATATCTAGTTATCCATCAACTTCAATCTTTACTCCATAACTTCATTACTTAACCAATTCTTTTTATTTCTAGCACCACCAATACTCTTATACTAAATATTCTTGTATTTTACCTTACAATCTTCCTATACCCCTAATATAATTCATCAAACTTACTACACATTGGAAGTGTAACGATCGAGAAATTTGGATCCTTTGTTAAACACTTTTAAATAATTACATAATGAATAAAATTATGTTATTTGTTATTATTATGTGTTAGTAAAATGAATGTCGTTCTATAACCTAGAAACGTCGAAACGTCGTAGTATTTTAACTACGTGAAGGAATTAAAGTGTTTGAATTTCTAAGACGAAAATTAAAGCTTTTCGAGAAATTTTCCAAAAAATACTATTCATCATTTTCTGCTCGGGAATTATTTTTGAATTTTCGAGAAATACGTATCGTAAGAATATCAAGGTGAGATGGATTATGTAATAATAATTCAAGTATGGAAAACGTAATATTTCGCATGCGGACTTAATTTGAGAACGTTAAGGATTTAAAATCAAAATGAAATAAACTTGTGGGATCTTGTATGAAGTGCAAGTCCAATACAAATTAAGGTGTAAGCCCGTGTGTGGGTATTGTTAAGCCCAAGAGTTGGTTAATAGGAAGCCCAAATTACTTTAAAGCAAGTCCAAAGATAAATTAAGCAATTTAAAATCTAAGCCCAATTAATGATCCATGGGTAAAGCTTGATCCATGGGGCAACCCATGGGTGATCTTGGTGCCCAAGTGTTGTGTTGACCAAGAACTTTTGTGTAGGGAGCAAGTTTACTTAGGGATTAAGTATGGAATAATAAAGAGGTTACTTAAGGAGGTGGATGTCTTAATGACCCATTTGGCCCAACCTTAGAAGCTCTATAAATAGCAAGCTCACCATTCATTATTTGCTTGTTCAAATTATCCAACAACTTTCCTTACAAAACAACTTATTGGTTAGAGAGAATAAGCATTTTTAAGCTAAACTTCCATTGTTTGATTTCTAAGAAGAAGGAAGCTAGTCATCAAAGGTAAATTATCTTATATCTTCCATCTCTTCCATTGTAGGGTGATAAGAGAAGTGTAACTTAATGAACATGTATGTTAAGAACACATAGGAAATGGATGATCAGTGGACTTAAGCCGTATAAGTCATGAATAAGTAATTTGAACCAAAATAAGTTATGAACTTATGAAGAACAAGGCTGAACTTGTCATATGATTACTTTAAGAAGTTAGTATAATTCATAAGATATAAGAATGTTGATTAAAGGACTTAAATCAATAATAAGTCATAAGAAATGAAATCTTGTAGTTTATAATTTGTTAAGTTATGAACTTATGAGGAATAATCCATAACCTAATTTAAAGATAAGTTATTGTAATATGTAGGTTGAGATGTCTAATTGATGGATTGAATCCATTTGGAACAATGAACAAATCACTAGTAACGAAGTTTTATCGGGATTCACACGATTGGACGATAATCGTCGAATTCGTGAAATTATCTGAATGGAAGTCGAATTATATGTTTGAACTCGGAAATGTTGGTTTTCAATGGAGATAAGTCTTATTTGGCATTATAGAGTTGCGGACTCAAAAATAACCGAATTCCGACTTAGAACGCGTTGAACGTTCATGAACGTTTATCCTTTTCATTTAAAATGGACTAATAGGTGAATTTTTAGTTAACAAAGTAAAATAGATAAAATTCTTGCATGATCACGTATAATATGTAATTTGTGAACCGTAGGCTCTTGAACGAGCCAATTCGGACTTATAACGAAGAAGTTACGAGCCCGGGAATCTCACAAAGTCAAAAATCTGTCAAAATTTTCCAAGGCACAGAGTCCGCGCCGCAGCACGACTCAAGGCATTATAGCCCGCGCCGCAGCGCGAGGCTGGACTATAGTGCACTGTTAGTTGGCGCCGCAGCGTGACATAGAGAGCTGGGACTCGCGCCGCAGCGCCGAGTCTGGGCCATGCACACTGCTAACTCACACTGCGGCGTGACATAGAGGAGGAATGCTGGCGCCGCAGAGTCATCCATAAGGATTTCATATAAAGGAAAAATTACAAGTAAAGAAAGAAAGTGAATTGATTAGTAATGAAGTAAAGCTTAATTATAACATTGTAAAGCTTTGTTAAACCTTATGCTTGATAACTAAAGGTTAAAGATAATCAAACGAATATGAACGTAAGACAGTGTAAGTTATAACGGCAAGCCGGAACCAATAATAGCAAATCTAATACGTAATTAGATTGAGA
Organism: Panax notoginseng; assembly: GCA_016801055.1. Classification (NCBI taxonomy): domain Eukaryota; kingdom Viridiplantae; phylum Streptophyta; class Magnoliopsida; order Apiales; family Araliaceae; genus Panax; species Panax notoginseng. Next base: position 113,141,390 of record CM029015.1, read on the forward strand.
AGAAGGCTAAGATTCTTTAGGAACCATGTATGTTATTCACGATCTAATGTGTTATGTGATGTTATCATCTATTGTAGAGACTTAAGGACTTAAAGTGCACGTGTTATAACTGTAGCAAACGTTAAAGGCAAGTATTCTAACCCTTGTTTTAGTTCAATCTGGACAAGCTTTGTGATTCATGTATTTTTACTCATGAGTTAATGTCTGATGAAGTCAACGCCAATTCTTTCGGCTAGACTTACGATATCTTGGTTTTTTTATAATCTATCAAAGTATTGTCAATGATTTACCAAACTAATATGGGTGTGGTTTTCAAAAGGAGATTGAGTATGCTAAATTATTTTGTCGTCAAACGACAGGCACGTGAGGTTGCCACAACTTAAACGTACACACGTTTAATGAATGTAGTGTTGATCAACATAGAGTGCTATAGGATGATCACCTAGACATGCTCGTAAGCTATGCCAGACTTACGGACTTTGTGCCGGGATGTCCTTTACAAAGAACTTATGAAATGCTCATGGACTTGGACCGGAATTGATGTTTTACTGAATATTGTTATTGTAAAATATTTTGAATGAAAAGAAGTGCTATTTTGAATTATCAATAGTACTTCATAACCATTGCCCAATTATTGAAGATATATGATTCCTATGTTTCAAGCATGCTAGTTTTATGAGAATTGTTGTACTTGCTGAGCTAGTTAGGCTCACTCTTGCTTGAACCATATAAATGCAGCTAAGATCGAACGGACCGACGGATCTGGCAAGGATAAAGGGAAGACTAAGGCGAACTCGTAGATTACTTATGTAATAGTATAGATTGAATGTTTGTGTAAACTGTAGCACCGTGTAGCACCATCTGTCGGGTTGAAAGATACCCGGATTTGGGGGCATCACAGGAAGTTCCGGAACTTGCCACAATAATATGAGTTTAAGAACTTAACCTAGTCAGACCATAGGCGTCCATTCGCTGAGGGGTTCAAAACATACCTTATTATTATAAGTCACGAACTTACCATATGCATTAGTTTTAAGATCTCGTACCTAACCCTAATAATATCTAACTAATCTTAATAGTTTTTAACTATCAAATATACACATGAGAAAAGAATCACCTTTTTGCCACATATACATTGATAGCACGACACCAACATTCCAATGATTATCAATGTGATAAACTGAGTGCAAGCACAAAACTCTCGCCTATACAAAGGTTTGTACAACTCAGCCACCACATGAGTCCTCAATTGAAATCCCACCTAACTCTATCTTGCCTATAACTTGCTCTTTGCTCGATATGAATTCCTCGTATCACATTATCTATAACTCCTCATGAGTTTGTCCTATACTATTTTATTGTACATCATCTTCATAGTATTAAGCTATAATTATTCAAACATTACAGACCATCTTCCTTTTATAACTAAAACAGATCACGTCGTGATCTTATTCTATAATCATCTCCCTTAAAATCCTTTTATTAACTAGTGATCGTTTTGTTTTACGATCCTCTTTCTTTCCTTTTTTCATCATTTACGATTTCATTTTTGCTTTTAATCTTACAGACTTTGTCTATTCATCATTATTCGTTATCTTGGCTATTGGAGTTAGCAAACTCCCATTTCTTATCTTTATGTCTCTTCAAGATTCTTCTTTGAATTTTCTTGTTTATATAATAATTCTTCCTTTAAGAATTTCTAACTTCAATTACATTGCTCAACATTTCATTCGCGTTCAACATTTTCATCATACGTATCCATTTTCTATACTTGGTACACATCAAATCTCTAACAATTTCAATATGGTACGCTGAGTGGTTTCCCACAAACAACCAACAAACTAAGTTACGAGTTACTAGTTCATATATACCTCATCTCTATGAAGGAATCGTTAAGCCCAGATACCATACATCAACTATTACAGAGTACGATTGTACCATACTTAGATATAACTTTTTATTCTTAACTTCTTTATCATTATATTCTTATAAACATGCCTATTTATTATCACCTTACATCCTTATTTTTGGAGTTGGGTAACCCCACATTCATATTCCTTATAACTCTGCGAGATTCTTCTTTGAATCCTCTTACGCATGTTTTAATTCCTTCTTTATAAATTTCTTAAATTACTTCTTATTGTTCAAACTCTATTTGAGCTTATTCGTTCATTATCTTCACCTCTATTCTCTAAGGTTATAGCCTAAGGTACTTTTACCTAAGGTTTCTAACCTATCAGCTTTGATACCAACTTTAATGACCCCAAAATTCATACAATAATATTCTCCTTCTCGATTGTTAACAATACAACTTTAATCTATCTTTATATCATTATTCGATATTAAAATCACTAAAAAATGCATAATATTTAGAACTTTTATACATTTCCTTCTGTATTGCCCTAAATCGCAACCTTGACATTACATCTCTTCGATTCAAATTTATATCATGAATCGTTACTACAAAATGACTATACAAAGTCTTACATCATAAATAGATATCCATATACACCAGATAACTCAACTTACAATTCAACAACATGTTACATTCAAAATATTAAATACATTTCTCATAAAACATAACTAATCTTCGTAAATATGGATCTCTAGAATTCACTTAGCACATATTCTTACCTTGAAATCTTGACCAGCAAAAATTATTATTTGCAAGAGTGAGCTCGACAGTTCAGCAAGTTCTAACATTTTTTATGCATCACATAGCACATAATAATATGCCCAACATATATATCCTAATAATTAAATTAACATGGCATACATGCTTTAATTCACATAGCAAATATAAAGATTGAGTTCCTTACTCAATCATCATTATTTAACCAAAACAATGTAGTCATAAATTGACTTTAACATTTCATGATTTTAACATGTATAACATATCATGCTTGCTTATAACACATATAACATATCATACAATTTACAACAGTTCATCAAGTCCACGTAGAAAATAGGAACCGAAAGACTTTTCTTGATCGTTGTTTACCAATAATAGATTAACAGCTTATAGCTATCTGCACTTCACGTGCCTTACACAATTATATAATCATACACATCAAGTATTAGTCACATAACAACACATAGTAATTGTAATGTAAACTCTACTCCACATCTCATAATCCTTCCTATTAATTAGCACACAATGTTCAATTAGATTGTGTTACCTTTTAGACTTATGTAATATTCGAAATTCATTCAAGTGTTTTAAGTCCTGCTAGGAATACTTATGGGTTTTATATTAAACCCATTCCACATCTTATAATGTTCATTAACACTTGTCACGGCGTTTTGACTTTCATTCGTCATACGCCCGAATCGTCTCTCTTGTGTATGCTTAGTGTGCTTACATAACTTATCTAATACATCATTTGTTAACGTTAATCATCATTATATTTACTAGCATTCATGTTTTATAACTTAGGACACCATCTTTTATCGTCAGGAGCACTACGCTTGCATACGTGCATGCCTGACGACCTCCGATTGCCTCCTAATACATATCAGTCCCATAAATGACCATTTTGACCCCTGCTCCCGACCTCAAATTGAAAACATTAAATAATGAAAGTTGTAGGGCTATTCGTCTTCGTTCCAGATCATCTTGAATCACCTCAATCAGAGTCCGTGTGAAAAGGTTACGGCCGTTTTACTATAAGAGGTCAAAATTGTCCAGCCGTGCCAATTATTTCGGTGCTGCAGCGCCCCAAATAGCCTTGGGGGCCATACTGCAGCGCCCCTTAGCAGTATGTACGCATTTGTTTTTTCCAGTTTTACTGTTCTTATGAATTTTTTTACCCTTTCTCCTTCCAACCTTCATAACTTGAGTTATACACACCCAAATCAGTCCGTTTTTGACTCTATGGATTCATAATTCATAGAACTACGACATACTAGACTTATAAAAAATTTATAGAAACACTAACTAGCCTAAATCTTGACCCAAAACTCATATTCATACTAAACTTTCATGTTTTAACATATTTAGCGAATTCATTCACTACGAATTCGTTTCTTAGCCAAATATATTCATTCAACTTGCGTTTCTTATCGTATTAACACAATCCATCACTAATTTTACAATTATATTATGAATTAAACATCAATTTGATAGTTTCAAAAGCTATTTTTCAGAAATTAATTCACAGAAAATCATTATGAACAAAATTCCTCTTGTTTATCAAAATTACGTGGATTGAATTGCTAGAACAACCATATAACTCATAATATATCATAATATAACCCATATTACACATAACTCATGCTCACATCAAAGATTTAAGAATAATTTTCAACATAACTTCATAATCAAACACTATGAACATGATTTCATCATGTTCATCATATCTTTGTGAATTGAAACTTTTGAACAACTATAAAAATCTCATGTAAGCGTATACACACACATATATATATACACACACACATTCCATTCACATATCAAAATTATGAAGTTTCACCAAAAGATTTTTATATAGAACTATAAAACTATGAAAACATAGAAGAACATGATTTTAAAACTTGTTTTTACAACAATTGTATTGTGAAAATCCTTTCATGGCATGCAATCACATATGAAAACATATGGATACCATATATACATATAAATTCATAATCATGAAAACCTAATTTTACAAAGACTAAATACAAAAACATCTTAATTTAGTATAAGAGTTAGTTTGATACCTCTCTAGGTTGAATTAGGAGAAAAGATGGAGATGATGAAAGCTTTTCTTTTGTTTTCTCAAGGTTTCCCTTCTTCTTCTTCTTCCTCTTCTTCTTCTTCTTCTTCTTCTTCTCTGTATTCTCTCTTCTTCTCTTTGTTCTTAGTTTAGACTTAGGTTTAGAAAATTAACGTAACTTAGTGTATATACATATATATATATATATATATATATATATATATATATATATATATATATATATATAACATATATAATTATAGAATATGTAACTCCCAATATAATTACATATACTAATTATCAATTTAATAAATAAGTTACAAAATTTAGAATTTTAAAAGCCCTAAGGCTTGTTTGGCAAAACCATATTATTTTAAAAATCATGTTTTAAAAGTTAAGATCTTGTTTGGGTAAAACATATTTAAAACAAAAGTAAGGCCTTCTTTGGGAAAACGGTTTTAAAAACTCTTTTAATAGATCCTTTAACACATATTATTAATGTTATCCTTTAATTAATTAAATCTTAACATTAATTTAATTAATTAAAAGTTTAACATCAATTAATCACATAAAATTGTCACATTATAATTACTCGCTAATTATAACTTTATGTAACAATTACCACATCACTACATTATCTTAATTAAATTAGAAGTATAACATAAAATCATTACATGTTAATTAAATATTAAATAATCATTTAATTAATATAATACACTTAATTACATTACTCCATATTAATCACATAATCTTAATAAATAATTCAATTAAAATATTTATTTACTTCAATAAATATTAAATTAACATTTAAATTCTCTTCACACCAATTCACATATTTCAGAATATATACACCTCATAATAAGAATTTTAATTATTAAATTCTTATTTTAATAACTTATGAAAATTCGGGTTGTCACAACAACCTAAGTTAATAACCGAAGTACGTAGCTTTCTGGGCTTAGCTGGTTATTATTGAATATTCGTGAAATAATTTTCTCGAATCGCTACTCGATTAACTCAGCTGACTCGAAAAGATACAAAATTCGGTTGGAGTGAGGAATATGAGAAGAGTTTTCAAGAACTTAAGAGGAGACTCATTTTAGCTCCTGTTCTGACAATACCATCTGGTTCGGAGAGATTTGTCATCTATAGCGATGCTTCAGGCAGAGCGTTAGGATGTGTTTTCTTGCAACATGGGAAAGTCATAGCCTATACCTCCCGACAACTCGAAGAATATGAGAGAAATTATCCTACTCATGATCTAGAGTTGACAACAGTCGTTATTGCACTAAAAATCTGAAGACATTACCTGTATGGGGAGAAAATAGAGATCTATACGGATCATAAAAGCCACAAGTATTTCTTCACCCAAAAGGAACTCAACATACGGCAACAACGTTGGCTCGAGCTATTTAAAGATTACGATCATATAATTCAACACCATCTTAGAAAAGCGAACGTGTTAGCTGAAGCATTGAGTAGAAGATCATATGCGGGTACGAGTGAAATATTCTCAACGTAAAGGCCCATTTGGTATGACTTACAAAGGATGGAGATAGAGTTAAAGACTCTAGAGACCCACGTGATGATGTCAAATATACGTGTATAACCAACTTTAATTGATAAAGTAAAAGCTGCTCAAGCTATGGACCTAGAGCTGATGCGTATGAAAAAGAAAGTACAAGAAGGTGCTATTCCGGAAGTAAGAATCGATGAAGAATGAATACTTCGAGTCAACTCCAGACTTTTTATTCCTAACGACTTTGATTTGAAGTATAAAATCATGATAAAGGCACATAACCACCGTTTCCAATCCATCCTGGGGGTACCAAAATGTATCGTGATCTTTGATATACATTTTGGTGGATCAATATTAAGAGAGAGATAACGGAGTTTATCTCAAGGTGTTTATCTTATCAACGAGTCAAGGCGGAGCATCAAGTGCCAAAAGGTCCATTACAACCACTTGAAATTCCAGAATAGAAGTGGGAGCACATTAACATTGATTTCGTTACTAGTTTTCCTAAGGTTTCTCAAGGCATAGATACAATTTGGGTTATTGTTGATAGATTAACCAAGTCTGCTCATTTCTTTCCTATAAGAGAAACTTATTCACTTGAACGTCTTGCTCGTATATACATAAATGAGATTGTAAGACTGCATGATATGCCAGTATCCATAATTTTTGATCGAGACCCAAGATTTACTTCATAGTTTTGGGTCAGTTTGCAGAAAGCTATGGGCATAGATTTACGATTTGCAGAAGACTATTCAAACTCTTGAAGATCTATTAAGACTCCGTGTTCTAGACTTCAAAGGAAGTTGGGACAAGTTCTTGTCACTAGTGGAATTCTCCTACAACAACAATTATCAAGCAAGTATATGCATGGCTCCATTCGAGGCGTTATATGGACGAAAGTGTCGTTCTCTAGTATGTTGGGATGAGGTGAGTGAAGCAACGTTGTTGGGACCGAAATTGGTATGCATGACTACGAAAAATATTCAAATGATCCGACAACATATAAAAACCTCACAAGATCGACAAAAGAGTTATGCTGATCTTCATCGAATGGATGTGGAATTTAATGTTAGAGATCATGTGTTGTTACGTGTTGCTCTATGAAAAGGAGTTACAAGATTTGAAAAGAGAGGAAAGCTCAATCCTCAATTTATTGGCCCATTTGAAATCCTTGATCGAGTAGGAACTGTGGCCTATAGACTCGTCTTACCGCCAAGTATGTCTCATGTTCATAACTTTTTTCATATATCTATGTTTCATAAATATTTGGAAGACCCAAACCATATTTTTGAATTAGAACCATACGAGATAGCGGAAGATTTAACGTATGAAGAGATACCTATTAAAATATTGGATAAGAAGGAACATATTCTACGCTCTAAGGTTATACCTCAAGTTAAAGTTTTGTGAAGAAACCATGATATTGAGGAAATGACCTGGGAGTTAGAATCTGAAATAAAATCAAGGTATCCTCACCTCTTCAAATATACCATGTACGTACACCAATTTTAAGGATGAAATTTCATAAGAAATGGTGGTTGTAGGATCCCAACTTTTATGAATAAAGATTGAATTGTTCTCTAAATGTTATTTTGAATAATAAGATGTTGATTTAATATAATGTTATAGTTGTGGATAATAATTACAAATTTTGCAAAGTAAAAAAGTTATCATAAAATATTCGTTTGGCCAAGGAATATTTGTCTTATCAGGGAATATTCGTACGACGACACAATCATTGGTGAACCCCACAACAGAATTACTGTTGGAGTTAGAAAATGACAGAAATAACTTTTTATAAAAAAATGACAAAAGTTTTACAGTTAAACTATTGAAATACTCAGTGGTAGAAGTACAGTAATACGCGTGGTTGCATAGTAGCACACAGTATTGCACAATATCTTTGATTATTGATGCTTACATGAGAAGTCACTCAATTTTATAAAATTATTACCACAATAATTGCTGCATAGTTTCTCACATTATTGATTCAATTATTGTCATAATATTTTATATTATTAAATCAATAATTGAGACGACAATGTTATTCATATTATTATTTGCATTATTGACAATTTCTAGAAAGTTCTGTCGAGGAAAGGGGTTTGGTCACTTAATTGTGCGCCAATAAGGAGAAGTCCTTATCGAAAAGCTCCCTCTTTCCTGAGAATGATCTGGTTGTTACTATTGTGAGTTATAGTATTAATGATGAATAAATGTTATTAAAAATATATTTAGTGAAGCCAAGTGAATTGAGATAAATAGAGCGGTTGTTATTGAAGTATTTGTTATAAATTTTTCTTATTACACACACACACACACACACACACACATATATATATATATATATATATATATGTGTGTGTGTGTGTGTGTGTGTGTGTGATATGGTGTGTGTGTGTGTGAGTGGATGTTTTATATATATATATATATATATATATATATATATATATATATATATATAAGTTTTGTTTTTTATATAAAATAGAATATATTTTATTTTATTTGATTGCATAGTACTATATAGTACTGAATAGGGTTGCATAGTACTGCATAGTGCAACATAGTAAAATCAAAATTATTTTGCAGAAATCGTCCGTGAAAAAACTTCCTGTTCACCCGTGATTTTTCCTTTACTGGGCGTCCAAATAATATCCTGTCATTCTCCTATAAATAGGATGCTTAGTTTAGAATTGAAAATCACACCAGAATCAGAGAATTCTTCTTCTATAATATTAAGCGTATTTCTTTTGAGTTTAAAGAAGCTTTGAGTGTAGAAAACAATATAAGTTTTCTTCAAGAATATTCCCGCCATACTAGTCAGAAATACTCTCCTTTTAAGGTAAGGGATATTATTTTTGTTTAATATTCGTAAAAAATATATTTTCTTCCATACTCTGTAGTATATAAGTAATATTATTTCGTTTCAGATTTCGAATTCTACATTCATTTTGTTAAGTATTGCTTCTATACTCCTTCAAATTAGTAGAATATCCTTGAAATTTACGCTTCATCGAGTATCTTTTCACGAAAATATTTTTCTGAATATTCTTATTAAATTTTAATCTTTTCATGCTGGGGTACTATTAATGGAGTACTATTCATGAAGTACTATTCATAAGGTACTATTCACTCGGGTACTATTCACCCGGGATACTATTCATGACAAAAATTGATTTCTTTTCTGTCCAAATTATTTTTGATACAATATTATTCTTGAATTTTACTCCACAAAGCAGTTATCATGTTGACAATTTAGACATTCTTGAACTCGAGATAAATTGAATTATAACTCTTTAAAATTTATCCTTGCTTTCACTTAATTGAATTCTTATATCATTGTCATCATCCTCATGCTTATATTATGATGAAAGTCATCTTTGGCCCGTAGTTCATAGATGGACTGTTGATTGGTATGATTATGACCAGGAATTATATATCTGTATAATCATGACCTGTAATGTTACAAATGATGTAGTAAAAGTCCTCTTTGACCCTTAGTGCATTGATGAACAGTTGTTAGCATGATCACGACCAATGGTGATAATAACGAATATCCTTGGCCCGTAGTGCATGGATAATCCGTGGATGTGATACTAACGAATATCCTTGGCCCGTAGTGCATGGATAATTCGATGATGTGGATTATTTATTGAGTTGTGCTACAACGATAAAATATTGATGATAAACTTTTAAATCATAAAAGATATTAGATATCATGCTCTAATTGATTCTTCTAATGGATTGCTTGTTCCGCTGCAGTTAAACTTGTTGTCTATTGTATTCTATCATTTTAACAATGTTAAAGGCTAATGATAATTTATTCTACATTATCTTAGTCATAATATTCTTTACTGGGCTAGTTTAGCTCACCCTTTGCTTTTATTGTTCTCTTCAGGATATGAGAAATAGCTCGGACTAGTCGGGGAATGGAATGATGGTCCAAGATGGTAGCTATAGTAGTCCTCACTATTCTATGAAATAGTGTGATAATAAATGTAATGAGGACTCCATTTGAGTTTGGATATTATCTACGTGATAATATTCGTGTTAAAACTCTCAGCTACGTTTTGTCGTATTGTATAAATGAAGTTTGTATTTAAATTTTTTACCATGTATTTGGCGGCTCAGAATGGGTGGTGTATACCTATTTCAGGGGCGTCACATCTTAGGCTACTCTCGCGACTTTTTTTGCATGAAGGTTCCCAGATCATCCCAATTTACTCGATGGGAAGTTAATCCGATCTTTCAACTAGAGAGAATCTGGGTGGTGCCTTTCCTAAGCCTCGTAGAATTAGTCTTCCTGCGAGTCCAATAATTAAACACAGACGGGATAGCCTCCTAGTGGAGGGACCACACAACATACATTCACATACATCGCGTCTCACCGAATGGAAATGATGACATGTGCGAAGCACTAATATCAAAGGCAGAAATGGTGCGAAGCACTAAGTGCAATAAGTAAAGAATTAGTATACATTCATTCAAATGTAAATACAACATCCATACACAAGCAGATAAAAGTAATGAAAAGCTTTTGAATAACAGCGTAAGCCCACTTACTGGATGTCCCCAGCAGAGTCGCCACCTGTTGACGTCAGGATTTTTATTTGTCCCTTTCTGTTCTTATCTTTTGGTGTTCTCATGTTAGGTGAGATTTGTTTGAAAAAATAAGTTTCAAAAGGTCCGACATGTATATGTCGACGATTTGACTATAAGAGTCGCTAGTTGGTTAATTTTAAATGGTTGCACCAACTCAACAGAGAAAAGGTTTGCACAAAGATCTAGTAATGTGACACTGTTTAACTGGTCTGCAAAACCGAATTTCGTTAGGTTCCGGGGGCTTGATTAAGCGGAGGGAAGATGTTAGGCACCCCCCGGCTTCTGTGATAACACGGTTACTGCCACTTTTCAATTTAAACTTTATCTGAATGTGTGTGTGTTTGTAGGTCTATGTAATAACCCGATATTTTCTATATAATTAAATAAGAAATTTTGCGTATAATTTTTTTTAATAAAGGTGGGATTATGTGCCAGGTAATTTGTATATATATGTGATAAATAAAATTTATTTATTACATGAATATTTACAAATAATTTTTTTTAAGAATTATTAATCATTATAAATTATGTTCTTATTATAAATTAATTTTTATAGTAGAAATATTTTTATGATTTATTTTTCATGAAAATATGATTATATATTATTTAAATAATATATGAAATGATTATTAGAATTATTATAATAACTATTTTATTACAGAAATTTATTTCATATTAATTAAGTTAATTGTTATAACTTAATTAATAATGATATGTATATGAAAGATAAATCAGATATGGAATCCAAACCCTAATTCTGAATTCTAGCTAAGGAATGAGAATAATAATATTATATTATTTATATTTAAGTGCTATAAATATAAATATGTATTATGTACGTATTGATAATGGTTAGTCAATTATGTGTATAATATTAAAACCCTAATATTAATTTGTTAAACCCTAATTTGAAACTCAAATAGGAGTTCAAGACTGTGTAGTGATGGTGTGATATGATTTATGTCGCGTATTATAGGATTTAATGTTAATTATTATAAATATTAATTTTAATTAGGAAAACCCTAATTATAGGAAACCTTAATTGTTAATTGGAAATCCTAATTTCTAAATTTAGTAATCCTAATTATCAAATTGGAGCCCTAATTGCTAAATTAGCAATCTTAATTATATTTAGTAAAACATAAACCTAATTTTCAAGTCTATGTAATTAGGAAACCTAAATAAGAAACCTTAATTTGTATTTTTTAGAAACTAATTTTTTTATTTTAAAGCCAAATTAGAAATCCTACAAAATCATTGTGCCTAACCTTAGGGTTAGGATTTAACCCTAAGGGTTTCCTAAGTTACTAGCATGCCATTAAAATTGCTAGCCAAAAGATAATTATGCCCTTTTCAACTCTTTAATAGGTTGCTTGCAAATCTTGATAAAATATATAGTAGGTGACCTAATGAGATTGCACATGTGCTGAGAATTAAAACATATCAGCCATATATTACATCTACATGCATTGTATCCAATTATATATAGATTGGGAGAGAGAAAATTTCATTTGTTAGCCTCATTTTTACACAAACTCCTTACCAAGTCTCTCTTTCTCTCTCTAACCCTACGAAATACATTAGTATTTCAGTCTCAAATTCAGTCCCTAGTTCAACTAAAACAAATCAAAAACCCTAAGATCAAGATTGATCAAAGTAAAGGTATAAACCCTAATTTAGATACTGATCTTGATAGCTATGTTAGATGTTATGATTTAGTGTTAAAACATGTTGTTTATGGCGTATATAGATGATCTGGGTTGTTAGATGTTAGATCCATAATATCTAGAGGCTCAAATTTAATGATTTACAAAATCTAAAATTTTTTGTTTTTGTGGTCTGACAATGAATGTCAGGTCCCCTAGATCTCTCTCTGTTTATTTATTTGGTGTTTTAGATGTTTGAAGTTGTAGTATGTCATGAGGACTTTGTTCTGGAACTTAAAGCAGGACCAGATCATGAATAGATTGCAAGTTAATCATGGTCAAAGTAGTTTGACCGACCATGACCAAACAAAATCTGGGTAACCCAGATGTTACCCAGAACGCCCTGACAAGTTCTTCGTGGACTCGGATCTGGCAGTGATTTGATGATTTGTTATTTGTGTTGTATTCATCTTGTAATATGTTATGTGGACTACACATCTATGCCTGTAAATCACCTAAATGATAAACAGGAAAGAAATTGTGGTTGGTCAAACCAAGCAGAAGATCATGGAATCGGTTTTCTGGGCAACCCAGAAAACTCTAAAAAACCGATGATCATTGTGACATCCCCAAATCTGGGTACTTTTTACCTAAGATCCGGTACATCATTTCTATAACTATTGCGAAAGATATAAACATAAATTGTTTATAAATTAAACTTTTACACATCATTCTCAAGGTCTACAACCTTAACTAAATACATACTCTTAATATCTAAAAAGGTTTACAATAATATTTGCATTAGCAAAATTAATAGTTCTAACTTCATAATAGCTTAATCTTGGACTTTGCCTTTGCCTCTATCTATACTCGAGCTTTCCTCTTAATCTGAAAATTTTTATCATGATATAGCAAGGGTGAGCAACAAATTTGCGCAGCAAGTTTAAATTTATTTAAGGATATATCATGATTGCAAGAATTGAACAATAAGCTAGCTAACTTTCAACAATATAAACATTGTGAAAGAGCATGAGCAAATTCTCTTAGTTGAACGACCAAGTCAATAAAAATGAATAGTCAAGCATAAACATGAACAGATTAACTGAACCAAATGGTAATGAAGGTGATCAGCCTTTCATACCTGATGAACATTTACAACATGCACTAAGTGCGAATCAATAATCCGTTTAGATGTGAATAATCATCAATAATCATTCACTAACATGCTTTGAAATATAACTCGAGTTTGAGTTAAGGAAACTTGCCTGCATAGTCGATTACCGTTACGCAATTTAATTTATTCTCTTTATTGAAAAGACCTATCAGGTATAAGATTGATCTTTCAATTAGCATAACATACATGTTAGATCATAATACTATTGCTTTATTCATAGATTATCTAACACTTAATCAAATATTAGATAACATCTTAACACATCAGTATTATTATTGTCCTTTGCTAATTCTTCAATCACTGTATCATATACATTATAATTTAACACTTAATCTTTCATATTATAAGTTCTTTTCTATAATCCAGTATGTAAGACCCCAACTTATTAATGAATAAAATCAAATTTCCTCTAATTATTATTGTGAATAATAAGGTGTTAATTTGATATAATATTTTGGTTATGGGTTAAATGTGCAAATTTTACAAAATAAACAAGTGGTTATAAAATACTCATTATTGTCGGGGAATATTCATTTGGTCGTGGAATATTATTTCTGTCGGGGAATATTCGTACGACGGCGCAGCTATTTGTGGGCCCCATAACGAAAATTGGTCGGATGAAGATAACGACAAAATTGAGTTTTTATAAATAACGACGTAGTTGTTATCATTAACACTATTGGAATACTCGGTGGTTAAAATACAGTAATATGCGTGGTTGCACAATAGCACACAGTTTTGCACAGTATTTTTGAATTATTAATCCTTACGTAAGAAGGCACTACTCGATAATTGTTATACTAGTTACTGTTCAATATTTTGTTTTATTGATTCAATAATTGTTGCGTTGATATTTTATATTATTGTTGTTTCAATAATTGTTACTGCACAACATTTTCCATTATCAGATCAATAATTCATATTATTTGAATAATATTATTAGATAGCATTATTGGTAATGTCTAGAAAATTCTGTCTAAGGAGAAGTTTGGTCACCTAATTGTGCGCCAGTAAGGAGAAATCCTTATTGGAAAGCCCCCTCTTTCCTGGGAACGGCCTGGTTGTCATAATTGTGATTCTGTAATATTATTTGTGAATAATTAATTATTGATTTATATAATAAGGAAATATTTATTTGATGTGGATATAAATAATGGATTTATTTATGTGGTTATTATTGAAGGAATTAATGTTGAGGTGTTTTATCAGTATTTCTGTCGGAATAGAGGTATTAAAAATCAAATCAGTATTTTTCAGATATATTGCGTGAGTTATAATTTTTAATCCGACCATTGGAACGTTGTGATTTTTGGATATGTTATACATATATAAGTTGAGTATATATCCACAAATTTTGAACCGTTAAAAATGAATGTATGATTTGTTATGAATTTTAAGAGGTGACTGATTCTGAAATTAGGTTTATAAATGATTTTGGTGAAAAATTCTAGAATTGAGTGGCCCCACTTTTGGTTGGTGAGAAATGTGCTGGAATTTTTATTCATATGTGGTGGGTGGGAATAGTAGCAGGTAAAGCCATCAGGTTACAGGTCAAGTCTGCTTCGGCGTGCTAACATTTTCCTATAAATAGAGGGCTAAGTTAGAATTGAAAATCACACCAGAATTCATAAATTTTCTCTCTTTCTCTCTCTATATTCTCGAGCGTATTTTGTGAATATTTTGATACTTTGAGAGTTGCTATTCAGTGCAAGTTTCTGTCAGCACTATATCTGAAATTCTGTCAGAAGTACGGTTATTCTGAGGTAAGGAATGTTATTTTTTTCGTAAATGATATTACCTCTTTCAATATCATTATGCCAAAATATTGGTTTGAACATTTTATAAAATTTGAAACTTTTTGTGTCGGGGTTACTATTCACGTATACGGCACTATTCACGTATACGACACTATTCAAAGGTAGGATACCTGCCTGATCTGCTGCTTACAGTTACGTAACTTAGTTTTATCTTTTATACCGAAACCTATTATTAATAAGATCATTCGTTCGATTAGAATAATATATCATATCACATATTACTACTATTTGCAGTCAACACATAACCTAATCACATTATCATATAAGTTTAATAGTCATTGCATCACAATCAAATACGTATCTAATCAAATTATCTAAGTCCAAATTAATTTCTGAAACATTTCGGTGTACCAACGGTTTTATCGGGTAATTATCGAGTCTAAAACTCTATTCTATAATTCAATATTCGAAATTATCAGTCATATTATTTTTCATAGCCTTATAATAACTTTTACACATTTATTATAATTTATCATAATTTTTCAAACACTAGAATCATTTTTAAATGATTTAAATATCAAATAATTATATTATCATTAATATTTAATTAATATTAAATTATTAATGAAACCATTGCTAAAATATTAAAGTTATTTATAATAACTCAAAATATTTTTAAAACATTTTTATTAGATTGAAATGATTTTTAAAATAATTAAAATCATTTTTAAATAATTACCATTAATATTTAATTATTAATGTCTTATTTATCAAAATATTAAAAGTCATTACTTATAACTTAAAATGTTTTTTAATTCATTTATTTCCTTTTTAAATAATTTTTAAATCAATAAAACTATTTTAAAACTATTTATTTAATATGATTATTAAATAAAACTAATATCATTAATATTAAATTATTAATAAAATTTACCTTTAAATATCAAAAGTTTTATTTTATAACTTAAAATATTTTTAAACTATTTATTTTCATTTAAAATAATTTTTATAATATTAAAAATCATTTTTATTTAATATAATTAATAAATAAATCTAATATCATTAATATTAAATAATTAATGAAATATATCTTAAAATATTAAAAGTTATGTTTTATAACTTAAAATATTATTAAATACCTTTTTATCATTTAAAATAATTTTTAATATAATAAAATCATTTTTAATTAATTTATTTAATGCATTTATTAAATAAATAAAATATCAATAACATCTAAATAAATATTAATATTTATGAAAAATATGTCAAATTATTAAAAGTTAATTTTTATAACTTAAAATAATTTTTAAAACTATTTTTAGAATTTTTAATAATTAATTTATATTTTTAAATGATTTTTGGAAAATAAATTAAATAAAACTAACTAGACCGTCGCTATAGCCTTTAGCGACAGAAAGCGTCGCCTTAGGTGTTTTTGAGTCCTCAAGAACATTCATAGCCAGTTTCGAGGGACCAGGTTTGACCAACCATAGATGTCAGATCTAGATGTTTCTAGGCGAGGTAATATATTGATCGTGTAGTACCAGTGTAACACTATATTATCCAGCAATTAATAGGTTCATTTCATAATGCATAAGTAAGATATGAAGCGTTGAAATCACTGTCAGACATGTTCTTCACGTTCTGGGCTGCCCAGAAACGTGAAGTCATGGCCGGTCAACGATAATCATGGCCTTAAATCATACAATCTGTTTATGTTATGGATGGTCTAGACGTCGGGCCTTTTAGAGAACCTAACAGGGTACACGTTTTGATCACTAGTCAAGTCTAAACATCAGAAATAAGAAAGATCTAAGCCATTAAAAAGTTTGTCAGAACTGTTCTTGATTTTCTGGAAATTCCAGAAAACGCATTTCATGCTCATACTGCCTACTTTGACCGTTCATTACTTTGATCTTGCTTGTCATTTAGGTGATATAAAGGCTTGAACATGCAGTCCATATAACATATTATAACACGGATACAACAACACATACAAATCACATAACATAAGAGAGATTGGGACTCATGAACAAACTGTCAGACCCATCTGGGTAACTTCTGGGTTACCCAGAAACAGAAGCTTAACGGTCAACGCATTTTGACCAATTACTACATCCGATCCATTGATTTCTAAGGTTTGAGAGTGTGCTGGACTTGTAGTCCTCATGTCATACTATAATCTAGATACCATTATTCATCCTAACAGCTTGACAGAAAATAGATCAAAGCCGGTCAAAGTTACTGACATAACACGTTCTTCAGTTTTCTGGGTTACCCAGAAAACTAAATTCGTGTTCGGTCAACGAACTTTGATCGTGAATAACTCTTGATATACATATCCAATGCTCTTGCCTCCACTTTCAGAATACTAACAACATTACCAGCTACAACTCCAAACCTTTGAAACACTAAAACACATAACAGACTAGAATCTATGGGACCTAACATTCATTGTCAGACCATCATTTTAAAAAATTTCTAGATCTAGAAAATCATCAAATCCGAGCCTCTAGATGTTATGGATCTAGCATCTAGCAACCCAGATCATTGATTAACAACACATACAACATATTACAACATAAAAATAACAGATCTAACACAGCATACATGATTAAAATTTTGGCCTAGGGTTTACCTTTCTATGAACAAAATCTTAAATCTGGCTTCTTGATCTGTTATGGGTGATCTAGGAGCTTGATGTGGGACTGAAATACTAATGATTTTTGTGGGTGAGGAGAGAAAGAGTCTTGATTATGTGTTTGGAAATAAAAGAACTAGCTTTTGGACATTCTCTCTCTTTAATCATATATATCCCTTGTATGCAATGTATGTAGCTGATGAATTGGCTGGATTATAGAGTTTGTAGGCACATGGCTATGCTTAGGGTTGGTGACTTACCAAGATATGGCAAGATTTGCTAGCAATAATTCAAGAATGGGATAAAAAGGGTATTTTGGTCAATTGCATTGTAATTTTAATGGTATTCTTGTCCATGGTACTTGAATCTAGGGTTTAATCACTAGATTTTAAATCCTAAGGTTTCCCAAATAATTTTTAGGATTTGAAAAATTAAGTTTAAAGTTTAATAAAATTTTAATTAGAACACACTAATTAAAATTAGGATTTTTAATAGAAAATTAGGGTTTTAAATAATTAGGGTTTCTTGATATTATTAGTTTTTCCTAAATTATGAATTAGGGTTTCCTAATTAACATTATAATTTACTAAAATAATAAATAGGGTTTCTAACTTAGCCATTAGGGTTCCTAATTAGCAAATTAGGGTTTCTAATTTAATAATTAGGGTTTATAAGTAATAATTAGGGTTTCTCTAATTATCATAAAATTCCATAATACTTAACCTTAATTATAATAATATAGTTACATAACAATCTCGAACTCATAATTGAGTTTCAAAATAGGGTTTAAGAAATTGATATAAGGGTTTTGACATTATATATCGTAATCGACCAACCATTATCAATACACACATAGAGTATATATTTATAACACTAAAAAATAATATTATATTTAATATAATATTATTATTCTCCTTCATTGCTCAAAATCCAAAATTAGGGTTTGGATTACATATCTGATTTACCTTTCATATATAACATTATTAATTAAGTTGAAATAATTAACTTAATAATCTGAACTAAAATTCATATAACAAAATAGTAATTGTAATAATTCCAAAAATTATTTCATATATTGTTGAAATAATATAATAATCATATTTTCATAGAAAATAAATGATAAAAACATTTCTACTATAAAATTTATTATTATAAGAATATACTTTATAATGATCAATAATTCTAAAATAAAATTATTTAAAATTATTCATGTAATAAATAAATTTTATTGATCACATAAATACATAGACATTACTTGGCACATATTCTCACCTTAAAAAAAATTTACAAGCAAAATTTCTTATTTATTTATATAGAAAATATTGGGTTATTACATACGTAGTTTCAAAATTCGAGATAGATTTGATATGTTGTTATTATTGGTTCAGCTTACTTCACAACTGTTGATTCGTTGTAGAAGTGTCATTCACATAAAACATTTACTTCTTTCAGCTAATGTTTATTGTTTGCTATTACTTGCTGGGCAATCAAATGCTCATTCTTGCTTTAAATGTAAATATTTTCAGCTAAGCGTGATCAACCTGAAGGTTCAGACAAGAACAAGAGAAAAGGAAATCAAACAGAATAAACTTATGATATCTTATGTAATAGTTAGACGTTATTAAGACTTTGATAATATTTATTATCTATCATGTAATGTAATGTAGTAAAGGTTGAGAAACTAGGATTAGACTCTGATATACGTAAATTAAGTTTGGTATTTATATTATTGTTATTATTATTATTATTATTATTCCGCTCGTAGAAATGGTATCGTGAAGCACTGAGTTCAGGTTTTAAGTACCTGAATTTGGGGGCGTCACATCATGGTATCAGAGCTATAGCTAGGTTAGAAACCTTAGGTGGGTTAGACCTTAGGCTATAACCTTTAGGATAGAGGGAAACGTTAAAAATACAAATAACTCATATAGAGTTTAAAAGGAGATGAATTGAATAAATTTATCATAGAACAAAATAAAAGATAACTTATATAAAACTATTAATTGATGTGTGTATATATTATATGCTAGTCAAGATAATTTATGTGTAAATGTCAGGTGGATAGGATTAGGATACTCCCAAATCGTAAAGAAGGAGTCAACCTCCATAACCGAGCCAATATCAAAGCCTATGTGTGAATGAATTATTGAGGATAATGGGAATATTTAGATTATTAAGCAATTGATCTTTAGTGAAGGCGTAGGAAATAAGTAGTATTAGTATTACTTGAATATGTATGTTCTATGATGTGTAAGATAATATTCTCAACTTTTGTATAAGTTGTGGCAGCGATTCTCGACTTTTGTGTCACAAAGGGATAGCGAATATTTACAGCAGTATGTACTATGCTATATGGTGTAAAGTACTATGAATTAATTAGTTGGATGAACATGATTTTATTTAATCAGATAATGCCGCCAAGATGAAATCGAAACCAAAGGGCAGAAGAACCTGTCAACAAAGCTGGAGGAAAACCAGACCCGATACAGAATTTAACAAATATGGACGTTGAAGCTGTGTAGAATGGAATATCGGTCGTGGGAAATCAGCCAGATAATCGACTGACAAACTTTAGAGACTTCAAGACAATCAAACTGCCGAGATTTAGAGGATCAACTGACCCTGTAGAAGTGTTTATTATGGCTAGGGTAACGAAAGGGCAAATGACAGCTTTTTCCACCTATATAATGAAAGGGGAGGCGAATTTTTGGTGGGAGGCAAATCGAGTTAAAGCTGGAGAAGGGAGTAGTGGTAGTAGAACTGGAAAGAGGAAAAAAGATAAGGTTGGGAATGCCGGAAATACGCCAGGAGGTGGAAAGAAACAAGTTCTGCAGTGTATAAATTGTGGAAAGAATCACTCGGGTGAGTGTTTAAAGGGAAAGTTTGTGTGCTATAAGTGTGGGCAGAAGGGACATATCTCTCCTAACTGCCCCAATTTAAGAATGTATAGTGGGTGTTTTATTTGTGAATCAATGGAGCATAAGGTAAAAGACTGTCCAAAAGGTTGAAGGGAGTCAGGGAGTACGAATAAGGGGAAAAGCAACGGGACAGTGGTGATGACGGGACCAACTTCAACAAGCAAATCAACTAAATCAACCGTTGAAATCTTCAACAAGACATTGCAGGATACGGTAGCAGTCGGGGATGGAACTCCAGGTATTATTCAAATAAATTTTTATTTTTGTATATATGATTTTCTTATATATAGTAAACTATTTTATAAATAAATTTTGAAGGAAGAATTTGAGTTCTATTAGAAATCAAACTTCCGTATAATCTGATAGACAAGCTCTAGGCTGAATAGTTAAAGATCAGTTCGATAAAATTTGATCGAGATCTACTTGTAATGACTGTGTATGCTATGTACCTTAGTATGTATAGGTTTTGAAATGGTGATTCCGGGGACGGAATCCTTATAAGGGAGGGTGAATGTAATAACCCGATATTTTCTATATAATTAAATAAAAAAATTTGCGTATAATTTTTTTTTAATAAAGGTGGGATTATGTGCCAGGTAATGTGTGTATATATATATATATATATATATATATATATGTGTGTGTGTGTGTGTGTGTGTGTGTGTGTGTGTGTGTGTGTGTGCGTGTGTGTGATAAATAAAATTTATTTATTACATGAATATTTAAAAATAATTGTTTTTAAGAATTATTAATCATTATAAATTATGTTCTTATTATAAATTAATTTTTATAGTAGAAATATTTTTATGAATTATTTTCCATGAAAATATGATTATATATTATTTAAATAATATATGAAGTAATTATTACAATTATTATAATAACTAATTTATTATAGGAATTTATTTCAGATTAATTAAGTTAATTATTATAACTTAATTAATAATGATATGTATATGAAAGATAAATCAGATATGGAATCCAAACCCTAATTCTGCATTCTAGCTAAGGAATGACAATAATAATATTATATTATTTATATTTGGGTGCTATAAATATTTACTGTATGTACGTATTGATAATGGTTGGTCAATTATGTGTATAATGTTAAAACCTTAATATTAATTTGTTAAACCCTAATTTGAAACTCAAATAGGAGTTCAAGACTGTGTAGTGATGGTGTGATACGATTTATGTCGCGTATTATAGGATTTGATGTTAATTATTATATATATTAATTTTAATTAGGAAAACCCTAATTATTAATTGGAAACCCTAATTTCCAAATTTAGTAACCCTAATTATCAAATTAGAGCCTTAATTGCTAAATTAGCAACCTTAATTATATTTAGTAAAACTTAAACCTAGTTTTCAAGTCTATGTAATTAGGAAACCTAAATTAATTAAGAAACCTTAATTTGTATTTTAGAAACTAAAATTTTTATTTTAAAGCCAAATTAGAAATCCTAAAAAATCATTATGCCTAACCTTAGTGTTAAACCCTAAGGGTTTGCTAAGTTACTAACATGCCATTAAAATTGCTAGCCAAAAGACAATTATGCCCATTTTCAATTATTTAATAGGTTGCTTGCAAATCTTGATAAAAATATGTAGTAGGTGACCTAATGAGATTGCACATGTGCTGAGAATTAAAACATATCAGCCATATATTACATCTACATGCATTGTATCCAATTATATATAGATTGGGAGAGAGAAGATTTCATTTGTTAGCCTCAATTTTACACAAACTCCTTACCAAGTCTCTCTCTCTCTAACCCTACGAAATACATTAGTATTTCAGTCCCAAATTCAGTCCCTAGTTCAAACAAAACAAATCAGAAACCCTAAGATCAAGATTAATCAAAGTAAAGGTATAAACCCTAACTTAGATTCTGATCTTGATAGCTATGTTAGATGTTATGATTTAGTGTTAAAACATGTTGGTTATGGTGTATATAGATGATCTGGGTTGCTAGATGTTAGATCCATAACATCTAGAGGCTCGGATTTGATGATTTACAAAATGTGGAAATTTTTGTTTTTGTGGTCTGACAATGAATGTCAGGTCCCCTAGATCCCTCTTTGTTTATTTATTTGGTGTTTTAGATGTTTGAAGTTGTAGTATGTCACGAGGACTTTGTTCTGGAACTTAAAGCAGGACCAGATCATGAATAAATTGCAAGTTAATCATGGTCAAAGTCAGTTGACTGACCATGACATAACAAAATCTGGGTAACCCAGATGTTACCCAGAACGCCCTGACAAGTTCTTCATGGACTCGGATCTGGCAGTGATTTGGTGATTTGTTATTTGTGTTGTATTCATCTTGTAATATGTTATGTGGACTACACATCCATGCCTGTAAATCACCTAAATGATAAACATGAAAGAATTTGTGGTTGGTCAAACCAAGCAGAAGATCATGGAATCGGTTTTTTCGGCAACCCGAAAAACTCCAGAAAACTGATGATCATGTCTTCTGACATGGTTTGACCGGACCGGATCTAGTGATTGTGATGTTGTTATAGTGATTTTGTGTAATGAATCTGTTTTCGTACATGTTGGCTACAATCTAGAACTTTTAAATCACAAAAATATTTCATAAATTTCAAGTTGTGGAAGCCCAAATATAGCCAGTCGAATTGTTCTTCATTTCTGGGTAACCTAGAAAATGAAGAATAACTCTGACAGCTTGTTCAAGGCCTTTGATCTTGCATCTTGATGATGTATAAACATTGTAGATGATTGAAGCATGTTCTCTGTTAGTTACTATACACAGCCCGACGTCTAGAACACATTTTCTATTAACAGATTGCACGATATAAGGCCACCAAGGTCGTTGACCGGCCATGACCATATGATTCTGGGCAGCCCAGAAACGTAAAAACCAGCTCTTACAACATGTTCTAAACATTAGATCTTCCACATGTGTTATGTTTTGGTCCATAATTTTGTGATGAACTTGTACTACTACATATATACTACATCAGTTAATCGATAGCTAGCCTAGAAACACCTGCCGCGACAGAAACCGTCGCTAAAGCCTTTAGTGACAGATTTAATTATTTTAATTTTCTAATTTCCGGAATATGATTAAAAATAGAAATAAATTCTAAAACTCATTTAAAAGTAGAAATTTATTTCTGAAAATTATAAAAATTATTTGAAGTTATAAAAATTAACTTTTAATAATTTTACACATTTTTCATAAATATTAGTATTTATTTGAATATTATTGATATTTAATTTATTTAATAATTACATTAAATAAATAAATTAAAAATGATTTTATTATATTAAAAATCATTTTAAATGATAATAAGGTATTTAATAATATTTTAAGTTATAAAACATAACTTTTAATATTTTAAGATAAATTTTATTAATTATTAAATATTAATGATATTAGATTTATTTTGTAATTATATTAAATAAATAAATTAAAAATAATTCTAATATTATAAAAATTATTTTAAATGAAAATAAATAGTTTAAAATTATTTTAAGTTATAAAGTGAGACTTTTAATATTTTAAAGTAAATTTCATTAATAAATTAATATTAATGATATTAAATTTATTATATTAAATAAATATTTAAAAATGGTTTTATTTATTTAAAAATTATTTAAAAAAGGATATAAATGGTTTAAAAATATTTTTAAGTTATAATAAATGACTTTTAATATTTTGATAAATAGTACATTAATATTTAAATATTAATGATAATTATTTAAAAATGATTTTAAATATTTTAAAATTTTTTTAAGGGTACTAAAAATATATTAAAAATATTTTGAGTTATTATAAATAACTTTAATATATATTAAATATTAATGATAATAGAATTGTTTAATATTTAAATAATTTAATAATGATTCCAGTGTTTGAAAAATCATGATTAATTATAATAATTATTATAAGGCTATGAAAAATAATACGACTGATATTTAAAATATCTAAACGAATATTGAACTGCAGAGTAGAGTTTTAGACTCAATAATTACCCGATAAAGCCGTACACCAAATTGACTTTAAAACTGATCTAGACCTAGATAGTTTGATTTGATAGGTGATTGTTTATGATCCAATGTCTGATATAACTATGTGACAATGTGATTAGGTTATGTGTTGACTACAAATAGTAGTACTATGTGTTATGATATATATTTCTAATCGATAGAATGATCTTATTACTGTTAGGTCTAGACATAAAAGATAAAACTAAGTTGCGTAACTGTAAGCAGCAGACCAGGCAAACATCTAACCTTTGCATTTACTTTATGCAATGGACATGTGTAAGCCAGTTTCAGAACTCTATTATTATTGTTATTATTTATGTATCTATACTTTTGTCGATATGCCAGTTCTTGAATTCTATCCGATCATTGGTTATCAATTTAATATTATTGTACAATCCAGATATATATTCTGTTCGTTAATTTCTAAAATTTGTTAAACAAGTGACCTCACTTGGATAATCATTGTATTTAATCACATGTTGATACATACTTAATGTTTTCCAGTATGTATATGTTAATTAAAAGATGTCTAAGCTATTTGACTCAGCTAGACATAGATTTACATATAACATTGAGATATGTCTTAGCTAATTATTCTAGCTAGACGCATATTTGTTAGAACTTGTTAGGTTCGAGAAAAGAACTCAATTATTATTGCTAGGTCAATGACAATTATTTCAGCTAGATCGAAAAAGTGATTAGATATTGAAATCATAGTATTTCATTGTTATATTTCAAAATTTTGATTGTAAGACTGAGAAGAACAACCTTTAATACAAAGAGAAAACTATTGGTCTTATATTCGGCTATTGCGCACAGTTAAGTATTATGCATAATATAGGGTATAATTAAGCTGATCACTTGTTATACTTGCAGAGGGGTATGACTTAATCTTTATGGTTATCTGATACACCTAGGTATATCAAAGCAAATATTTGATAGTTACTCGAGAATTAAGTTCAAGATCCTTACGGATCACTCAGCATAAAACTCTGGAAGATATTCCACCTTTTTATTGCGTAGAATTAATTCTTGTTAATCAATTGAATATCAAAAATCGAAAACAAAGTTCATAGTTTGTTGACTGTTCTCTATTTATAGTCAGTACGTAGTTTCAAAATTCGAGATAGATTTGATATGTTGTTATTATTGGATCAGCTTACTTCACAGCTGTTGATTTGTTGTAGAAGTGTAATTCACAGAAAACATTTACTTCTTTTAGCTAATGTTTATTGTTTGCTATTACTTGCTGGGCAATCAAATGCTAATTCTTGCTTTAAATATAAATGTTTTTAGCTAAGCGTGATCAACCTGAAGGTTTAGATAAGAACAAGAGAAAAGGAAAGCAAACAAAATAAACTTATAATATCTTATGTAATAGTTAGACGTTATTAAGACTTTGATAATATTTATTATCTATCATGTAATGTAATATAGTAAAGGTTGAGAAACTGGGATTTGACTCTGATATACATAAATTAAGTTTGGTATTTATATTATTGTTATTATTATTTGTATTATTCCGCTCATAGAAATGGTTTCGTGAATCACTGAGTTCGGGTTTCAAGTACCTGAATTTGGGGGCGTCACAGTCTATGTGCAGTTATCTGGAAGTAGTGCTATGCCTCGTTTGCACCTATATACAAAGGGTTTGACTTTTATATAAAATTTCAGTTTTAACAAGATATGACAATGACGTTTTGTAAAACATGTTTTCAAACCCTTGTGCTGAATAGTAATTGAGGCCTTTGATACGTCCATTTTATTATGTGTTCAGCTGGATTGCTTTTATTATTTTCAAGATGCGAATCTTCGAGAAAATAAGATACATAGCAACGCCGAACTCCTTGTAGGCATGAGAGCCATATAAAGAAATTTAGATACGATGAATAATTTACAAGCTGGCTGCAGTTGAAAATGTCCATCACGGGAACCAAATCTAGATTCAGGAACTGAATATGTGATCATAAGATTCTTAGGCTCACATAACAAGGTAATATGTACAAAAGCTAAAATAAGAACTAGATTTGAATAAATCTAAACAATTTCAGCTTCATCGGTTCCAATTTAATCACCATGAATCGGTTAAAGTGAGAAATAGCCAGATTGAGACAAATCTAGCCCGTAGCACAACAAATTAGATTTGAGTAAATCTAAGCATTCCAGCTTCAACGGTTCCAGTTTAGTCACCATGAATCGGTTAAAGTGAGAAATAACCAGATTTAGACAAACAGTTATATATATATATATATATATATATATATATATATATATATATATATATATATATATAAATGCGGTAAACGCACCGAATGAATATCTAGGCTCAATCAAACAGAGTTTGATGACAATAAGTATATATATAAATATTTATATATATACAAAAGCAGTAAACACTTCAGATGTATATTCAGGCTCAATTAAAAATAGTTTGATGGGAAGATATATATATATATATATATATATATATATATATAAACAATAAAAGCCACGGATCGACGATCCGGGCATACCTACATAACACGACGAGTAGATATGTATGTATAGAAGTGAGAAAAAGCTTAACAATCTGAGATGTCTTACAATAGGCAGCCAAGAAGACTTCAGATAGCTTTTGACACCTGAAAACTCGGTTTCCATTGGTTAAATTTCAATATGTTGTAACACACGAGCTCACAAGTGTTTAGAAAAAGGAAGCACTCAATTTGGAGTACCATAGAATTGTGTACAGAGTGAAATGGACAGGGTTTCCTCGCTCTTTCTCTCTTTAAAATGGCCACCCCAATGCCACTTTTTATAGATAAACTGGCCGCAGGTCTACCTACAGCTGCCCGGGTTGCCCCGGGGCATGTGGGTCCTGCCGTCTCAAAGAACGTGCACTCGTGCAATGCGTTGTCCACTTGAACCTTCATAACTTTTAATCTAAGCATCCAATTAAGGCGTGTAATACCTTTCCAGAATGCTGTTATCGAGAGCTACACAATGACATGGGATAAGAGGTTGTACAAAACTGGGAAGATGGGTCCATGACCAGATCTTCAAGGGTTCAAATTCTATCTAGTGTACTGTCTTGTGTAGTAGTCACTCGAGATTTGAGCTATGGTTCTTATGGGAAACTTCTGTATGAAATGTGGGTTGAAATGATGTTGAGATAACATAAATGTAGTATCAAGGTAGAAAAATGATGATTTTGCCCCTCATCGGGGTTATCTCCGGCTCTGGGTAGATGCAGCAGTCGTTGCTAAGGGTTATCTCTGAGATTGGGTTGTTGTGAGTGCTGATTATCCTCAAGATTATCTCTGAGGTGTGCTTGACCTCTCGGGATTATCTCTGAGGTTGGAACTGAGCGCCTCGGGGTTATCTTCGAGGTTGAAAACTGACGATTTTGAGGTTATTTCAAGAACTGAAACTGCATCCCTCGGGATTATCTCCGAGGTTTGAACTGAATCTCCTGGGGTTGTCTCCAGGATTGGAACTAAGTATCTCGGGGTTATCTCCGAGATTAAAAACTTAGTATCCTAGGGTTATCTTCAGGATTGAGCTGATTTGACTTCCAAGGTTATCTTTGGAAGACGATTCTGCCCTCCTGCAAGGTTAGTAATATGAATGCAAAATTTCGAGTGTCTACACAAACCAAAGGGAGTTCACCCTTTTAGGTCAACCAATGGAAGAAATCTTGTAGATGTTGATCAATGAAGGGAGGATCACATCACTGCTACCCCCAATTAATCCACGTTCAAAGAGATTTGATGCTATCGGGGTCTATCAATACCAGTCCAATACTCATGGTCATAGCATTGAATGCTGGTGGGCACTTCGTCATCTCATCCAAAATATGATTGACAGTGCTGACCTGTAAATGGCAGACAATGACACCATATTTCCTGAAAGTGGGAAGATATTTCCTCTAAGAACACAAAAATGGAGGGAAGTCATAGCAGTCATATCCTCCGAGCGAGACTTATCTGCAACACCTCTTGCAATTCAAGAAATGAAGCTCAAAGAAGTGGAAAACCGTTTGAAGGTGGCTGCACCAGAACCATTGGTATTGTTATTCAAGCCGTAGTATCCTATCATCAGCCAAAAAAAGTCCCATGGAACTATGGGGAGGTTGAGAGATCAACTTTAAATCAAACTATTGTGGTATCAAAAGAAAACTTGATGTATCTACCTTAGTGAGTAATCAAACCAGTCATCAAATCCAAGGGGAAAGTGCCCGAGGAGAAAATTAAAGAATTCCTCCTCAAGTTGGGGCATAATGAAGCCAATGTGGTGCAAAGATTGAAAGAAGCACCTCAATAGATATCCATTCTGGACTTGGTATTCTCTTTTAAAGATCAATGCAAGGTCTTAATGAAGATACTATAAGAAGCTCACCTGCCAAAGATGGTGGACACTAAAAAGTTTCATTATCTAGTAGATCACATTTTTAATAGCAATGTGATATCTTTCACTGATGATGACATACCCCCCGAAGGGACGGGTTATTGCAAGCCATTGCACATAGCAGTGATGTCTTCAGGATTTATGGTCGAAGGTGTGTTAATAGATGGAGTATCTTCCTTAAACATCTGCCCTTATGCCACGTTGGAAAGAATGAAGATCAATCCTAACCGGATTCGAAGCAACCACATAGTCATAAGAGCCTTTGATGGGTCTTAACGGAATGCTATAGGAGACATTGAACTATCAGTGGAGATCGGTCCACATACTTTCTACATATCCTTTGAAGTGCTCAATATCACCACAAGATATAATTTACTGTTGGGAAGGCCATGGATCCATATGGCAGGAGCCGTAACATCCACTCTCCATCAACATGTGAAGTACATCATCAACGATAATATGGTCACTGTCAATGTTGAGCCAGAATATCCTGTCCATGTCCAATGTGATATGCCTGTAATCACTCTCAATGAAGGAGTTGAGCTTGTCAGCTTCCAAGCCCTCGAGGTGAGCAATAATCACTATCAACCTATCGAGGCTTCAGCTTTGAAACCTAGAGTTTCCATCGAAGTAATGTTGACAAGTCAGGAAATGATATGCCTGGGTTTTTAGTTTGGACAAGGGTTAGGAAAAACTCAGCAAATAATCAAAATGCCAATTCAAATTACCAACTAGACAGGGAAGGAAAGATTAGGCTATTCCTCTGGATCAAATCATAGGAACCCGCACAAGCATCCATCAGTTCCTTCCTCTTCAATTCTGCGGCCTAATCTTACAGATGCATGATCTGTGGTGCCTCTGAGGAAAATTATTGTTTTCATGGTGGGTATGCTATTTCCTAAGCCTAGACTGGCTAGTGATAAAGAAGTTCTAATTCCAAACCCAAACATTGAGGAAAGGAATCAGAGAATCAAGAAGTAAAGTGTGACAACCCGAGAATTTAGATAATTATTAAAAATCTTTAATTATTGAAAAAAGGTTCAATATTAACGCCTAGACAGGAGATAAGATGTGGATTTAAAATTATGTGAAGGATTTTTATAGATTTAAAATTTGTTGTGGATAACTTATAGGGTTAAGTGTTTAAGTATATAAGATTTTATATATACTAGATTTATTGGTACAGTTTGTGGATTAAGGATCAGTTATTGATCAGATAAATGTAACTTTAGCAAACCCTAAGGTTATGTTAAGAACATTGCTGTTCAGTGAGAAAACCTTAACGATTTGTTAGAAACCCTAACGATTTGTTTAGAAACCCTAATTTCAGTTCTGAGAATTTGAAACCCTAATTTGAAATTTTAAAACCCTAAATCGGGAGCTCAAATACTAAGTATAAAACCCTAAGGGGTAATATTTGTGTGATATATATGAAATGTCCAAAATACCCTTCAAATTATAGGGGAAAAGACCAAAATACCCTTAGTAGGTGCCAAATGACCAAAATGCCCTTTTACTTAAAACTTAAGTAAAAGATTTGCCAAATCTTGGTGACTAACTACATTTGATATTGCCATGTGCCATATATCTTCCAAGATCAGATTTCAAGTGCCACCTATCTCATACAAGTTCATTGAATCAAAATCTAAGACATTAAAAGTAAGAAATTACTTACTTTAGTTTTCATTTGAGCCAAGTTCATTCTCTCTCTAAAATTTTGAAGTTGGGAGTGGAAGTGAGTTAAAAGTTAAGCTAATATCACTACTTAGCTTACCAAGATCAACAACAAGGATCAGAATCAAGAATCAAAGTTTTAATAAGGTGTAAACCCTAACCTTTAAAAATCTTGTGATTTATGTTATATGTTATGTTTATGTGTTTAGAGTTGTGTTAGAGGATATTATATAGTGATCTAAGATGTTACATCAAGGATCCATAACATCTAGATGCAAGAAAATAGCATTTTTAGCAACTGACTTAGAACCCTAACTTTAAGGCCTGACAACAATATGTCAGGGCCTCTAGATCTCTGTGTTAATTGTTAGGTGTGTTTGATGTTATAGATTTGTTCTATGACATGAGGAGAGTAGATTGGAAGTGGAATGTGTGATGAACGAGATTTTTATAATTTAATTCTTAATATTTATTGAATTAAATAAATATTTTCGATGATTTAATTATTTGATTAAATAATTAATTGATGAAGTTGTGGTAGATTAATTTAATTATATGTGTTATAATTATTAAATTAATGTAGAGAATTTTGTTATTCAAAGTTTGTAATTATGAGAGTTTATTAATTAAAAGAAATATTTAATAAACCTAATGTTATTTTAATTAATGTAATAATTAATTAGAGATTTAATAATTTGATATAATTAATCAATGAGAAAATTAATTATATGATTATGTGAATTTATGATAAATTATTATATTTTATTTAAATTAAAGTAAATAAGATATTTGAATTGGGTGTGACACGATTTAAACTATAGTATAAAAGAGTTATTAAAATAAATAGGAATGAGTTTTTAAAGCTAGCCAAACATGGCCTTAGTGGGAGTTATGGACAGTTAACCCATGATGTGTAACTGACCATAATGCGCGTCAGTTCTTTAATTTATACGACGTCTTCTTCATTCTTCATTTTTCGAAAAGTCTAGCAAAGAAATTAGAGAGATTTCACAGAGAGAAATTGTGAGAGTGTAATCAGCAAGTAATTATGAAAGGATCATCATTGATCATCCCTTCTAATCTATACTCTGGGTAATTTTTCCAAACCAATTTCTATTTTACGTATTTAAGATTTCATGAAAATGGCTTTCAAAGCTTTTGTAAAGTCTCTGTAATTGGAAAAAGGGTATGATTATGAGTTTATGTATGTGTTAAATGTTACCATATTGTATTTGATTATATATATTATGTAGATCATATCATCAGTATCATAAAACATGTCGCATATGTTGCTCAAAACTTACAGAGTATAGAATATGGCCATATGTCCTTATACTTGATTTTAATATGTCAAACATAAATGTTTTTGTAAAATTCCCACTCTTATTTAATTATGCATGTTGATACGAAGTGACCAAACCTTAAATGAACGGATTCGGTGTTATAACGAATCCGTAGTATTAATTTTCATGATTTATGTTCAAAACCTTCAAGAACATCAAGAAAAGTGATATTTACATATTTTAATTATGTAATTATATGTTTTAATGGGTTAAAATCATTCCATAATTGTTGGGTAATGATTATGTATAAATTCTAGCATGTGGGTATGTTAATTTAGTGAAATTAATGATCATGTAGTGTCCATTTCGCTGAACTCTGTGTTCTTCGCGAACTGGGAATCAAAATCTGGAGTTTCGCGCCGCGGCGCCAACTCCAGAACTAATGTCTCGCGTCGCATAGCCACGGCGCCGCAGCGCCAAGAGTCCGGCCGCAGCGCCGAGTACAAGTATAAAAGTGGCGCCACAGCGCCACTCTACAGAATGTCCAGAAACGAATTTTTAAAAATGTTTAAGTCTAGCAATGTGGTATTAACCTAATTTAATAAACATAGAAATATGTTAGAAGTATAATGAGATGTTAAAATAGATACTTAACATGTATATAACACAATTGCATGTGGATTGAATTGTTGAATACATAATTAGATTATTATTTGTGAAGTGTAAAATTGTGTGACAATAAGTTTGATAAATTGACTAAGTATGGTCATAACCCGAGTTAGACAAAAAGAATGAGCTTGTGATGACTAGTACGTTATAATTGACTGGCATTATGAATGTAAATGATATGTAGGATTTAAATCAAGGAACGAGTTTAATTAAAGTGTAATCTATGCACGAGGCAAGTTTCCTAACCCTACTTGCTATCATTATTCAAGTTTGTAAATTACTTCAAGAAATTCTCGTTATTATTAAATCAAGTTTGATTTGTTATATTAAAGATTAATTATCTTTTGAAAGTATGAATCTGTTATTCAATACTTGTTCTATTGTATACCTCTTGAAATTGTTATTCAATTTAAATACCATTTATTGTTGAACCTTGTTAGACTAGCGAACCCTTATTGATTCGACTAGTCCATAGCTGATGAACGTTCTAAATTTCAGAACCCTTATTGATTTATCCAAACCAATCTTCCTTTGATGCGGACCCTAATGTCTAACTGAGATGAACAACCCAGTATAGGGGATTACTTATGCGTTAGCTTTAAGATATTGTGCACAGTATGGTACTAAGGGCTGATCCCCCTAAGTACGAGAAGAAGAGTCCATAGTCTTATGACTGTTAAAGGTTTCAATTATAACCCTTGATAACCTAAGACATAGTTCAAGGTCTTATGACCCTCAGATTTCTTTTGATTCTTGTTATTCATTCTTGATTCAAAAGTTGAGCTTTATTTCAGAAGTCTTTGATTCACTAGCATGTTATTATATATTGTTATTTCATTATTTTACTTGTGGACAATAGTGCTCACTCTTGCGTAATAATAACATTACAGTTAAGAACGAAAGAACCGACGAACCATCCACTAGTAAAGGCAAGGGCAAGATTATCTAGTGATGAAGACTTGTTGTTTATGTGATGTTGAACTTATGTGTTAAGACTTATGTTAATGTTGTTTAAGACTTATTATTTGTTTATTTTTCCGCACAGATGTTTAAGGTTAGTATGACTTGGGATTGTATTTATTATTTAGATGTTGTAACCCCATAAGGGGAGGATTTATTTCTATCTATTGCATGGTTTGCATTTATTATGGGTAGATAGATATATGATATTTGAATAGTGAACACCAAATCATGTGGGAATGGAAGTACCCAGATTTGGGGGTGTCACAGAATGAAGTCCATACCATGTCTAGATCTCAAGTTATAAGTGGTCAAACCTAGTTGACCAACCCTGAAAACTGAGTTTCTGGGCAACCCAGAAACCCAGAATGTTTGACAACGTTTTTGCAAGCCTTTGATCTTGCTGATGTTTGATAGTTAGGCCATGTTAGTGTTTGATTTGTGTAGACTGACATGTAGACTACACATCCATGCCTCTAGAATAACCAGATCTTACATAGACTCTGTGACGCCCCCAAATTCGGGTATCTTCCAACCCGGCATATGGTACTACACGGTGCTATAATTCACACATACATTCAATTGAAAAGCCTCAAAAGAACAAATATGTCTTATATATATTACAAACAATATTACCATTCCCCTGGTTCTAAATAACCATTACATTCGTTCTTGTTATAATATAAAATAATATCAACATACAACCTATACTATTACAAAAGCAATGTACAGGTTCGCCTTAGCCTTTCCTTTATCCTTTCCGGATCCTTCGGTACGTTTAGTTTTAGCTGCATTTATATGGTTAAAGCAAGAGTGAGCATAACTAACTCAACAAGTATGACAATTCCATGTAACAACATGCTTGAAACATACAAATAATATATCTTCAATAACTGAACAATAGTTATGAAGTACTATCGATAATTCAAAATAGCACTTCTCTTTTATTAAAACGTTTTACAATGAACGATATTCAGTAAAACATCAATTCCGGTCCAAGACCTTGAGCATTTCATACTTTCTTTAAAAAGGACAACCCGACGCTACGTTTGTAAGTCCAGCATTACTTACGAGCACGTCTAGGTGATCAGCCTATATTACTCTATGTTGTACAACGCTACTTTCGTTAAACATATGTACGTTTAAGTTGTGGCAACCTCACGTGCTTGTCGTTTGATAACAAAACATTTGTTTAACATACTCAGTCTTTATTTGAAAACCACACCAAAATAGTTTGGTAAAACATTGACAACAGTTCAATAGATTATAAGGAATCCAAAACTTCTTAAGTCTAGCCGAAAGAATTGGCTTCGACTTTATCATACATCAATTCATGCATAAGAATACATGAATCACAAAGCTTGTCTAGATTGAACATAGAAATGGGTTAGAACACTTGCCTTTAGCGTCTGCTACGGTTACTATACTTCTCTTTAAGTCTTTAAAGTCTCTACAATACATGATCATATAACGTAACTCATTAGGTCATGAACAAACATACATGGTTCCTAATGTATCTTACCCTTCTTCTCAATCTAAATATGTCTTAGATTGTTTATCATTGGTTCCGGCTTGTCGTTATGTTTTACATCGTTCTTATGTTTACATTCAATTGACTTACCTTCAACCGTTAGTGCAATACTTAAGGTTTATAACATCCTAAATGATGTTACATTAAGTTAATTAAGGATATAAATTTCCATTAATCAATTACCTCTTTCCTTTCATATTCAAAAACATTCATTTCTAGGCCTTGCTTAGTGTTGGCGCAACTGTGCCAGCTTCTCCTCTTTAAGCCACGCTGCGATGCCACTCTTCATTGGCCAGGTTCCGAACTCGGCGCTGCGGCGCGAGTCTCCTCGTTACATGTCACACTGCGGCGTGAAAAATCAGTAGGTCATGGGCACTGCTAGGCGCTGCAACGCCACCTCTTAGCCTTGGGCTGGCGCGGCGGCGCCAGCTCTGTGCACCAGATACTTTGACAGTTTTTTATTAGACAACTAACTTCCCGGACTCCAAATTTGATCATTTTAAGTCCGAATTAGCTCGTTCAAAAGCCAATAGCTCACAAATCACATACTCTACGGGTTCATGCAAGAATTTTACATTTTTGAATCCGTTAAATCAAAATTTACCTTTTCGTTCATTTTAACGAAAACGATAAACGTCCGTGAACGTTCAACGCTCGTTTCTTCGTTATAAGTCAGAATTTGGTCATTTTTGAGTTTGCAACTCTGTAATGCCAAACAAGACTTATCCCCATCGAAAACCAACATTTTTCGAGCTAAATGTCAAAATTTGACTTCCATTCTGAGAATTTCACGATTTCGACGATTAACATCTAATCTCGTGAATTTCGCCATAACTTCGTTACTTAAGATTTGTTCATCATTTTAAATGGATTCATTCCATCATACTAACATCTTAACCAACATACATCATATACATGATAAGTTCTTACTTGTTCTTCATGAGTTCATAACTTAATTAAGTATAAATTTATTGTTCATGGCTTATTAAGATTTAAGTCCTTTGATTAGCCATTCTTATCACTTCTTAGCATACATGTCTACCAATCAACACTTCTCTTATCAACCTACAATTGAAGAGATGGAAGATTAATAGTCTAGGATCATTACCTTTTAAGTTTAGTTGATTCTTTCTTGTTCTTACTTCTTGCTTTTTGAACTAACAAAGTCTAACTTTTCTAGTTTTTTATCTCTAACCAATAAGCACTTATGTTGTTGGATGAAATTTAGCAAGTAACAAATGATCTAGCAAGTCTCTTATATATAGGAAAACTAAAGTTAGGGTAGTTTAGTCAATAAACCAATCCATCTACTTAATTAACCTCCTTACTATTCCTAGCTTGGCCACTAAGTAAAAACCACTTTACTTGGCCTTCGCAACTCTTATCTTTTGCTTGGCCACCAAGATCACCCATGTGATCATGGGGCCCACATGGGTTACCCCATGGGTCATTCTTACCTAATTGGATTTTTAGTTTGGGCTTTATGTTTAATTAACATAACTTATGATTTGGGCTTGCATTTAACAAACACTTGGGCTTTACCATTAATTAGTATTGGACTTTATCATAATTCCAATTGGACTTTACGACTTCCAACACAATCCTACAAGTCCATTACATATAGCTTAAAGCCTTATAACGTATTGTATACGTATTAATCTCGTATTCCAACTCGTATACTTATTCATCATATACGACATACCATCATTCATACATACTCGTATAATACCTCGTATCATACTCGTATTCATTACCTTGTACAATACTCATATATCATACGATATCATCGTTTAACTTCTTAATGCTTTACTTTTCCTAATGTTCTCAAATTAAGTCCGCAGGTGAAAAACTGCGTTTGCCATACGTGAATTATTATTACATAATCCATCATACCTTGATATTCTATAGTTACGTATTACTCGGAAGTTCAAAAATAATTCTCGAGTAGAAATTAGTGATTAGTATGACACCCCCAAAATAGGTATACATCACCTATTCTGAGTCACCAAATGCATGGTACAGAATACAAATATAAACTTAAATATACAACATAAGTTGTGAGTTTTAATACAAATATTGTCTTCTAGATAGTATTCAAACTCAAAATAAGTCCTCATTTATTATAACATTATTTCACAGAATAGTGAGGACTACTAATGCAAACATCTGGATCATCACTCCGTTCCCCGACTAGTCCCAGCTATATTCTCATTTCCTGAATAGAACAATGAAAGCAAAGGGTGAGCTCAACTAGCCTAGTAAGAAATATTATGACTAAGATAATGCAGAATAAATTATTGTTAGCCTTCAACAGTGTTAAACTGATAAAATATAATAAATATCAAGTTTAACTGCAGCGGAACAAGCAATCCATTAGAAGAGTCAAGTAGAGCATGATATCTACTATTTTCTATGATTCAAAAAGTTTATCATCAATTTTATCGTTGAAACTTAGCTTAATAAATAATTCATATCATCGAATCACCCCTATACTACGGCCAAGAATATTCATTAGCATCACGACCATGAATTATCCATGCACTACGGGCCAAGGATATTCGTGTTTTCATCAATGGTCATGATCATGCCAACAACTGTCCATCAATGCACTACGGGACAATGATGACTTTTACCACATCATTTGTAACGTTACGATTATGATTATACCAAATAATCCCTGGTCATAATCATACTAAGTCCATCTATGCACTACGGGCCACAGATGACTTTCATAATAATATAAGCATGAGGATGATAACAATGATATAATAATTCAATTAAATGAAAGCAAATGTTAAATTTTAAAGATTTATAATTTAATTTATCCAGAATTCAATAATGTCAAAATTGTCAACATGATACTGCTTTGTGGAGTGAAATTCAAGAATAATATTGTATCAACAATAATTTGGACCGAAAAGAAATTAATTTTGGTCATGAATAGTACCCCGAGTGAATAGTAACTTAGTGAATAGTAACTCGTGAATAGTACTTCGAGAATAGTACCTCATAAATAGTACTCCGATATAAAAAGGTTGAAACTTATCAAGAATGCTCAGTATAATATTTTCATGAAAAGATACTGGATGAAGCGCAAATATCAAGGATATTCTACTAATTTTATAGAGTATAGAAGCCAAAACTTAACAAAATGAGTATAGAATTCGAAATCTGAAACGAAATAATATTGCTTACATACTACAGAGTATGAAAGAAAATATTATTTTATTCGAATTATGAACAAAAATAATATCCCTTACCTTAAAAAGAAGAGTATTCCGACTAGTAGGGCGGTGATATTCTTGAAGAAAACTTATACTGTTTTTTACGCTCAAAGCTTTCGAAAACTCGAAAGAAATACGCTCAATATTATAGAAGAAGAATTCTCTGATTCTGGTGTGATTATCAATTCTAACTAAGCATCTTATTTATAGGAGAATGGAAGGATACTATTTAGAAATAGACTACACAGTAATTTTAAAAAAATTCACGGACGCCTGAATCAGATTTCGTATAATCTTACTGTGCAAATACTATGCATAATAAAATATAATATATTCTATTTTTTTATAAAAAAAAAAAACTTATAATAATAAAAAATTAATAATTATACTCCCTCCTTTCTTAGCCATCCAAAACCACCCCTGAACACAATGCTTTTTCTTTCCCCCCCCATTAGTCAACTTCACATGCACACCCACATGTATATATATATATATATATATATATATATATATATATATATATATATATATACTACACCATCAGTACACACCACACCATCAAATTTCCACCACCCATAATTTCCTTCTCACACACGTACACACACAATCACACACATTACTGCACATACACTTTTACTATATATATAATATAAAACTTATATATATATATATATATATATATATATATATATATATATATATATATATATATATATATATATATATATATAAGTAATAAAATAAAAATTGAGATAACTTTCTACTAATTATTTTGAAAAATGGGTAAATGGAGGTCCAAATAATAATCAAAATTTACAACCAATACTTCATAAAAATCCCCTCAATATTCTTAACAACATTTATTCATCAATATTATTATTCGCAATATTTAACAACGTGATCATTCCCAGGAAATGGGGGACTTTTCGATAAGGATTTCTCTCTATTGGCGTGCAATTAGGTGACCAAACCTCTCCTCGACAGAACTTTCTAGACATCGTCAATATTGTAAATAATAATATGAATAATTGTATCGTCTCAATTATTGATTTAATAATATATAAAAATGTTGACAATAATTGAATCAAATAACGTGAGATACTATGCAGTAATTACTGAAGTAATAATTGAACAAAACTGAGTGACTTCTTACGTAAGTATCAATAATCAATACTGTGTGCTACTATGCAACCACGCGTATTACTGTACTTTTCATCAACGGGTATTTCAATAGTTAACGGTAAAACTTCCGCCGTTACTTTTATAAAAAAGATATTTCTGTTGTTTTCTCATTCCGATAATAATTTTGTTGTGGGGTCCACTAATGATTGTGCCATCGTACAAATATTCCCTACTAAA
Source organism: Panax notoginseng (assembly GCA_016801055.1). Classification (NCBI taxonomy): domain Eukaryota; kingdom Viridiplantae; phylum Streptophyta; class Magnoliopsida; order Apiales; family Araliaceae; genus Panax; species Panax notoginseng. Next base: position 113,181,450 of record CM029015.1, read on the forward strand.
ATGAATATTCCCCGACCAATCAAATATTTTATAATAACTTGTATACTTTGCAAAATTTATAAATATTATCCACAACTATAACATTATAACAAAATTAACCTTAATATTCAAAAATGATATTTGTAGAAAAATTCATCTTTATTTATAAAAAGTTGGGGTCTTACAATTAGTGTTTTTCAGAAAATTTCTTAGAAAACTTTTATTTTCGTCTTGAAAATTCAAACACTTTAATTCCTTTACGTAGCCAAAATACTACAACATTCTGATAGGATTAGGTTATCGAACAACCTTCATCTTATCCACACATAATAATAATATATAATATAATTTTATTCATTATTTAATTAAACAAAATTATTTTAAAATAAATTCGCGTTTCTCGGTCATTACATCCTTCCCCCCTTATAAGGATTATGTCCCCAGAATTTCGTCTTACATTAAACAAATAACTGAGGGGAATTCATTTTCATCCTTTTTTCAAGTTCCCACGTTGTTTCTTCAGCATCGTGGTGATAAGTAGGTTTTATACTTACTTATCCAGTATCTATTGTGACGCCCCCAAAATTAGGTATACATCACCCATCTTGGGTCGTCAGATACATAGTACAGAATACAAATACAACTGATTAATACATCTGTCGTGTACAACACGACAAAACATAAACTGTGAGTTTGAATACAAATATTATCTTCTAGAGAGTATTCATACTCAAAAGGAGTCCTCATTACATTTATTAACACACCATTACATAGAATAGTGAGGACTACTAACTAATACTATCATTCGGACCATCACTCCGTACCCCGACTTGTCCCAGTTACGTTCTCATTTCCTGAAGAGAACAGTGAAAGAAAGGGTGAGCTCAACTAGCCCAGTAAGAAATATTATGACTAAGATAATGCAGAATAAATTATCATTAGCCTTCAACAATGTTAAACTGATAAAATATAATAGACATCAAGTTTAACTGTAGCGGAACAAGCAATCCATTAAAAGAGTCAAGTAGAAAATAAACTCTACTATCTTTTATGATTTAAAAAGTTTTTCAACACTGTAATCGCTGAGACTCAGCTTAATAAAATAATCCACATCATCGAATCACCCCTGCACTACGGCCAAGGATATTCGTGTATTCATTAATGGTCATGATCATGCCAACAACTGTCCATCAATGCACTACGGGCCAATGAGGACTTTTACCACATCATTTGTAACATTACGGTCATGATTATACCGAATAATCCCTGGTCATAATCATACCAAGTCCATCTATGCACTACAGGCCACAGATGACTTTCAACATTTTATAAACATGAGGATGATGACAATGATATAAGAATTCAATAAAACAAGTTCAAGAATTAATTTATCCAGGAATTAACAACGTCCAAATTGTCAACATGATACTGCATTGTGGAGTAAAATTCAAGAATGCTTAGAAGAATATTTTCTTGAAAAGATACTGGATGAAACGCAACTATCAAGGATATTCCACAACTTTCATGGAGTATAGAAGTCAAAACTTAACCAACTGAGTACAATAAAGAATGGAATAACAAAAGAAATCACCATGCATGCGATAGACCGCACAGACAGGTTATTCCAACAGAATAATAAATAATGGAACCAGGTCCGGCGTAAACGCACAGACAGGATATTCCGACAGAATAATAAATAATGGAACCAGGTCCGGTGTAAAACACACAGACAGGATATTCCAAAAGAATAATAATAAAACGGAACCAGGTCCGGTGTAAAACACACAGACAGGATGTTCCAACAGAATAATAAACGGAACCAGGTCCGGTGTAAAACACACAGACAGGATGTTCCAACAGAATAATAGAAGAATGTCACCAAGTATAGGGTAGACCGCGTATACTGGTTATTCCAACAGAATAATAACAAATGGAATAACAGAAGTTCTCTTCATGAATATAAAAGAAATAATATTCCCTACCTTAAAAGAACTGGATATTGGAAAAGTGATGTAGCAGAATACTTTTATTCTCTCTCTCTTATTCTCTCTATACTTTCTCTCTCTATAACTTGAATGAATTCGTGAAAAATAATGAAGCCCTAGGCCTCTATTTATAGAAAAACTGAGGGTGGCTCTTGGTCTTAACGAAGGGTCAAATGACTCTTGGTCTTAACGAAGGGTCAAATGACTCTTGGTAATATTGAAGGGACAACTACTATTGACGAAAGTAATTACTATTGACCAAGGTAAATACTATTGCCGAAGGTAATTACTATTGACCAAGGTAAATACTATTGACCAAGGTAAATACTATTGACGAAGGTAATTACTATTGACCAAGGTAAATACTATTGACGAAGGTAATTACTATTGACTAAGGTAAATACTATTGACGACGGTAATTACTATTGACGACGGTAATTACTATTGATGACGGTAATTACTATTGACGAAGAGACTCTTAGATGATGACATATGGCCCCCCATAAAATAACCAAACTTACCACAACGTCTCAATAATATAACATATTATACAGATGATACTATGACAATAATTTAAGAGATATGATGCAGCAATTACTGTAGCAATAATTGAGTATAGCTGAGTGACTTCTCACGTAAGCATCAATAATCAATACCGTGTGCTACTATGCAACCACGCGTATTACTGTACTTTTACTACCGAGTAGTTCAACAGTTTTAACGGTTTTAACGGTAACACCTCAACTATTATTTTTATAGAAAGATAATTCTGTCGTTTTCTCAATCCGACAATAATTCCGTTGTGGGGTCCACCAATGATTGTGCCGTCGTACGAATATTCCCCGACAAAAAGAATATTCTCCGACCAAACGAATATTTTATAACAACTTGCTTACTTTGCAAAATTTATAAATATTACCCACAACTATAACATTATATCAAATTAACTCCATAATATTCAAAAATGATATTTATAGAAAATTCATCTTTATTTATAAAAATTGGGGTCTTACAACCTCCCCTTCTTATGAAATTTCGCCCTCGAAATTAGGGTACGTACCTGGTATGTCGAAGAGGTAAGGATACCTTGATTTCATTTCTGATTCTAACTCCCAAGTCATTTCCTCAACATCGTGGTTTCTCCACAAAACTTTAACTTGAGGTATAACCTTGGAGCGTAGAATATGTTCCTTCTTATCCAAGATTTGAACAGGAACTTCTTCATACGTCAAATCCTCCGCTATTTTGTCCGGTTTTAACTCAATAATGTGGTTCGGGTCTTCCACATATTTACGTAACATGGATATGTGGAAAACGTTATGAACACGAGACATACTTGGCGGTAAAGCGAGTCTATAAGCCACAGTTCCTACTCGATCGAGGATTAAAAATGGACCGATGAATCGAGGATTTAGCTTTCCTCTCTTTCCAAATCTCGTAACTCCTTTCCATGGAGCAACACGTAAGAACACATGATCTCCTACATCAAATTCCACGTCCTTTCGATGAAGATCAGCATAACTCTTTTGTCGATCTTGTGAGGTTTTTATACGTTGTCGGATCGTTTGAATCTTTTCTGTAGTCATACGTACCAACTCCGGTCCCAACAACGTTGCTTCGTCCACCTCATCCCAGCATACTGGAGAACGACATTTTCTTCCATACAATGCTTCGAATGGAGCCATGCCAATACTTGCTTGATAACTGTTGTTGTAGGAAAACTCCACCAATGGTAAGAACTTGTCCCAACTTCCTTTGAAGTCAAAGACACAGAGTCTTAATAGATCTTTAAGAGTTTGAATAGTCCTCTCTGATTGTCCGTCCGTCTGAGGATGATATGCTGAACTAAATCGTAACTCCGTGCCCATAGCCTTTTGTAAACTAACCCAAAATCGTGAAGTGAATCTTGGGTCTCGGTCAGAAACTATGGATACTGGCATACCATGCAGTCTTACAATCTCGTTTATGTACATACGAGCAAGACGTTCAAGTGTATAAGTTTCTCGTATCGGTAAGAAATGAGCAGACTTGGTCAATCTATCAACAATGACCCAAATCGCATCAATACCTTGAGAAACCCTAGGAAGACCGGTAACGAAATCCATGGTAATGTGCTCCCACTTCCATTCTGGAATTTCAAGTGGTTGCAATGGACCTTTTTGTACTTGATGCTCCGCTTTGACTCGTTGACAAGTTAGACACCTTGAGATAAACAACGCTATCTCTCTCTTCATATTGCTCCACCAAAATGTATGACGAAGATCATGATACATTTTGGTACTTCCAGGATGGATTGTAAACGGTGTGTTGTGCGCCTCCATCATGATTTCATACTTTAAATCAGGGTTGTTAGGAACACAAAGTCTGGAGTTGACTCGAAGTATTCCTTCTTCATCGATTCTTGCTTCCAATATAGCACCTTCTTGCACTTTCTTCTTCATACGCATCAGCTCCAGGTCTGTAGCTTGAGCAGCTTTAACTTTATCGATTAAAGTCGGTTCTACTCGTATATTCGCCATCATCACATGGGTCCCTGGAGTCTTCAACTCTATCTCCATCCTTTGCAAGTCACACAAAATGGGCCTTTGCGTTGTTAATATTGCACTTGTACCCGCATATGATCTTCTACTCAATGCGTCAGCTACCACGTTCGCTTTTCCAGGATGGTATTGAATGGTATGATCATAATCTTTCAACAGTTCAAGCCAACGTCGTTGTCGCATGTTGAGTTCCTTTTGAGTGAAGAAATATTTGAGGCTTTTATGATCCGTAAAGATCTCCACTTTCTCCCCATACAAGTAATGCCTCCAAATTTTAAGTGCAAAGACAACAGCTGCCAACTCTAGATCATGAGTAGGATAATTCCTCTCATATTCCTTGAGTTGTCTTGATGCATAGGCTATGACTTTTCCATGTTGCATGAGAACACATCCCAACCCTTTGCTCGAAGCATCACTGTAGATGACAAATCCCTCCGAGCCAGATGGTATTGTTAGAACAGGTGCTGAAATGAGTCTCCTCTTGAGTTCTTGAAAACTCTGCTCACATTCTTCGCTCCAACCAAACTTTGTATCTTTTCGAGTCAGCTGAGTTAATGGAGTAGCGATTCGAGAAAATCCTTCCACGAATCTCCGATAATAACCAGCTAAACCAAGAAAGCTACGTACCTCGGTCACTGATTTAGGTTGCTCCCAGCTTTGAATAGCTTCAATCTTTGCCGGGTCAACCGATATTCCACGACTTGATACTACGTGCCCAAGGAATGCTACCTCCTCCAGCCAGAACTCGCATTTCTTCAACTTGGCATAAAGCTTGTATTCACGAAGCTTTTGGAGTACCAGCCTCAAGTGTTGCTCATGATCTTCACGGCTTTTGGAATAAATAAGGATGTCATCAATAAAGACGACCACAAAGTGATCCAAATATTCCTTGAATACCCGGTTCATCATATCCATGAAGGCAGCAGGAGCATTAGTCAATCCAAAGGACATGACTAGGAATTCATAATGCCCGTACCGAGTTCTAAAAGCCGTCTTTGGAATATCCTCAGTTCTAACCTTCAGCTGATGATATCCAGAACGAAGATCGATCTTTGAAAAGAATTGTGCTCCTTGCAACTGGTCAAACAGGTCATCAATACGTGGCAATGGGTACCTGTTTTTGATGGTGACATGATTCAACTCCCGATAATCAATACAAAGTCGCATACTTCCATCTTTCTTCTTCACGAATAGAACAGGAGCTCCCCAAGGAGAAGTACTAGGACGAATAAAGCCAATGTCTAACAATTCCTGCAGTTGGATCTTTAACTCCTGAAGTTCAATAGGAGCCATTCGATATGGGGCTTTGGAAATGGGTTTTGTACCGGGTTCAAGATCGATACAAAATTCAATTTCACGCTCTGGGGGTAGGCCAGGAAGTTCTTCAGGGAATACGTCAGGGAATTTATTAACAATAGAAATATCATTCAAAACTGACGTATTTTTGTTTAGATCTGTGACATGAGCTAAGAAAGCTTGACATCCGTTTTTCAATAAACGAATAGTTTTATGGCTTGAGATGACAGCGATTGATTTTAATGGTTTGGTTGCTTGAATTCGCATAATAGGTCGATTAGGAATATGAAAACTAACAACCTTACGAAAACAATCAATTTTTGCATAATGAGTAGTTAACCAATCAATCCCTAGAATCACGTCAAATGCAAGTATTTTTAATGAAATCAGATCGATAGGTAATGTGTGGGTACCAACTTGAACCAAACAAGACTTATAAACAGTGGAGGTAATGAAGGTTTCTCCCAACGGAGTTTCCACAGATAAGTCAAAGTCTAATTTCTCCGGAATCAAATTTAATCGATGAGCGCAAGTAGGAGAAATAAAAGAATGGGTTGAACCGGTATCAAATATAGTATAAACTTCTTTAGAGTTTATATAATAAGCTTACCCGTAATGACCTCATTCGGGTTCCTTGCTCTCTGGGAGTTCACAACAAACGCTCTCCCTTGCACAACCGGTTTTGACTTTTCTGGGACGGCTTTTGGTGCCTCCATCCTAGCTGAATTTGTCTTCGGTAAACGACAAAATCGGGCTAAATGACCTTCTCTTCCATAATTATAACATGCTTTGGACGGCATCGCGCAGTTTGGACTGATGTGCCCCTCCCCTCCGCATTTGAAACATATGATAGGTGGTCGTTCTCCTTCCTTAACGACAGGTGCTGGTGCTGACGTCTTTCCATCATTGTTGAATCTCCTCTTCTTGAAATGTCCATTCTTATTATTTTGGCCCTGATTACCACCGAAGTGGTTACCATTTCTGGCCTGTTGATTCCCTCCACGCTTGTTGTCACCGCTTCGATGACTGCTCTCACTGGTATTATCATTTTGCCGGCTGCTCTCTTTTGGTTGCGTTGTCTCGTTATCGCGCTCCACCAACTGAGCCCTATTTACAACATCTGAATACAAACACAGTTTATGAGAAACAAGATGTTGACGTATCTCCGGCTTCAAACCTCTTAAAAACATCCGCGTCATTCTTTCTTCATTATCCACCAGGTGGGACGCAAACCGGAATAACTCCGCAAATTTTGCCTCGTACTGCGACACGGTCATATTATTCTGCTCCAATTTGATGAACTCCACCTCCTTCATGTGACGAATACTCTCGGGAAAGTATTTGTCGTTAAACAGCTCTTGGAACTTCTCCCAGGACATCTTCAGTGCGGCAGGTTGAGTACGCTTTATCGATTCCCACCAGTAATCTGCCTCTCCTCGCAACATAAAGGCGGCAAAGGGAACCTTTTGCTCCTCGGAGCAACCCAAGACATCAAATATCTTGGTGATCTGCTTTATCCATGTTTCAGCTACAAGTGGTTTGGGTTCTCCCTTAAACTCCGGTGGTCCCAGCTCCTTAAACTGTTTAGCGGTGACCGCCTGAGAGTTTCCAGTATTTCCACCTACGTTGTGGACAGGAGCCGCTTTCACCTGTTGTTGCATGAATTGCATAAAGCCTCTGAACATTTGATCATTCATCATTTGGTCAGTGTTGTTGTTTGCATGAGGATTGACACCTTCCTGATGCACATTATCCTGATTATTGATATGTGGTGAATCAACAGTCGTCTGTGCTCCATTGCTATTCTCAACATTCTCAGATGCCATTTTCAGATACTGCCACAAAATAAAAATTAATTGATATGTCATATATTATCCTTATATTATGACCGACCAATTAAATACCATGCAAATAAACTTAGGTATGCCATACTAGCGAAGGAATTCCCCGTCTCTCCCCTCCTAGTTCTATTCTCACATCTTAGCCAGGGATCATATCCCTAAGCTCTGATACCAACTGTGACGCCCCCAAAATTAGGTATACATCACTCATCTTGGGTCGTCAGATACATAGTACAGAATACAAATACAACTGATTAATACATCTGTCGTGTACAACACGACAAAACATAAACTGTGAGTTTGAATACAAATATTATCTTCTAGAGAGTATTCATACTCAAAAGGAGTCCTCATTACATTTATTAACACACCATTACATAGAATAGTGAGGACTACTAACTAATACTATCATTCGGACCATCACTCCGTACCCCGACTTGTCCCAGCTACGTTCTCATTTCCTGAAGAGAACAGTGAAAGAAAGGGTGAGCTCAACTAGCCCAGTAAGAAATATTATGACTAAGATAATGCAGAATAAATTATCATTAGCCTTCAACAATGTTAAACTGATAAAATATAATAGACATCAAGTTTAACTGTAGCGGAACAAGCAATCCATTAAAAGAGTCAAGTAGAAAATAAACTCTACTATCTTTTATGATTTAAAAAGTTTTTCAACACTGTAATCGCTGAGACTCAGCTTAATAAAATAATCCACATTATCGAATCACCCCTGCACTACGGCCAAGGATATTCGTGTATTCATTAATGGTCATGATCATGCCAACAACTGTCCATCAATGCACTACGGGCCAATGAGGACTTTTACCACATCATTTGTAACACTACGGTCATGATTATACCGAATAATCCCTGGTCATAATCATACCAAGTCCATCTATGCACTACATGCCACATATGACTTTCAACATTTTATAAACATGAGGATGATGACAATGATATAAGAATTCAATAAAACAAGTTCAAGAATTAATTTATCCAGGAATTAACAACGTCCAAATTGTCAACATGATACTGCATTGTGGAGTAAAATTCAAGAATGCTTAGAAGAATATTTTCTTGAAAAGATACTGGATGAAACGCAACTATCAAGGATATTCCACAACTTTCATGGAGTATAGAAGTCAAAACTTAACCAACTGAGTACAATAAAGAATGGAATAACAAAAGAAATCACCATGCATGCGATAGACCGCACAGACAGGTTATTCCAACAGAATAATAAATAATGGAACCAGGTCCGGCGTAAACGCACAGACAGGATATTCCGACAGAATAATAAATAATGGAACCAGGTCCGGTGTAAAACACACAGACAGGATATTCCAAAAGAATAATAATAAAACGGAACCAGGTCCGGTGTAAAACACACAGACAGGATGTTCCAACAGAATAATAAACGGAACCAGGTCCGGTGTAAAACACACAGACAGGATGTTCCAACAGAATAATAGAAGAATGTCACCAAGTATAGGGTAGACCGCGTATACTGGTTATTCCAACAGAATAATAACAAATGGAATAACAGAAGTTCTCTTCATGAATATAAAAGAAATAATATTCCCTACCTTAAAAGAACTGGATATTGGAAAAGTGATGTAGCAGAATACTTTTATTCTCTCTCTCTTATTCTCTCTATACTTTCTCTCTCTATAACTTGAATGAATTCGTGAAAAATAATGAAGCCCTAGGCCTCTATTTATAGAAAAACTGAGGGTGGCTCTTGGTCTTAACGAAGGGTCAAATGACTCTTGGTCTTAACGAAGGGTCAAATGACTCTTGGTAATATTGAAGGGACAACTACTATTGACGAAAGTAATTACTATTGACCAAGGTAAATACTATTGCCGAAGGTAATTACTATTGACCAAGGTAAATACTATTGACCAAGGTAAATACTATTGACGAAGGTAATTACTATTGACCAAGGTAAATACTATTGACGAAGGTAATTACTATTGACTAAGGTAAATACTATTGACGACGGTAATTACTATTGACGACGGTAATTACTATTGACGACGGTAATTACTATTGACGAAGAGACTCTTAGATGATGACATATGGCCCCCCATAAAATAACCAAACTTACCACAACGTCTCAATAATATAACATATTATACAGATGATACTATGACAATAATTTAAGAGATATGATGCAGCAATTACTGTAGCAATAATTGAGTATAGCTGAGTGACTTCTCACGTAAGCATCAATAATCAATACCGTGTGCTACTATGCAACCACGCGTATTACTGTACTTTTACTACCGAGTAGTTCAACAGTTTTAACGGTTTTAACGGTAACACCTCAACTATTATTTTTATAGAAAGATAATTCTGTCGTTTTCTCAATCCGACAATAATTCCGTTGTGGGGTCCACCAATGATTGTGCCGTCGTACGAATATTCCCCGACAAAAAGAATATTCTCCGACCAAACGAATATTTTATAACAACTTGCTTACTTTGCAAAATTTATAAATATTACCCACAACTATAACATTATATCAAATTAACTCCATAATATTCAAAAATGATATTTATAGAAAATTCATCTTTATTTATAAAAATTGGGGTCTTACATCTATTACTTGAATTAGTTGCTTATACTCATGTTTCTTAGTTATTTTTCATGCATTTTGTGTTCATTTTGTAGATCTTATGCTTGGAAACAGTGTGAGCGACTATTGGTATGAAAACGCAAGGAAAAGCAATCCAGACATCGTTTGGCCTTTCATGTTCATTTTATGTTCATTTCATATTCTTGGCTTGGAACTGAGAATATGTTGTAGAGCTTCTTCTTAGCTTTTCGGAACATCTTGAAACATTCCAATCGGAGTTCGGATGCTATAGTTATGACCTTGGTACCAACGGACGTCGAACTTCAATATTTTGGGTGGCCATTTGCAGAGCTGTCACTTCCAACCCAATTTCAGCCTTCATCTGTCCATTATTTCTCAATTATCAAAGAATGAAAATTGTAGAGCTTGTCGAGAGCTTCAATTTCATATGTAGCAGGCTCCGTAACTCCTCCCGGATCAAAAGTTATGGCCGTTTTACCAGAGGACACTGCAGCAGAAAACTAGCAGCTCGGGCGCGCGAATTTCTAGTGCATTTTAGGCGCGGCCGCGCCATTCCCTGGACCAAAAAAGTGTGATCTGATACTTGAGCGTGGGCGCCCCTAACTCCAGGACATTCCCAGCGTGACCGCGCCACTTCTGATGTTGACTAGAGCTGACTTTTTCACTAAACAGTAAATTAGAGCGTAACTTGGAGGGGGGGTTCAATTAGGGCTTATAAATAAGACATATTATCAGTATGTAAGGGGATCCCACCCCTTGGGGGATCACGTAGATATTGTTGTTTTCTTTCTTTAATTTCAATAAGTAGAATTGAGTAGATTAGATTAGAACCCTAGATTAGATTAGAGTTGAAGATTGAAGAAATTGGAGAGCATAGGAAATTCAGAATTGGAGCAAGAGAGATCAGATTTGCATTCCCAATTCCCTAACTTCTCTTTACTTCTATCTTTATTTCTCAATGTATACTCAATTGTGGATTATGGATTTTGATTCTATGATTATCTAAACTCTATTTTGATATTACAATAGAATCTATTACTTAGTTTAATCTGATATACTTCATTGTTGACCTTATTGATTGCTATGTGATTGTCTTTTAAGATTCATGCTTATTTGCTTAGTTGATTGGACATCAATTACTGTGATAACCCATATGAACTTGAAAGACGGAGTATGGGTTTAGATTTGATCTTGATAGCTTATGTTTGTATGTTCTACATGGTGATGGAATGTATGATTCGTACGTAGGATATACATATACCGAAGCATCGCTTTTAGTCAATTGAGAATTTGGGCTTAAACCCTAATTATTTGTAAATCACATAGACATATAGTGGCTTAGGTAATGTGGGTGTTTATGTGTATTCTATCAATTGTGGATTATATGCGATATGGGTATGGTACATTGAGATATGGTTGTACTTTACTTTCGTGTTCTCGACTAGCAATCTAGTGCAAGTAATTTAGCTTAACACGGAGTGCGTTGATTTAAATGATTCAATAGATGATATTGGGATTTCAGGTCTTCATTATCTAGTCTTACTCTAGGAATAGTTAGGTTTATTTAATTTCCGATAACACCTTTACCGAAGGTATAACTTTGTTCCTTAGAACTTACTATTTTTTATCAATGATTTGAATAGGCACTTCTTCGTACGTCAAGTCCTTCTCGATATGAATAGTTGTATATTCTATCACGTGCTTATAATCTGGCCTATAAGGACGTAATACAGATACATGGAACACGTTATGTATTCGTTCTAGGTCTGGAGGTAACGCTACCATGTAAGCTACCTCTCCTACCCGTTTTAATACCTCAAAAGGTCCTATAAACCTTGGACTTATTTTTCCCTTCTTTTCAATGCGTATCTTTCCTTTCTAGGGAGATACCTTTAGAAATACGTATGAGCCTACCTCAAACTCTTTATTAACCCGATGCGAATTCGCATACTTTTTTAGTCTATCTTGAGCTGTTACGAGACGCATCCGTATCAACTTCACTACATCCGCTGTCTGCTGCACCAATTCTGGTCCTAGCATTCGGCGTTCTCCCACTTCATCCCAACACAATGGTGTTCTGCACTTCCGTCCGTATAGAGCTTCATAAGGCAGCATGCCTATGCTTGTATGATAACTATTGTTATACACAAACTCTACTAATGGCAGATAATCATTCCAACTACCCTTGAAATCCATGACGCAAGATCTCAACATATCTTCTAACGTCTGAATGGTTCTCTTGCTATATCCATCGGTTTATGGATGATACGTTGTACTCAGCTTAAACTGTGTTCCCAACTGCTCTTGCAGACTCCTCCAAAAGTTTGATGTGAATCATGGATCACAATCTAACACAATAGAAACTGGTACTCCATGTCTAGAAATAACTTCCTTAACATAAAGTTTAGCTAACTGGTCTAAATTATACTTCACCCTTATTGGCAAAAAGTGAGCCGACTTCGTCAACCGGTCCACTATTACCCAAATCGCATCATACCCTTTCGTTGTAATCGGAAGTCCCACCATAAAGTCCATCGTGATATGCTCCCACTTCCACTCTAGAATCTACAATGACTATAACACGCCACTTGGTCATTGATGTTCGGCCTTAACTTTTCTGACAAGTCAAGCACCTACTCACATACTCGACTATCTCTCTCTTCATGTTCGGCCACCAAAAACTCCGTCGAAGGTCTTGATACATCTTAGTACAACCAGGATGAATCGAGTACGTCAAACTATGAGCTTCTTATAACACTTGCTCCTTTAATTCCGTCTCATTCGGAACCCAAATTCTTCCTTCAAATCTCAATAACCCCTCGTTATCGAGACTATACTTTAAATCTTTTTCATTGGTTAACTGGTTCTTCATCTGGTTACACTCATCAATTTTTGAGCTGCACCTCCTTGACTCTCTCTACAATGGTAGATTGAATATCTGTTGTAAACAGTATTTGTCCTGATTCACTCGGTAACCTCACTTCTATCTCCATCCTAACCATCTCTGCTATTAACTCAGTTTGAGCCGTTAACATAGACAACTTTTCCCGACCCTTCCTACTTAAGGCATCGACCACTACATTGGCTTTTCCAAGGTGATACAGGATTTCACAGTCGTAATTCTTTATCAACTCCAGCCATCTCCTTTGTCTCAAATTCAACTCCTTTTGTTTGAAGATATATTTTAGACTTTTATGGTCCGTGTATATCTCAAATTTCTCTCCGCAAAGATAATGTCTCCATATCTTTAAGGCAAACACTATCGCGGCTAATTCCAGATCATAAGTAGGGTATACTTTCTCATAATCTTTGAACTACCGTGATGCATATGCAATGACCTTGCCATTCTACATGAGCACGCAACCAAGTCCTCTATGCGAAGCATCACTATAAACTACGAAATTTCTGGTGTCATCGGGTAATGACAAAACAGGTGCTTCACTCAACCTTTTCTTCAGCTCTTGAAAACTGTCTTCACATTTCTCAGTCCATACGTACTTCACTGTCTTCCTTGTCAAGTTAGTCAACGGAGTAGCTATCTTCAAAAAACTCTTGGATAAATCTTAGATAGTATCTTGCTAACCCTAGGAAACTCCGTACCATAGTCGGCGTGTTCGGTTGTTCCCAATTAATCACTACTTCCACCTTCGCTAGGTCTACTGAAATCCCCTCACAGTCGATAACATGACCCAAAACTGTAACCTTTCCAGCCAAAATTCACACTTAGTAAATTTCGCATACAACTTCTCCTTCCTTAGTATCTCCAGCACTACTCTTAAGTGTTCAACATGATCTTCTGGCGTCTTAGAATAGACTAGAATATCATCGATAAACACAACGACGAGCTTGTCCAAGTATTGTTTGAACACTCTGTTCATCATATCCATAAATACAGCTGGTGCAGTAGTTAACCGAAATGACATCTCCAAAAACTCGTAATGGCCGTAACGAGTCCTAAATGTCATCTTAGTTACATCCCCACTTCTAACCTTCAACTGATGATACCCCGTCAATAAATCTATCTTAGAAAAATACTTTGCCCCTTTCAACTGATCAAAAAGATTATCGATCCTGGGCAATGGGTATTTATTCTTTATCGTTAACTTGTTCAACTCTCGATAGTCGATACAAAGTCTTAACGATCAATCCTTTTTTTTTCACAAATAGTATCGGTGCTCCCCACGGTGAAACACTCGGTTGAATGTACTTCCTATCCAATAGTTTTTGTAATTGAACTATCAACTCCTTCATCTCCACTGGCGCCATACGATACGGTGCCCTGGAAATCGGTGCCGCTCCTGGCACAATGTCTATTACGAATTCGATCTCCCTATCCGGCAGAAGACCCGTCAATTCACATGGAAATACATCCATGAATTCTTTAACTATAGGTATTTGTTCCATGGTCGCTCCCACTCTCTGGATATCAACAACATAGCACAGATAACTTACACATCCCTTCCTTAACAGTTTCCTAGTTTGTGTCATAGTAAGACAACACGAACGTCCCGGTGATTTATTACTGTAAAATACTACAGGAGGTTGTCTCAACGTCCTAATGTTTACACATTTCTTTTGACAATCTATAATTGTCCCATGGTTAAACAACTAATCCACCCCGAGAATTATATCGAATTCTCCCAACTTTATCGGTATCAAATCTACCGATAATTTATAACCTCGTATATCTACACAATAACTCCTATGGATATCTTCAACAGGAATTATTTCTTCATTCGCTACCTTGATATTCAAAGGCATAGACAACTTTTTCAGTAAGTAATCCTAATCGTCTAGCAAAATCACATGTTATAAACGAACAAGTAGCACCCGAGTCAAACAACACGTAAGCATTTATGTCGTTGATCGGGATAATACCTGTAATTACGTCACCTGATGCAATTGCATCTTGGACCGTCATGTTAAAGGTACGGGCCATCGACCTACCTGGCTGCGCTGGACCACCAATAGCTAACTTACTGCTATTAGTGCCCTTATTCCCATCCGTCCCCTTCTTCAGGAAGTTCTTTGCTATGTGGTCAGTTAATCCACATACAAAGCATCCATGATTCTTCTTCGGGCTTGGACAGTTAGGTGAAATATGGCCATCCTATCCACAGTTATAACATATGACCTTCCCTTTGAGGCAGACTCCTAAGTGAGTCTTCCCATAGATCTTTCATACCTCCATCCTTTTCTTAGGATCCCCTTGCTTTACTCTAGTATTCTCAGAGTTAAACCCTTTCCTTTTCTGACCTTTGCCACTCCCGCTGGCTCCTTCGATCTTTACTCTCCCATCCACCTTATTCTTATTCTTCTTGTCCTTGTGGTACTGGCTTAGATCCTCATTCCCACCTTCGGCAATTATTTCCTTCTCTGATATGGTCCCAAAAGAAGTACTTTGGAACATCGATATTCAGCTATAGAGCCAGGGTTTCAAGCCCTGCTCAAACCTCCTAGCCTTCCCCACCTCCGTGTCCACCTGATGTGGAGCAAACATTGCCAGTTCATTAAACTTGGCAGCGTATTGGGGAACATTCATCTCCCCTTGTTTCAATTCTAGAAATCGCATTTCCATCCTCCCCTGCATACTCGTGGGAAAGTAGTTCTCGAAGAAAATCTCCTTAAACCTCGTCCACGTAATATTTTTTATACCGACCCTAGCCTGGTTTGCCTCCCACTAGAAATTGGCCTCTCCCTTCATCATGTAGGTAGCAAAAGCAACCTTTTACCCCTCGTCGACATTTGCAATAAAAAATCCCTTATCTATTTCCTTCATCCACGTTTAGGCTTCTATAGGATCCGTAGTTCCTGTGATGCCCCTAAATTCGGGTCCCTTCGAACCACGAATTCGATCCGTCACGATACTACTATCGTCAAACTATTTATATTTTTCATTCATAACTTAATGAATAAACTTTACTTATTACAATTTAGAATATAAATTCTCTCCATTTCCAGGATCTATGTAATGACCCCAAACTTTTACAAGTTTCACAACTTGGTCATTTACTATTCTTGTTTTACATCACATTCGATGTTATATAATTATACGGAATAATTTAAACTTTTTTAATCTCCTTTGAAAAATAAATCTTTTATTGATTTCTTGTCTTGAATCAATTACAAATCCCTGAATCAAATTATTTTAGGATTCAATCTATTCGAATTACTGTATAAATCTTTACATATCGATTCGAATTTCTCTATGTATCACATAGTACAACTTAATAACTCAACATGTATTACACATTGTAAACTATTATCAAGTATATATCCTAGAACCTAAATATTGTTCAAGAGTATATATTTAAATAAATTAATCAATCTCCTTTGATACTATTGAACTCTATCAATCAAATAGCACAAAATCTTTACCGTGAGTCCTTAACCTGCAAAAGTAGTTATTTGCAAGGGTGAGCTCGACAGCCCTGCAATTCTAACAGTTTTCATGCACCACATAGCATATTCAGTTCATGCATTCATAATCAATTAATATTTACTATGCATGTTACTTCACACATAACAGACATAAAGATTTACTAACATAAGCATATCATCAAAGATCAACTTTCACATTTCATGCATATCTCATATGCATTTCATATATATACATCAACATTTGCATCGCACAATATAGCTCAACTAACAGTTATAGAATTCATATATCAATTAGGAACTGAAAGACTTGCCTGATTTGTAGTTTATTAACTACGAGTTAACTGCGTAAAGCTTATCTGCACTGCATGTATTCCTACACAGTTATATTATCATGGATTCACATCCATTAGTAACATATGCCATGCACTTTTAATATAAGAACAATGTTACATTGTTTCCTAACTAGGTTTGTAAAACCTACATTTCACTTTCTCATCATACTCTTAGAATATCTAGGTATGTCTAGGTATACCTTAACCATTCGTATATGACATCAACATTCATATATAGCTACCACACACTTGACTCACTAGGTATTCAACACCTTTAAAACTCATATAGGTAAGTTCAAACGTACACATAAACATTTAACTTAGTTGTAATTCCATACCACATCACCTATCCTATATTTTCATAGCTCAAATCAGATCACGAATTCAAACAACGTATCATTGCTTCATATCTTGAAAACATTCCTTTGGACTTTAACAATTGAATGTCCTAATTATCATTTATCTCTATCACCTAGCATGTTTCCTACATATTACATAGCATGCTAGTCATATATTGCAAATTAAAGTAATCATTGAAGCATGCCTTGAACTTCAGATTAAAAAAAGAACTTATTCATAACTACAAGATGGCGCGGCCGCGCCTGATTTATACTAAGGAGACGCGTGACTCCCAGTTCATACCAGGGCGGCCTAGCTTGCCCATCCTTATATACATAACATATATTAACATGTTAAGGGTCCTTTTGCATCTTTCAAGTTTAATCTAGGTCCCGTCTTGCATAATATGGTTCTAAGTTGGACATCTCAACAAATTAAGGCCATTAAATGTTATGAAACCACAAAGTCCAACATGCTTGATTCCTAAACATATAAGATAGTCATATAACTCATATTAGACATGCTTGTGAGTATTCATATGACTAGCATTGTTTATCACTTGAAAACTTACTTTAAGACATGCATAGTTCATATTACGTCTATCTAGTTGTGTGCACGTATCATTCATGTTGAAAGGCATACACATCCTATCACGTTTGCACATATAGGCCTTGTTTAAAGACCCAAAAATTACTAGTATGTCATCCTAGAAGTTTAAACAACACAATACTCATGAATATTGGTTTCAAAATGTCTAAGTTTTCTTTTCTTCAAATCCATGTCATGCCAACCTAATCATGCAAGGCAACTTCGACTCATTTATCATATTCATTTGTGCTTATTTCTACACATACTTACAAGGTCGAAATTTAGGCGACACCATGCTCATGATTATTAGTTTTCAAAACTTGAATTTCTCTTTTAAAACATATATTGTCCAAGCTATACAAGTTATCTTATACGAGGTAACTTAAGATCACATTTTATGCTCACATGACTGCACCATATGCTTACTACAAAGTCAGAACTCAAATGACTTAAAGTTCGTCAAGGTTTGTTTTCAAAATCTTCAAGTTTCTTTTTAAAACACATACTAAGTCATGCTAAAGCATTCCATTATGAGTAAAGAAATCTTAGCCATATGACATGTCCATTATCATGCATATTCATATTTTATCACTTAGAATAATATATTCTATCGTCGGGAGCACTATACTTGCGTATGTGTTCGTTCGACGCCCTTCGATCGCCTCCAAATACATAATAGTCACATTGATGACTATTTTGACCCCTTCTAACGACCTCGAATTGAAAATTTTAAAGAACAAAAGTTGTAGGTCTATTCGTCCTCGTTCCGGATCATCTTGAATAGCCTCATTCGGAGTTGGTATGAAAACGTTATGGCCATTTTCCCAAAATAAGTCAAAGTAGTAACACTTAACAGACATTTGGCGCGGCAGCACCCAATTCCTTCACCAAACCAGCGCGCCTACGCCATAAGGCAGCGCCTAGCTACGGCCCTGGGCAGCGCGCCTGTGCTTGGCTTGCCCAGATTACAGTTTCCGTATTGTTTTTACTTCAAATCTTCAAAACTTCTTTATTTTAAGTCCAAATCAATTGGATTTCGATTCGTTGAACTCGTTAAACTCCTAGCTACTCATCTACTGAATAATTATAACACTTCAAAAACATTAACTAACCCAAATATTAATCCAAATCTCATATTCATACTAAATGTTTATGTTTTGACAAAGTTTAGTGAATTCATTCACTACGAATTCGTTTCTCAACCAATTTGGTTCGTTTAACTTGCGTTCTTTTCGTTTCTCAAGGGGCTAACATCATCCATCATAAGTTTTACCATTTACAGAGGGACTTTGCTACTAATTTTTACTCCAAATCAAACCAAAGCAATATCTTACTACCAAACCCATTTCTTTAACATATTCTCATGAATTCAATTACTCTAAAATTTATTATATAATCTATATAAAAAAAAGATTAGTCATACTCAAGAGTGCAAACATATACTCTATACCCAATTCATCTACTCAAAATCTAATCACAGAGAAGTATTTTGAGAGAATGTAAACTAACAATTGGAATTGGTTTGTCTACCTTTTGATTTCTTCGTAGTTATAACAAAATGCTTGCCAAACTCCTTCTTCTTCTTTTGATTCCATAGAATTTCTTTTCAATTCTCATAGAGAACCTCTATCCCTGTGTAATTGTAACTTACAGAAATCTAAAGAATTTATGTGAGAAGCGAAAAGTGTCCATTTATAGAGAAACCATGGACCAATTGTTGGGTTTTGCCCCAAGAATTAAACTAACGGGAAGAATGAGAAGCCATCAGTTAAGAGAGAGTTGGTGGAAAGTGGTTACCAGCTTCCTCCCCAACCATTCTTATAGCAATGATTCAGTTTTCTGTTTATACGCAATAGAGGGGGATAGGCCAATGGCCTATTCACGTGTAATAGAGAAATGAGACTCTATAATTGGGACAAAAGCTTAGAACTCAACATTTTAGCAATTTGGCTCATCTAGTAAATTTTCCTTGCTCAATATTGCTACATTAAATTATGTTATGGGCAAATATATACACATATGTATGCACCTACCCACATATAGTAAGTATACTTATATTTTAAATATATAATATCATGTACCTCATGTACATTAATCCAATAATATTTTAATTGGGCTAAATATAATTTAGTTGAGTGCTTTCAACCCATTACTTCATTTGAAACATAAATATCACAATGATTATTTATCAATCATCTATTATCTTCCATTAATTCTCTTTTATAATTCCAATTAAACATTTAGTCTAGTTTAACTTTAATACTCATGCCCCTTTATTTAAGATAACCATTTTCCTTAAAATAATTAATATGTACAATACCAAATATTATATTATAATTCTTTAATTCCTTTTCTTCCACAAATTGTCCCAACACATTTCAGTTTGCCATAATTTAATTATTAACTTAATGCACAAATTTCAAACGACTACATTCTTCAATAATTTAGAGATTAAACTTCAAGTTCAACTCTTCTTTCTTTAATCTAAACATTTAACCATATCCCAATATTAGTCAATAAATCTCTAAAAAATATTTACCTAAAGATATATTGATTATCTTCTCTCGTCAACAACGTACATATATACAAGTCTAAACCTAGCACGCATCGAGTCTTTAATAGTATTCAATATAGTACACTGAGTGGTTTCCCACAAACAACCAACAAATTAGTTTTCGTCTCGTCTACACTGCTTTCACAGTGAGTTAGATCGGTTACTAATTCGTAAATACCTCCGCTCTCTGAAGGAATCGTTTAGCCCAGCTTCTATACATCCACCATTAAAGGGTACGGTTGCACTGCCTTAGACTTGATATATACTCATATTTATACTCAAGAAATTGGTAATTATCAAAGATATTTAATGTCACCAACTACTATTATAAAATAATTTCACAAAAATTATTTAATATCGATAGATAAATTTCTATTCATCTTCTTACTAATTTGTCTCTACAATATATAATAAATATATAATAATGGTATATATTTAATAAACACAACATCACTTATCACATAGGTCACAATACCACATATGTCGTAACACACTTAAATATTCTTATTCGAACCCATCTCATGCTTTAAGAATTTTATTCACTAAATTCTTATTTTAATATTTTTTGAAAATTCGGGTTCTTACATCCTCTCCCCCTTATAAGGATTCCGTCCTCGGAATCACCGAAACCTCCTCTACTCTGTGCTATTCCGAATATTACATATTCTTCTGAATAATTTTATCCATTATCTTTTCAGAAGTTTTTTTATAACTTGCTCACTTGCATTCTACCATATTCTCCTTTCTAAGGAACATTCTACTCACTACATTCATCACATCGAAGAATAAAAATCTTCCACGATTTTTCAATAATCGGGAAGTAGTATGAATAACTCAGATTCCAATTTATGCTGAGGGGTCACAAGACCGTGAACTAGTGCTTCAACACAATCATCCACACCACAAATCAGAGTGTTTATCTATCACAAAGACCGAAAACGCCCTCCACATGTACACTAGGTGGCCAACCTATTGTACCACTACGTTGGACTGCAACATAGTGTTTTGTGACGACTACATGTGTTATGCTCAGAACCATTGTCCCCGAAAACATGTCCCCTTATATGGTTGTTAACCTCAGCTTTTGAACAACTGAATCCGCACCAGAGCAATCTGGTTTGGCACAAATATTCAAGAATGCTTGAATTTCACAATTATTTTTCGACAGTCGTCTAGCCGAATCAAATAGCTTAGACTTTTATCAACAATTCGGACATCAATCAAAATTGTTTGGCCAACTTAATTGACCTTCTTCATAAATTATAAGAAAACCAAAAATTCTTTTATGACATCATGATAACGTACTAGATTAGTAGTACGTTGAGGATTCCGCCATTATGTGACTTTGTCATACTACATCATACCAAATTTGGCTGACGATCTTTCAATCACAACCAACACTAGGTTCAACTGTATTGATGACTCCATCGTTTATCATACATCATATCAAATGATGCATATGGTTAGAAATACATTTTAAAAATTTTCAAATCATTTTTATCTTAGCCGAAACAATTAGCATAGACATAAGAATAAATGTGTTGTTTTTAAACATCATTGGTTCAATCACAAGATCCAATGTTTTTCAAGAAAATATAAGTGCAAACATCAGCACGAAGTCAATAAATTTGAAAATCTAGTAGAGCTAGAAGATCTAGAAAATCCATGTTTCTCCATCAACTTCAATCTTTACTATACCAAAATTTCTAGCTTCATAACATATATATACCCGATACAGTCCATCAAACTTACCACATGTTGGAAATTCAAGAACTTGCCACAATTATATGAGTTTAAGAACTTATCCTAGTCAGACAATAGGCGTCCATTTGCTGAGGGGTTCAAATATATTTCATATAATTATGAGTCACGAACGTACCATGTGCATGAGTTTTAAGAACTCGTGTCTAATCATAATATTCTCTATCTTAGTCTTAATTGTCTCTATCTATCAAATATTATATGAGAAAAGAATCACCTTCTCACCATAAGCATATCGATAGCGCGACACCGACATTCCATTGATTATCATTGTGAGGAACCGAGCGTGAGCACAAAGCCTCTGCCCACACAAAGGTTTGTACAACTCAGCTCCCACATGAGTCCTCAACTGAAATCCCAATTAACTCTATCTTACACTTAACTTGCTCTTTGCTCAATATGAATTCTTCGTATTTCATCCCATAAAACTCCTCATAAGTTCACATCGTACCATTTAACAGTTCATTCTCTTATAGCATCAAGCTATACACACTTAGTCGTTACAGACTATTTATCATTTCATATCTCAATCAGATCACGTCATGATCATCAATTTACCTTAGGGTTCTTTCCCTATCATCAACTAAACTCCATTCGAGTTCATTCTTATTATCTCTGTCATATTCATCTTATAGACATCATCATAACATTTTTATTACCGGAGTTAGGAAACCCCTGAATTCTCATTCTCTCAGATACTTCAAGATCATTCTTTGAATCTTCACTTATATATTTTAATCCTTATCTTTCTCTCTCTCAGGTTATAACCTAAGGTACACCTACCTAAGTTTATAACCTACATCTTTGATACCAACCTGTGACGCTCCCAAATTCGGGTCCCTTCGAACCACGAATCTGGTCCGTCATGATACTACTATCATCAAACTATTTATATTTTTCATTCATAAATTAATGAATAAACTTTACTTATTACAATTTAAAATATAAATTCTCTCCATTTTTAGGATCTATGTAATGACCCCAAACTTTTACAAGTTTCACAACTTGGTCATTTACTATTCCTGTTTTACATCACATTCGATGTTATATAATTATACGGAATAATTTAAACTTTTTCAATCTCCTTTGAAAAATAAATCTTTTATTGATTTCTTAACTTGAATCAATTACAAATCCCTGAATCAAATTATTTTATGATTCACTCTATTCGAATTATTGTATAAATCTTTACATATCGATTTGAATTCATCTATGTATCACATAGTACAACTTAATAACTCAACATGTATTACACATTGTAAACTACTATCAAGTACATCTCATAGAACCTAAACATGGTTCAAGAGTGTATATTTAAAAAAAATGAATCAATCTCCTTTGATACTATTGAACTCTATCAATCAAGTAGCACAAAATCTTTACCGTGAGTCCTTAACCTGCAAAAGTGGTTATTTACAAGGGTGAGCTTGACAGCACAGTAATTCTAACAGTTCTCATGCATCACATAGCATATAATAGCATATTAAGTTCATGCATTCATAATCAATTAATATTTACTACGCATGTTACTTCACACATAACAGGCATAAAGATTTACTAAAATAAGCATATCATCAAAGATCAACTTTCACATTTCATGCATATCTCATATGCATTTCATATATATACATCAACATTTGCATTGCATAATATAGCTCAACTAACAGTTATAGAATTTATATATCAAATAGGAACTGAAAGACTTGCCTGATTTGTAGTTTATCAACTACGACTTAACTGCGTAAAGCTTATCTGCACTACGTGTATTCCTACACAGTTATATAATCATGGATTCACATCCATTAGTAACATATTTCATGCACTTTTAATATAAGAACAATGTTACATTGTTTCCTAACTAGGTTTGTAAAACCTACATTTCACTTTCTCATCATACTCTTAGAATAGCGAGGTATGTCTAGGTATACCTTAACCATTCGTATATGACATCAACATTCATATATAGCTACCACACACTTGACTCACTAGGTGTTCAACACCTTTAAAACTCATATAGGCAAGTTCAAACGTACACATAAACGTTTAACTTAGTTGTAATTCCATACCACATCACCTATCCTATATTTTCATAGCACAAATCAGAACACGAATTCAAACAACGTATCTTTGCTTCATATCTTGAAAACATTCCTTTGGATTTTAACAATTGAATGTCCTAATTATCATTCATCTCTATCACCTAGCATGCTTCCTACATATTACACAGCATGTTGGTCATATATTGCAAATTAAAGTAATCATTGAAGCATGCCTTGAACGTCTGATTAAAAACAGAACTTATTCATAACTACAGGATGGCGCGGTCGCGCCTGATTTATACTAAGGAGACGCGCGACTCCCAGTTCAAACCAGGGCTGAGCAAACACTTGCTTGGCCTAGCTTGCCCATCCTTTTATACATAACATATATTAACATGTTAAGGGTCCTTTTGCATCTTTAAAGTTTAATCTAGGTCCCGTCTTGTATAATATGGTTCTAAGTTGGACATCTCAACAAATTAAGGCCAGTTAAGGTTTTGTAAACACAAAGTCCAACATGCTTGATTCTTAAACATATAAGGTAGTCATATAACTCATATTAGACATCCATGTGAGTATTCATATGACTAGCATGGTTTATCACTTGAAAACTTACCTTAAGACATGCATAGTTCATATTACGTCTATCTAGTTGTGTGGACGTATCATTCATGTTGAAAGGCATACACATCCTATCATGTTTGCACATATAGGCCATGTTTAAAGAACCAAAAATTACTAGTATGTTATATTAGAAGTTTAGACAACATAATACTCTTGAATATTGGTTTCAAAACGTCTAAGTTTTCTTTTCTTCAAATCCATGTCATGCCAACCTAATCATGCAAGGCAACTTTGAATCATATGTCATATTCATTTGTGCATATTTCTACACATACTTACAAGGTCGAAATGTAGGCGATACCATGCTCATGATTATTAGTTCTCAAAACTTGAATTTCTCTTTGAAAACACATATTGTCCAAGCTATACAAGTTATCTTATACGAGGTAACTTAAATTACCATTTTATGCTCACATGACTTCACCATATGCTCCCTACAAAGTTAGAACTCAAATGACTTAAAGTTCGTCAAGGTTTATTTTCGAAATCTTCAAGTTTATTTTTAAAACACATACTAAGTCATGCTAAAGCATTCCATTATGAGTAAAGAAATTTTAGCCATATGACATGTCCATTATCATGCATATTCATGTTTTATCACTTAGAATAACATATTCTATCGTTAGGAGCACTATACTTGCGTATGTGCTCGTTCGACGCCCTCCGATCGCCTCTGAATACGTAACAGTCACAATGATGACTATTTTGACCCCTTCAAACCACCTCAAATTGAAAAACTTAAAGAATAAAAGTTGTAGGTCTATTCGTCCTCATTCCGGATCATCTTGAATCGTCTCAATCGAAGTTAGTATGAAAATGTTATGGCCGTGTTACGAAAACAGGTCAAAGTAGTAACACTTAACAGACATTGGGCACGGCCGCACCCAATTCCTACACCAAACCAGTGCGGCCGCACCATAAGGCAGCACCCAGCTGCGCCCCTGCGCCCTTGGGTAGCACGTCCGCGCTTGGCTTGCCCAGATTACAGTTTTCTTAATGTTTTTACTTCAAATCTTCATAACTTCTTCATTTTAAGTCCAAATCAATTGGTTTTCAATTCGTTGAACTCATTAAACTCTTAGCTACTCATCTACTGAATAATTATAACACTTCAAAACAATTAACTAACCCAAATATTAATCCAAAACTCATATTCATACTAAATGTTTATGTTTTGACAAAGTTTAGCGAATTCATTCACTACGAATTTGTTTCTCAACCAATTTGGTTCGTTTAACTTGCGTTCTTTTTGTTTCTCAAAGGGCTAACATCATCCAACATAAGTTTTACCATTTACGGAGGGACTTTGCTACCAATTTTGACTCCAAATCAAACCAAATCAATATCTTACTACCAAACCCATTTCTTTAACATATTCTCATGAATTCAATTACTCTAAAATTGATTGTATAATCTATAAAAAAAAGATTAGTCATACTCAAGAGTGCAAACATATACTTTATACCCAATTCATCTACTTAAAATCTAATCACAGAGAAGTATTTTGAGAGAATGTAAACTAACAATTGGAATTTGTTTGTCTACCTCTTGATTTCTTCGTAGTTAGAACAAAATGCTTGTCAAACTCATTTTTCTTCTTCTTCTTCTTTTGATTCCATAGAATTTCCTTTCAATTCTCATAGGGAACCTCTCTCTCTCTCTCTCTAATTGTAACTTATAGAAATCTCAAGAATTTGTCTGAGAAGTGAAAAGTGTCCATTTACAGAGAAACCATGGACCAATTGTTGGGTTTTGCCCCAAGAATTAAACTAACGGGAAGAAGGAGAAGCCATTAGTTAAGAGAGAGTTGGTGGAAAGTGGTTACCAGCTTCCTCCCCAACCATTCTTATTGCAATAATTCAGTTTTCTATTTATACGCAATAGAGGGGGATAGGCCAATGGCCTATTCACGTGTAATAGAGAAATAAGACTATCTAATTGGGACAAAAGCTTAGAACTCAGCATTTTAGCAATTTGGCTCATCTAGTAAATTTTCCTTGCTCAATATTGCTACATTAAATTAAGTTATGGGTAGATGTATACACATATATATGTACCTACCCACATATAGTAAGTATACTTATATTTTAAATATATAATATCATGTACCTCATGTACATTAATCTAATAATATTTGAATTGGGCTAAATATAATTTAGTTGAGTGCTTTCAACCCATTACTTCATATCACATATAAATATCACAATGATAATTTATCAATCATCTATTATCTTCCATTAATTTTGTTTTATAATTCCAATTAAACATTTAGTCTAGTTTAACTTTAATACTCATGCCCCTTTATTTAAGATAACCATTTTCCTTAAAATAATTAATATGCACAATACCAAATATTATATTATAATTCTTTAATTCCTTTTCTTGCACAAATTGTCCCAACAAATTTCAATTTGCCATAATTTAATTATTAACTTAATGCACAAATCTCCAACGACTACATTCTTCAATAATTTAGAGATTAAACTTCAAGTTCAACTCTTCTTTCTTTAATCTATACATTTAACCATATCCCAATATTAGTCAATAAATCTCTAAAAAATATTTATCTAATGATATATCGATTATCTTCTCTCGTCAACAACGTACATATATACAAGTCTAAACCTAGCATGCATCGAGTCTTTAATAGTTTTCAATATGGTACACTGAGTGGTTTCCCACAAACAACCAACAAATTAGTTTCCGTCTCGTCTACACTGCTTTCACAGTGAGTTAGATCGGTTACTAATTTATATATACCTCCGCTCTCTGAAAGAATCGTTTAGCCCAGCTTCTATACATCCACCATTAAAGGGTACGGTTGCACTGCCTTAGACTTGATATATACTCATACTTATACTCAAGAAATTGGTAATTATCAAAGATATTTAATGTCACTAACTACTATTATAATATAATTTCAAAAATATTATTTAATACCGGTAGATAAATTTCTATCCATCTTCTTACTAATTCCTCTCTACAATATATAATAAATATATAATAACGGTATATATTTAATAAACATAACATCACTTATCACATAGGTCACAATACCACATATGTCGTAACACACTTAAATATTCTTATTCGAACCCACCTCATACTTTAAGAATTTTATTCACTAAATTCTTATTTTAATATTTTCTGAAAATTTGGGTTCTTACATCCTCTCCCTCTTATAAGGATTCCGTCCTCGGAATCACCAAAACCTCCTCTACTCTGTGCTATTCCGAATATTACATATTCTTTTGAATAATTTTATCCATTCTCTTTTCGGAAGTTTTATTATAATTTGCTCACTTGCATTGTACCATATTCTCCTTTCCAAGGAACATTCTACTCACTACATTCATCACATCGAAGAATAAGAATCTTCCACGATTTTTCAATAATCGGGAAGTTGTATGAATAACTCAAATTCCAATTTATGCTGAGGGGTCACAAGACCGTGAACTAGTGCTTCAACACAATCATCCACACTATAAATCAGAGTGTTTATCTATCACAAGGAATGAAAACACACTCCACACGCACACTAGGTGGCCAACCTATTGTACCACTACGTTGGGCTGCAACGTAGTGTTTTGAAACGACTATATATGTTATGCTCGAAACCATTGTCCCTGAAAACATGTCCCCTTATAGGGTTGTTCACCTCAGCTTTTTAACAACTGAATCCGCACCAGAGCAATCTGGTTTGGCACAAATATTCAAGAATGCTTGAATTTCATAATTATTTTTCGACAGTCGTCTAGCCGAATCAAATAGCTTAGACTTTTATCAACAATTCGGACATCAATCGAAATTATTTGGCCAACTTAATTGACCTTCTTCATAAATTAAAAGAAAACCAAAAATTCTTTTATGACATCATGATACTGTACTAGATTAGTAGTACGTGGAGGATTCCGCCATTATGTGACTTTGTCATACTACATCATACCAAAATTGGTTGACGATCTTTTAATCACAACCAACACTAGGTTCAACTGCATTGATGACTCCATCGTTTATCATACATCATATCAAATGATGCACATGGTTAGAAATACATTTTAAAAATTTTCAAATCATTTTTGTCTTAGCCGAAACAATTAGCATAGACATAAGAATAAAGGTATTATTTTTAAACATCATTGGTTCAATCACAAGATCCAATGTTTTTTAAGAAAACAGAAGTGCAAACATCAGTACGAAGTCAATAAATTTGAAAATCTAGCAGAGGTAGAAGATCAAGAAAATCCATGTTTCTCCATCAACTTCAATCTTTACTATACCAAAATTTCTAACTTCATAACATATATATACCCGATACAGTTCATCAAGCTTACCACACTTTGGAAATTTAAGAACTTGCCATAATTATATGAGTTTAAGAACTTATCCTAGTCAGACCATAGGCTTCCATTCGCTGAGGGGTTCAAATATATTTCGTATAATTAAGAGTCACGAACGTACCATGTGCATGAGTTTTAAGAACTCGCGCCTAATCTTAATATTCTCTATCTTAATCTTAATAGTCTCTATCTATCAAATATTATATGAGAAAAAGAATCACCTTCTCACCATAAGCATATCGATAGCGCTACACCGACATTCCATTGATTATCATTGTGAGGAACCGAGCGTGAGCACAAAGCCTCCGCCCACACAAAGGTTTGTACAACTCAGCTCCCACACGAGTCCTCAACTGAAATCCCAGTTAACTCTATCTTACACTTAACTTGCTCTTTGCTCAATATGAATTATTCGTATCTCATCACATAAAACTCCTCATGAGTTCACATCGTACCATTTCATAGAACATTCTCGTATAGGCTCAAGCTATACACACTTAGTCATTACAGACTATTTATCATTTCATATCTCAATCAGATCACGTCGTGATCATCAATTTACCTTAGGTTTCTTTCCCTATCATCAACTAAACTCCACTCGAGTTCATTCTTATTATCTATGTCATATTCATCTTATAGACATCATCATAACATTTTTATTACCGAAGTTAGGAAACCCCTGAATTCTCATTATCTTAGATACTTCAAGATTCTTCTTTGAATCTTCACTTATATATTTTAATCCTTATCTTTCTCTATCTCAAGTTATAGCCTGAGGTACACTTACCTAAGTTTATAACCTACAGCTTTGATACCAACCTTTGATGCCCCCAAATTCGGGTCCCTTCGAACCACGAATCCGGTCCGTCACGATATTACTATCGTCAAACTATTTATATTTTTCAATCATAAATTAATGAATAAACTTTACTTATTACAATTTAGAATATAAATTATTTCCATTTCCAAGATCTATGCAATGACCCCAAACTTTTACAAGTTTCACAATTTGGTCATTTACTATTCCTGTTTTACATCACATTCGATATTATATAATTATAAAGAATAATTTAAACTTTTTCAATCTCCTTTGAAAAATAAATTTTTTTTATTGATTTCTTAACTTGAAACAATTACAAATCCCTGAATCAAATTATTTTATGATTCACTCGATTCAAATTACTGTATAAATCTTTGCATATCGATTCAAATTCCTCTATGTATCACATAGTACAACTTAACAACTCAACATGTATTACACATTGTAAACTACTATCAAGTACATCACCTAGAACCTAAACATGGTTCAAGAGTATATTTAAATAAATGAATCAATCTCCTTTGATACTAATGAACTCTATTAATCAAGTAGCACAAAATCTTTACCGTGAGTCCTTAACCTGCAAAAGTGGTTATTTGCAAGGGTGAGCTCGACAGTCCAGCAATTCTAATAGTTTTCATGCATCACATAACATATAATAACATATTCAGTTCATGCATTCATAATAAATTAATATTTACTACGCATGTTACTTCACACATAACAGGCATAAAGATTTACTAACATAAGCATATCATCAAAGATCAACTTTCACATTTCATGCATATCTCATATGCATTTCATATATATACATCAACATTTACATCGCATAATATAGCTCAACTAACAGTTATAGAATTCATATATGAAATAGGAACTGAAAGACTTGCCTGATTTGTAGTTTATCAACTATAACTTAACTGCGTAAAGCTTATCTACACTGCGTGTATTCCTACACAGTTATATAATCATGGATTCACATCCATTAGTAACATATTTCATGCACTTTTAATATAAGAACAATGTTACATTATTTCCTAACTAGGTTTGCAAAACCTACATTTCACTTTCTCATCATACTCTTAGAATAGCAAGGTATGTCTATGTATACCTTAACCATTCGTATATGACATCAACATTCATATATAGCTACCACACACTTGACTCACTAGTTGTTCAACACCTTTAAAACTCATATAGGTAAGTTCAAACGTACACATAAACATTTAACTTAGTTGTAATTCCATACCACATCACCTATCCTATATTTTCATAGCACAAATCAGATCACGAATTCAAACAACGTATTGTTGCTTCATATCTTGTAAACATTCCTTTGGACTTTAACAATTGAATGTCCTAATTATCATTCATCTCTATCACCTAGCATGCTTCCTACATATTACATAGCATGCTGGTCATATATTGCAAATTAAAGTAATCATTGAAGTATGCCTTGAACTTCAGATTAAAAACAGAACTTATTCATAACTGCAGGATGGCGCGGCCGTGCCTGATTTGTACTAATGAGACGAGCAGCCGCAGGACTCCCAGTTCAAACCAGGGCTGAGCAAATACTTGCTTAGCCTAGCTGGCCCATCCTTATATACATAACATATATTAACATGTTAAGGGTCCTTTTACATCTTTCAAGTTTAATCTAGGTCCCGTCTTGCATAATATGGTACTAAGTTGGACATCTCAATAAATTAAGGCCATTAAAGGTTATAAAATCACAAAGTCCAACATACTTGATTCTTAAACATATAATGTAGTCATATAACTCATATTAGACATGCTTGTGAGTATTCATATGACTAGCATGGTTTATCACTTGAAAACTTACCTTAAGACATGCATAGTTCATATTATGTCTATCTAGTTATGTGCACGTATCATTCATGTTCAAAGGCATACACATCCTATCATGTTTGCACATATAGGCCATGTTTAAAGACCCAAAAATTACTAGTATGTCATCCTAAAAGTTTAGAAGTTTAGACAACACAATGCTCATGAATATTGGTTTCAAATCGTCTAAGTTTTCTTTCCTTCAAATCCATGTCATGCCAACCTAATCATGCAAGGCAAATTTGAATAATATGTCATATACATTTGTGCATATTTCTACATATACTTACAAGGTCGAAATGTAGGCGATACCATGCTCATGATTATTAGTTTTCAAAACTTGAATTTCTCTTTGAAAACACATATTGTCCAAGCTATACAACTTTTCTTATACTAGGTAACTTAAGATCACATTTTATGCTCACATGACTCCACCATATGCTCACTACAAAGTCAGAACTCAAATGACTTAAAGTTCCTCAAGGTTTGTTTTCGAAATCTTCAAGTTTCTTTTTAAAACACATACTAAGTCATGCTAAAGCATTCCATTATGAGTAAAGAAATATTAGCCATATGACATGTCCATTA
This sequence comes from Panax notoginseng, assembly GCA_016801055.1. Taxonomy (NCBI): domain Eukaryota; kingdom Viridiplantae; phylum Streptophyta; class Magnoliopsida; order Apiales; family Araliaceae; genus Panax; species Panax notoginseng. Next base: position 113,213,913 of record CM029015.1, read on the forward strand.
TCATGCATATTCATGTTTTATCACTTAGAAAAACATTTTCTATCGTCGGAAGCACTATACTTGCGTATGTGCTCGTTCGCCGCCCTCCGACCGCCTCTGAATACGTAATAGTCACAAAGGTGACTATGTTGACCCCTTATAACGACCTCAAATTAAAAAACTTTAAGACCAAAAGTTGTATGTCTATTCGTCCTCGTTCCGAATCATCTTGAATCGCCTCAATCGGAGTTCGTATGAAAAAGTTATGGTCGTTTTACCAAAATAGGTCAAAGCAGTCACACTTAACAGACATTGGGCGCAGCCGCGCCCAGTTCCTTCACCAAACCAGCGCGCCCGCACCATAAGGCAGTGCCCAGCTATGCCCCCGCACCCCTGGGCAGCGTGCCCGTGCTTGGCTTGCCCAGATTACAGTTTTCTTAATGTTTTTATTTCAAATCTTCATAACTTCTTCATTTTAAGTCCAAATCAGTTGGTTTTCAATTCGTTGAACTCGTTAAACTCTTAGCTACTCATCTACTGAATAATTATAACACGTCAAAAACATTATCTAACCGAAATATTAATCCAAAACTCATATTCATACTAAATGTTCATGTTTTGACAAAGTTTAGTTAATTCATTCACTACGAATTTATTTCTCAACCAATTTTGTTCGTTTAACTTGCGTTGTTTTCGTTTCTCAGAGTGCTAACATCGTCCATCATAAGTTTTACCATTTACAGAGGGACTTTGCTACTAATTTTGACTCCAAATCAAACCAAAGCAATATCTTACTACCAACTCCATTTCTTTAACATATTCTCATGAATTCAATTACTCTAAAATTGATTGTATAATCTAAAAAAAAAAGATTAGTCATACTCAAGAGTGCAAACATATACTCTATACCCAATTCATCTACTCAAAATCTAATCACAGAGAAGTATTTTGAGAGAATGTAAACTAACAATTGGAATTGGTTTGTCTACCTCTTGATTTCTTCGTAGTTAGAATAAAATGCTTGCCAAACTCCTTCTTCTTCTTCTTTTGATTCCATAGAATTTCCTTTCAATTCTCATAGAGAACCTCTCTCTCTCTCTCTCTAATTATAACTTACAGAAATCTCAAGAATTTATCTGAGAAGTGAAAAGTGTCCATTTATAGAGAAACCATGGACCAATTGTTGGGTTTTACCCCAACAATTAAACTAACGGGAAAAAGGAGAAGCCATCAGTTAAGAGAGAGTTGGTGGAAAGTGGTTACCAGCTTCCTCCCCAACCATTCTTATAGCAATGATTCAGTTTTTTATTTATACGCAATAGAGGGGGATTGGCCAATGGCCTATTCACGTGTAATAGAGAAATGAGACTCTCTAATTGGGACAAAAGCTTAGAACTCAGCATTTTAGCAATTTGCCTCATCTAGTAAATTTTCCTAGCTCAATATTGTTACATTAAATTAAGTTATGGGCACATATATACACATATATATGTACCTACCCACATATAGTAAGTATACTTATATTTTAAATACATTATATCATGTACCTCATGTACATTAATCTAATAATATTTGAATTGGGCTAAATATAATTTAGTTGAGTGATTTCAACCCATTACTTCATATCACACATAAATATCACAATGATTATTTATCAGTCATCTATTATCTTCCATTAATTCTCTTTTATAATTCCAATTAAACATTTAGTTTAGTTTAACTTTAATACTCATGACCCTTTATTTAAGATAACCATTTTCCTAAAAATAATTAATATGTACAATACCAATTATTAATTTATAATTCTTTAATTCCTTTTCTTCCACAAATTGTCCCAACACATTTCAGTTTGCCATAATTTAATTATTAACTTAATGCACAAATCTCCAATGACTACATTCTTCAATAATTTAGAGATTAAACTTCAAGTTCAACTCTTCTTTCTTTAATCTATACATTTAACCATATCCCAATATTAGTCAATATATCTCTAAAAAATATTTATCTAAAGATATATCGATTATCTTCTCTCGTCAACAACGTACATATAAACAAGTCTAAACCTAGCTCGCATCGACTCTTTAATAGTATTCAATATAGAACACTGAGTGGTTTTCCATAAACAACTAATAAATTAGTTTTCGTCTCGTCTACACTGCTTTCACAGTGAGTTAGATCGGTTACTAATTCGTATATACCTCCGCTCTCTGAAGGAATCGTTTAGCCCAGCTTTTATACATCCACCATTAAGGGGTACGGTTGCACTGCCTTAGACTTGATATATACTCATACTTATACTCAAGAAATTGGTAATTATCAAAGATATTTAATGTCACCAACTACTATTATAAAATAATGCCACTAAAATTATTTAATATCGATAGATAAATTTCTATCCATCTTCTTACTAATTCCTCTCTACAATATATAATAACGGCATATATTTATTAAACACAACATCACTTATCACATAGCTCACAATACCACATATGTCGTAACACACTTAAATATTCTTATTCGAACCCATCTCAAGCTTTAAGAATTTTATTCGCTAAATTCTTATTTTAATATTTTCTAAAAATTAGGGTTCTTACAGTTCCTTTGAACTCCGACAGACCGACACTCTTAAAATCCTTAAAAGCAGTAGCTCGTACTACTCTTGGATTTACGGGTATATTAGCCCCATTTATATTAAACGCGACCGTTAACAAGTTAACGAACTATTGTGCAGGGTTAACCGGACCTCCCTCCAGTTGATTTACATTAGCATCTTGATTCCTTTGTGTCCTTCTTGGCGGCATTTTGCTGTTAAGATAAACAACACATTTTATTATTATTCGTTTCTTGTTAGGTAGCTATTATTCACGATTAAATAATAACTTCAACTCATTACTCAATATGTTCCATAAAAGGCTTATATTGATTCATTTCTTGTAGTATAATACTACATCGTTCACATTACATAGCCTAAGCTGATTACATTATTATCCCTCAATTGCTTTCCAAAAATTGGGATTTACAAAAGACTGCCCTTTGATATACAAAAGAAGGTTTTACGCCACTACTAGATACATGAAATTTACAAATCTAACTCTACTCTAGCTAATACTATGTTACATCTGCCGTAAGGCATTCTCAAAATCCGCATTGGCAAGACCGACAATAATATCTCGACTGATAGTATGCCGAGTCTGCCCTTCTTCTATCGAATACCCAGCTACTTGCTGCTAAAAAGCCGCATGAGAACTCCTATATATATAGGACATCCTCCCAATCTTCTGTTTCTTGGTTTTTAGCTCCTGCTTGAGCCCAAAGACCTCATGTTTTAGCTAGTGGACCTTGTCCTTTGCTAAAACTCTTTCATCATGCTCCTCCTCCCACATCAACTCCATACTCATTTTATCTTCCAAGACAGCATGAAGCTCTTCTTTTAATTCTTTCACCTCCTGACAATAATGGATATTTCTATCCAATACGGTTATAAACATTGACATCATTAACTCCCCCGGAGCCGTCGCTTCCGCAAGTGCTACTGGGTTAAAGGACACTACCTCCACCTCTTCTTCTGACATGCCATTGAACACAGACATTAAGTCTAGGTTCTCGGAGTCTCCAGACTCAATAACTACTACTTCAGGCTCTGCTGCTATTGGGCTCGGTATGATCTCTATTTGATTCACCAATTCTTCACTTACTACATGTATATCCCTATACATTTTGTTTTCTCCTGACATCTACAACAAAATAATTTAGTTTGATTAGTACAGATCAATAGAATAATACAAACACATATCAAATATAATGTATTTTTTAGGGTTAATTTCATATTTTACTTGTTCAACTTTTCTTAAGGTTATGTCTTAAGGTTCTTTTCCCCCCTTAAGTTTTATAACCTAATGCTTTGCTACTAACCTATGACGGCCCCAAATCTGGGTATCTTCCAACCTGACATATGGTGCTACACGGTGCTACAGTTCACACATACATTCAATTGAAAAACCTCAGAAGAACGAATATATCTTATATATATATTCCAAATAATATTACCATTCCCCAGGTTCTTAATAACCATTACATTCGTTCTTGTTATAATATCATATAATATCAACATACAACCTATATTATTACAAAAGCAATCTACAGGGTCGCCATAGCCTTTCCTTTATCCTTTCCGGATCCTTCGGTACTTTCGGTCTTAGCTGGATTCATATGGTTCAAGCAAGAGTGATCATAACTAGCCCAGCAAGTATGACAATTCAATGTAACAACATGCTTGAAATATACAAATAATATATCTTCAGTAACTGAACAATAGTTATGAAGTACTATCAATAATTCAAAATAGCACTTCTTTTTTCTTAAAACATTTTTCAATGAACGATATTTAGTAAAACATCAATTCCGGTCCACGACCTTGAGCATTTCATACTTTCTTTAAAAAGGACAACCCGACACTAAGTACGTAAGTCCAACATTACTTACGAGCACGTCTAGGTGACCAGCCTATAGTACTTTATGTTGTACAACACTACTTTCTTTAAACGTATGTACGTTTAAGTTGTGGCAACCTCACGTGCCTGTCGTTTGACAACAAAACATTTGTTTAGCATACTCAATCTTCATTTGAAAACCACACCAAAATAGTTTGGTAAAACATTGACAACAGTTCAATAGATTATAAGGAATCCAAAACATCTTAAGTCTAGCCGAAAGAATTGGCTTCGACTTTATCATACATCAATTCATGCATAAAAATACATGAATCACAAAGCTCGTCTAGATTGAACATAGAAAAGGGTTAGAACACTTGCCTTTAGTGTCTGTTACTGTTATTATACTTCCCTTTGAGTCCTTAAAATATCTACAATACATGATCATATAACGTAACACATTAGGTCATGAACAAACATACATGGTTCCTAATGTATCTTACCCTTCTTCTCAATCTAATCATGTCTTAAATTGTTTATCATTGGTTCCGACTTGTCGTTATGTTTTACATCGTTCTTATGTTCACATTCAATTGACTTACCTTCAACCTTTAGTGCAATACTTAAGGTTTATAACATCCTAAATGATGTTACATTAAGTTAATTAAGGATATAAATTTCCATTAATCAATTACCTCTTTCCTTTCATGTTCAAAAACATTCATTTCTAGGCCTTGCTTAGTGCTGGCGCTGCTGTGCCAGCTTCTCCTCTTTAAGTTGTGTTGCGGCGCCACTCTTCAGTGGCCAGGGTCCGGACTCGGCGCTGCGGCGCGAGTCTCCTCGTTACATGTCACGCTGCGGTGCGAAACATCAATATGTCATGGGCAATGCTAGGTGCTGCAACGCCACCTCTTAGCCTTGGGCTGGCGTTGCGGCGCCAGCTTTGTGCACCAGATACTTTGATAGTTTTTTTTATTACATAACTAACTTCCCGGACTCCAAATATGATCATTTTAAGTCTGAATTTGCTCGTTCAAAAGCCAATAGCTCACAAATCATATACTCTACAGGTTAATGCAAGAATTTTACATTTTTGAATCCATTAATTCAAAATTCACCTTTTAGTTCATTTTAACGAAAACGATAAACGTACGTAAACGTTTAACGCTCGTTTCTTCGTTCTAAGTCGGAATTCGGTCATTTTCGAGTCCGCAACTCTATAATGCCAAACAAGACTTATCCCCATCGAAAACCAACGTTTTCGAGCTAAATGTCAAAATTTGACTTCCATTTCGAGAATTTCACGATTTCGACGATTACCGTCTAATCTCGTGAATTTCAAAATAACTTCGTTACTTAAGATTTGCTCATCGTTTCAAATGAATTCATTCCATCATACTAACATCTTAACCAACATACATCATATACATGATATGTTCTTACTTGTTCTTCATGAGTTCATAACTTAATTAAGTACAAATTACTTGTTCATGGCTTATTAAGATTTAAGTCCTTTGATTAGTCATTCTTATCACTTCTTAGCATACATGTCTACCAATCAACACTTCTCTTATCAACCTACAATTGAAGAGATACAAGATTAATAGTCTAGGATCATTACCTTTCAAGTTCACTTGATTCTTTCTTATTCTTACTTCTTGCTTCTTGAGCTAACAAAGTCTAACTTTTCTAGCTTTTTCTCTCTAACCAATAAGCTCTTATGTTGTTGGATGAAATTTAGCAAGTAACAAATGATCTAGCAAGCCTCTTATTTATAGGAAAACCAAAGTTAGGGTAGTTTAGTCAATAAACCAATCCACCTCCTTACTATTCCTAGCTTAGCCACCAAGTAAAAACCACTTTACTTGGCGTCCACGACTCTTATCTTTTGCTTGGCCACCAAGATCACCCATGTGATCATGGGGCCCACATGGGTTGCCCCATGGATCATTCTTATCCATTGGATTCTTAGTTTGGGCTTTATATTTAATTAACATAACTTATAATTTGGGTTTGCATTTAACAAACACTTGGGCTTTACGATTAATTAGCATTGAACTTTATCATAATTCCAATTGGACGTTACGACTTCATACACAATCCTACAAGTCCATTACATATGACTTAAAGCCTTAGAACGTATTGTATATGTATTAATCTCGTATTCCAACTCATATACTTATTCATCATATACGACATACCATCATTCATACATATTCGTATAATACCTTGTATCATACTCGTATTCATTACCTTGTACAATACTCACATATCATACGATATCATCGTTTAACTTCTTAATGTTTTACTTTTCCTAATGTTCTAAATTAAGTTTGCAGGTGAAAAACTGTGTTTGCCTTACGTGAATTATTATTACATAATCCGTCTTACCTTGATATTCTATCGTTACGTATTTCTCAAAAGTTCAAAAATAATTTCCGAGCAGAAATCAGTGATTAGTGTTTTTCGAAAAATTTCTCGGAAAACTTTTATTTTCATCTTGGAAATTCAAACACTTTAATTCCTTTACGTAGCCAAAATACTACAACATTCCGATAGGATTAGGTTATAGAACAACCTTCATCTTATCCACACATAATAATAATATATAATATAATTTTATTCGTTATTTAATTAAATAAAATTGCTTTACAATAAATTCGAATTTCTCGTTCGTTACAGAATCAAAGTTATGGATGGTCAAACATGGGTTGACCATCTGCCTTATGAAGGTTTCTGGAAAACCCATATTTTTTAAAAATAGCTCCTGACAAGCACTTTGACCGGCTCAGATCTTGGGTTGGTGATGTTGTTAGACTGACTTAGTGTGTTATAGTTGTTCCTTGACATATGGACTACAAGTGTGAACTCTTAAATCACACAAACAAAAACCAGAATGCAAGATATGAGGATCCAAAGTAGGACCTTTAGATTGTTCTACATTTCTGGGCAACCCAGAAAATGAAGAACATGTATGACATGATTTTTGAGAGCTTGTATCTTTCTGATTTGATATGTTTTGGCTATGAAAGTTGTTTTAGGGTTGTAGTATTACATCAATACTATAACATTAACACATATCCAAACCCAGAAACTTAATGATCAATGATCTAGAGGTGGTCAAACTAAGCAACATGTTAGTAGTGTATGAATATTCTTGAATGGCCAAGAACACCTATAGCGACAGTTTTGTCACTATAGGTACCTATAGCGACATTTTAATTATATATTAACTATTTTTATTAAATAATTAGAGAAAAATAGTTTTTAATTATGAAAAATACATAATTAATTTCTAAAAATTATTTTAAGTCACAAAAATTGATTTTTAATAATTTGGAATATATTTCATTAATATTTTAATATTTTAAAGATTAATGGTATTTAATTATTATATTAAATAAATTGTTTAAAAGTGATTTTAATACTTGAAAAATCATTTAAAATTATAATAATGTGTTAGAAAATATTTAAGTTATTTTTAATGACTTTTAATATTTTGTGATAAATTTTATTAATAAATTAATATTAATGATAATTGATTTATTTAATAAACGTATTAAATAAATTATGGTAAAATAGTTTCAATGTTTTAAAAATCATATAAAAATGATTTAAAGGTTATAAAAATATTTGAAGTTATAAAAGATAACTTTTGATATTTTGTCATAAAAATATTAATATTTTAATATTAATGGCAGTTATTTGATAATGGATTTAAATGTTTAAAAATCATTTAAATGTGATATTAAGGTATTATAAATAATTTATAATATTATGATATGTATTTTATTAATATTTGAAATTAAATAAATATTAATGATAATAGAATATTGTGGTATTTAAATCATATAAATATGATATTATGATTGAAAAATCATGATAAATTATAATAATTACTTGAAAATTATTATGAGTTATGGAAAAATATTTTGACTGATAAATAAATTATCTGAGAAAATAATTAAGCATTTAGGCAGAGTTTTATGGAAAATAAGCTCGATAATTTTTCGATTAGGTAATCGGGATATCGAAATAGTACTGAACTCAATTCAGACTAAAATAGTTTGACTTGATACTAGGTCCTATGTGTTTTATAGACTATTAGGTCTATGTGGTAATGTGTTTAGGTTATTTTATAACTATAATTAGCAATACTTATTGCGATGATATTATTCTAATAATGGAGATCGGTATTATTAATATTAGGTCTTCATATAAAGCTATATAGACTGCGTAGCTGTAGTTGGTGATTCAGGCAAGTTCTCCTTAACTCAACCATGAGTTATGATTATTCAAATATGCTTGTGGTTAATCGTTGTTGATTATACCATGTCTATAATATGTTGATTCGCACTTTGTACATATTGCATGTGTTCATCATGTATAAAAGGTTGATCACCTTCATTACCATCTGGTTCAGTTGATTTGTTCATGTTCTTTATTGACAATTCATTCTTATTGTTGTGATTGTTCAGCTATGAAATTTGATTCATGCTAGTTCAAAATTATTATATTGTTGAATGAAGCCAGCTTATTGTTCAATTCTTTCAATCATGATATATCCTTTATTGAACTTAAACTTACTGGACAAACTTGTTGCTCACCCTTGTTATATCATGATATATATTACAGATTAAAACGAATACTTCGGATACAGGAGAGAACAAATGACATTGTATGTCGGATAGAATATGGAATACATGTATTAAGTGAAGGTTCTCGACCTTGGGGATAGTGTGTAAAGTTTAATGTATAAACAATTTATGTTTATATCTTTCGCAATAGTAATAGAATTAGTATACCAGATCTGTGGTGATTAGGACCAGGATCTGGGGATATTACATGAAGAGCTAGTTATCAAAGATGTACTTCTTGGAACATATCGAGGATATGAACGAGGATATCTCAAATAATGACTGCTTAGAAGATTAGATCCTGACCCCTTGCATCATTAGGGCTAAGGAGAATTGGTCAAAGGAAAAAATTAACCCTGATATGACCTCAGTCATGGTCATCAAAAAGAGGAGGAGGATGAAAAACTGACCCTTCATCACAGTTGTCCACCAGGACTTAACCTTAGGCAATTGGAACAACACTCTTTGCATTTTCCAAAAAGAGTAAAAAGGGTAGAAAATCCCTCTTCCCTGCTATGTAGATATAATTAACTGCTTACTTTTGTTGTACAATACTAGCAGTTACTTTTTTCATGCTTTTGCTAACACTTTGTATGATCAAACAATTTCATATATTAAGTGAAAACATTTTGTTTTCAGGACTCCAGAGTTAGGTTTGTCTAGCCTTGTTGATGGAATGCCAAATCTTCACGATGACTACAACTTTGATGTAAAGTTGGGCTTCGAATTGATGGATATTGATCAAGACGACTATGAGGTGCCTGAGGAGATCAAAGAATGGGTTAAAGATAAACCCAAACCAAACCTTGATCAAACCACCTCAGTTAACATCAGAACCTCATAAAATCCTAAACAAATCCAGATTGGCGTGGACCTTACTACAAGCCAAAGGAAAGACCTGGTTACTTTATTGACCCAGTTCCAGGATGTGTTTGCATGGTCATATGAAGACATGATTGGGTTTTCTATTGATATTGTCATTAATCGCCTACCCATTAAAGAGGAATTCAAGCCAGTCAAATAAAAGCTCAGGCGATTAAAACCCGAGTGGAGTTTGAAAGTCAAAGAAGAAATTGTCTAACAATTCAAAGCCGACATCATCATTGTATCAACCTACCCTGAGTGGCTATCCAACATAGTTCCTGTACGTAAGCCTAGAAAGAAGGTATGAGTGTGCATGGATTACCAGGATTTGAACCAAGCTTATCTCAAAGACAACTTCCCAATACCTTTTATCCACATACTCATAGACAACACTGCTGAGTATGGCATGTACTCTTTTATTACTTGCTTTGCTGGGTACCACCAGATCATGGTTGCTGCAGAGAGCCAGGAGAAGACAACCTTCATCACTCCCTGGGGAACCTTTTATTACAGACGCTTGTCATTCAGCCTCATCAATGCTGGTGCTACCTATCAGCGAGCCATGATGGCTATCTTCTATGATTTAATGCACAAAGAAATAGAAGTCTATGTGGATGACATCATTATTAAATCCTAGAGGGAAGAGGACCGCATAGACCATCTCAAAAAGCTTTTCATCCGGTTGCACAAATATAACTTGAAGCTAAATCCGGCCAAGTGTGCTTTCGGTGTCAAGTCAGTTAAGTTGCTAGGATTTCTAGTAAGCCACAAAGGCATTGAGCTGGATCCTGCCAATATTTAAGCAATCACTGAGATGCCCGAAACTCGGACAAAGAGGGAAAATATGGGGATTTCAAGGAAGAATCAATTTCAACAGCAGATTCATCTCCCAAGTCACAGCAATGTGTAAACCCATCTTCAAACTGCTAAGGAAAAACTCCTCCGAGAAGTGGAATGAAGAATGTCAAAAAGCCTTCCTTTCCATCAAAGAGCAATTTGTCAAAGCTCCTATCTTAGTACCTCTAAGGGACAATGTTTGCATGTTTATATACCTGTCAATCAATGATAATGCCATGGGCTTCATGCTGGGACAAAAGGCCTACCGAATTGACTCTTTGATTTTATGAAAATATCTTTTTAAATTTATAACTAAATGAAAATATTTGGTGTTAATGAATTATCTTAAGATAATGCAAATATTCAAATTAACAAACTTTTATGAATAATTAAAGTAAAACAAGTAATAAAATTAACACCAATATTTTTTACATGGTTCAACTATTACCCTCTATAATAATAGCCTAGTCCACGTCCAATACCAACTAGTATTGGAGACTCACCATTTTTCTTTAAATCAGACTCTTGTTACAAAACATATTCTATCAAATATTAAATTATAATAATTCACTTGAGCACTTTTTCTCCTTGTGCACCAATACACCACTTAAGCACTTATGCTTCCTTGAACCTGTTTGTAAACAAACCTTAATCCACCAGGATTAAATTCCTTTAGACAACACTTAGTATAAAAAATAAGATTACAAATATAGAGGTCTAATGATTAAATCAAATAAGCAATTTAACAATGCAAGGCTTAACTAATGTATGAAATGATCAAAGAGTAAAAGAAATATCACCAATATGAAGCTCATGAAAATTAGCTGAGAAATAATCTGAATATTAATTGCACATCAGTCGAGAATTTGCACCAAGAATAATAGAATAGCTTTTCAAGTATATTAGCGCTAAAATTAATTTGTGTGCGTTATTTTTTAGCATTGATATCTCAATTCTTTTTATGGCCCAAAATATTACTGTTGCACATAAAGTTCCGTTGTATAAAATTATTTACGTTGCCAACAAAATTTTTAAGATAAGTAACGTTCCAAAAATATTTTTGTTAGAAGTATTTTAATTGGATAAGGAAAATAATCAGTTTGAAACAGATCCGAGAATATCTCTTATATAAGAGATATAAGAGGTATTTGTTAGTCTTTCAACAAATAATTCACTGAGATAGAAACTCTTGCGTGCATATCTTAGTAATTTGACTCCTTCAAAAAGTAATCTTTTTGAGAGATTATAACACATGCCGCCACTTATCATATATATATATATTAATTCTGTAAAAAGTATTAATATAAACAAGACAGCCTTATGAATAAATAACATAAGATTACAAGGAGTGTTAGTTTTGTAAATCTCAACAAGTGGATAATAAGCCAACTTTCCAAGATAATAATTATCTTAAAGTTCCAAGAATTGTGCGGTATATAACTGATCCACTAAAGTAAGAGCAATCATGACTCTTTAACAATTACCGCCACAAAACATGTAAAATAATTATGATAGCTATTTTCAAGGATAAGTATGCATGGCAACATATAAATACTAACCACTGTGAATCAGATATTAAAACTAGTTAGTATAGTATTATAAAAACTCTAAGCATGCACGAAATATTAGTCACTTTTAATGCATAAATAAAATGTCTTAGAGCCTTATATTGAAAAATTGAATATTTGCAATAACCTTACATTATTTTCTTAGGACACAAGTCTTCAAAGTCATTCATCAATAATCCTTTCATCGACTTTCTAAAATTTCATAATAAACAAATTAGTACAAAATATCAAGTCATCATGAAAATAATAAGGTTAGAATATTAACAAGTCAACATTCTCCCCCTTTTTGACGATGACAACATAAAAAATTGTAACTCCCCCTAAATTCATGCATATTCAAAATTTTAGGATATAATAAAAAATAATCAATAATCAAAACTGATTATCATCATGCCTTTTGTATAGGCATTATTCAACCTACAAAACTGTTAGCTTCAACAAATACTGGATAAACAAAAACTTCTTCAATCAGTAACAAAATATCAAATTATCTAATGCTGGTGCCAACCAATCGTTCAAAAATAAACCAAAACAGAAACTTAACAACTTAAAAAGTATTGGTGTCAACCAATCATTTTTAAATAAAACCATATTTTAAATAAATAATAAAAAATATCAGCAGAAAATCCTTCCAAGCAATAACAACATCCTTCAACAGCAACATCAACATCCGCTCCAGTAGCCTTTCCAGTGTCTCCCCCTTTGTAATCATGCAAAAAGGTCTTCAATCAATATCGTAAACATGTACCACGTTTAGAGGGCAAGTAGTAAAATATGGACGATGGAGAAGACGATGACGTTTTTCTTCCAAAGAAAACTCATGAGCAAAACGAGGGGAACGAGGAATAAAGGTAGCATTTGGCAAAGGAAGGTCCAAAAAATCTCCAACATATTCGGCCATCCAATTGTATCGAGGCCATTTAGAAATTGTAGAGTACATCCTATCAAAATGTAACTTCAGACAAACTTCATTCAGACATACATCCATAAAATCAGCAAATTCCCCAATTTGATAACTAACAAACTTAAGTTCTTGACTCAACTGACAAGAGTTCCTATTAATCTTCCTTTGAAGGGCTTCAACCATTGCCACCGTTTGTAACTCAAAACTAGCCTGTAGATTGATAAACTCATATTCTATTTGTGAAAAACATTGCTTTAAATCCTTAGCCCGAATGGGCAATTTTCCTTTTTCCAAGACCAAAAGCCTTTGTTTAACATCAATAATATCATTACGCATGAACTCTTGGTTCTTAAGAATTTGAGTCAATAAATTGACCACTTCACGAGATGAAACTGAGGAACTAGGAAAAGTGGATGATGTAACGACCCCAAAATTCATACAATTTAATTATCGACTTCTGTCGTTAATAACACGTCTAACTTTTAATTTTACATCATTATTAGATCTTAAACTTAATAAAATGCGGAATAATTTAAACTTTTCTATCTTCTTACTTTAATTCCCTAAATCAAAACCTTTATCATCTACATGTCTTTGAATCATATATAATCAACGATTCACTTTATCAGAGATATATATATATATATATATATATATATATATATATATATATATATATCAATTCGATATACTTTATACATCAGACATCTCAAACTTTAACTTTACAACTAAACATAAAATATACATCATAAAACATTGAGTACATCTCATGAACCTTAATCATGGTTTAAAGAAATAATAATTCAGCTAAAGTGTATAAATCGTCATGTATCATATCTGATTCATGTCTTTCACATATCACATAACTTTACCATGAATCTTTAACCTGTAAAAGTGGTTATTTGCAAGGTTGAGCTCGACAACCCAACAAAATCTAACAGTTTTCATGCATCACATAACACATAATAACATGGTCGACATAGATCTCATAAATATTGAACTAACATAACATACATGTTGTAGTTCATATAACAAGTATAAAGATTGAGTTCCTTACTTAATCAATATTTATTACTCAATCAATGTAGTCATAAATTGACTTTAACGTTTTATATTTTTAATATATACATAACACATCAATAAAGATTTAAAATAGTTCATGATCAAGTTCACATAGCAAATAAGAACTGAAAGACTTACCTTGATCGTTGTCTACCAATAACAATTTAACAACTTACAGCTATCTGCACTTCACGTGCCCTACACAATTATATAATCATTCACATTAACTATTAGTCACATAGCAATGCATAGTAGTTGTAATTTAAAATTTACTCTACATCTCATAACCTTTCATATTATCAATACACAATGTTCAATTTGATTGTGTTAACTTTCGACTTATATCTCACTATATTTCTTTTTAATAATACTTAAAATTCATTTAAGTGTTTAAGTCTTGCTAGGAATCCTTATTGGTTTTATATTAACCCCATTTCATATCCTATAATATTCATTTCATTTGACTTAAAACACGTTTTACGCTCATTAACACTTTTCGACGTTCATTCGTCACACACCCGATTTATCTCTCTTGTGTGTGCTTAGTATGCTTATACAACTTATTTAATACATCATTTATTAATGTTAAACATCATTATATTTACTAACAATCATGTTTTATAACTTATAACAACATCTTTTATTGTTAGAATCACTACACTTGCATACGTGCATGCCCGACGCCCTCCGATTATCCCTGAAAACATAATAGTCCTAACAATGTCCATTTTGACCCCTGTTCTTGACCTCAAATCAAAAAACATATAGCATGAAAGTTGTAGGTCTATTCTTCCTCGTTCTGGATCATCTTGAATCTCCTCAATCGAAGTTTATATGAAAAAGTTATGGTTTTTTTACTACATGAGGTCAAAATAGTCACACCGGACAAACCTAGAGTGCAGCTGCGCCCAATTAAGCCTTGGACACAACTCAGCTGTACCCCAAAAGACTTAAGGCATAGCGCAGCTACGCCCATTAGCAGAACCGAGATTTACAATTTACTGTTCTTGCGATTTTTGACCCTTTTTCTCCTTCTAATCTTCATAACTTGAGTTATACATATCCAAATTAGTCCATTTTTGATTCTATGGATTCGTAATTCATAGAACTACAATATACTAGAATTATAACAATTTACAGAAACACTAACTAGCCTAAATCTTGACCCAGAACTCATGTTCATACTAAACTTTCATGTTTTA
Organism: Panax notoginseng; assembly: GCA_016801055.1. Lineage (NCBI taxonomy): Eukaryota > Viridiplantae > Streptophyta > Magnoliopsida > Apiales > Araliaceae > Panax > Panax notoginseng. The sequence goes on from CM029015.1 coordinate 113,229,396, forward strand.
ACATGTTTAGCGATTTTATTCACTACGAATTCGTTTCTTAGCCAAATTGATTCATTCAACTTGCGTTCTTTTCATTTTTCAACATACTAACAACATCTATTAACAATTTCAAATTATATACATGTTCTAACCATCAATTTAAGCCTTAAAATAGATCAAAATAAATATATTAAGCCATAAACCAAATTTCTTCTTCTAACACTTGTTTCCACGGATTTGATTACATGAAAAAAACTGTTATAGATTATATATAACAAATTATAGATACTAATTAACATATATGATCAATCTCTTAACAATATAACCACAGAAATCCAAATTTTCAAAGAAAATCAAGAAGTATAATACTAAAAACTCAAAGCTAGACTATTACCTTTGATTAGCTATAAAATTTTGAACAATCTTCTTGTTTCTTCCTTCCATAATTCTTACAAATTCCTTCTCTCAATTACAGAGAACTTCTTCTTTTTCTCTCTTCTTCTCGTCTTCTCTTCTTCTTTGTTTTCTAACTCTTAGACTTTAGGAAAGTACTGAGCGTAACCCCCAACTAATGAATATGTGAATTTAAGTTGGGTTGTCAGTTAAAACAAATACAAAATTTTGGCAGTTATAAAACACAAAGAGTCTAGGCCATGTTTGGCTAACTCAAATAATCTCCAACCCAATTCTTTTAACAACTCCTTTACTATATGATACATATGTCACACTTCATTCTATTATTAAACTATTTAGCCACATTAAGTAATTACACAATTATAACATGTATAATTACTACAATATAAATTATGAAATTACCTTTGTAACTAAAATAAACCTCTCTAATAAAATAAATATTTCCATTAAAATAATTAATATTTATTCCACTAATTATTTTATTTAACTCAAATGAATTATATAATTATTATATATAATCATTTCATTACTTTTTCTAACATAAATTGTCTAAGTACAATTTATTTAATCCATACATCTAATCACCACTTAATTATTAATTTAAATTATTAATCTCTAACCTATAATTATTTATAGGTATATTGGTATTTCTTCTTTCACCATCAATTTATATTTTATTAACATCATTCAAGATACTAAACCTTTTAATAAATTACCATGACATGTAATATATTTTAAGAATACCAAATTTAATTAGCAAAACTCATATATTAACTCACTATTTTAATTAAGTGAATTAACCCTTTTATTTACTTTACTACAACACCACTACCAAGTAAGGTTTAAATATTCAAACAAAATTATTTCATAATATAGTTTCAACTTAATTTAAATTACTCAATATTTATAGGGTTAGTTTCTCTTGTCACCAAATTTCTTATCGTGACTAATTTCTTTTATTTCCTTTAATAGTTTAATCAACTATTAAATCTCATAAAAATTTAATTTCTTCACACCAAAACACATAATTCAAAATATATACACCTCATAATAAAAATTTTAATTATTAAATTCATATTTTAATAATTTATGAAAATTCAGGTTGTCATAGATGAAGTAGAAGTATCAGATGGTAAATCAGATGAAATAGAACTTGGTGGAATAGGAGAAGGATCAGGAACAATATGGACAAACAGACCATTAACAAACGAAATATGAGACTGTTTTAGATTTGTAGAATCAATGAACTCATTATGTGAAACCACAATTTCATCATCAAGAAAAATTTTAAAATGTTGAAACATTTAAGTAAGAAATAACCCATAAGGAAGACATTTTTAACCTGTCTAATGCAACTGAGCATATGTGATAACCTCATGAGAGAACAATTAAAAGAGACACCTTTTAAAATCATAACAACAACCACAAGATCTTGATACGTAAAATCTGCTCCACCATCAACTTGTAGAAACAGATTGTAGCGTATCAACTTATGCAGAACACATGCAGTTGGACACACATCAACAGTCTTAGAATGAACAGAGTAGACAATGAAGAATTATTCATAATAGTACGAAGTTGCTTAAGGGGAAGAAAAGGAATATTAGCAGCACCCTTTAAAGTAAAAAGACAAGGGCCAGAAGATGGAATACCAAAAATACTTCCGAAATCAACTATTGTGAAAAATAAAGATTTTCCCTTCACAAAAGATGTGTAACAATCCCCATTACATTCCAGATTTGTGTAAAAATGTTGTACCAACCGAGGATACGCTTTAGTTGGGGGAAAAAGCATATCAGACATACCACATGAAGTGAAAAGATTTTCTAAAGAGGAATTTTTGAAAAAGAATAAATCCATGATATTTTCATAGACAAATTATTTTGTAGCAATTGAAGTTCTGAACAGGTTTCAAAACTCTGACCTCTAAAGAAATTATCTGGCAGATCAGAAGAAGAGAAAGGATTTACCAGAGTCGATGGAGATTCAGGTTGAGAGGAGGGAAGTTCGGCACCTGGAGATAGTTATGGCTTCTCTTTTTGACTAGATGCTGAAAACTTCAGGAATGAAAAACTTGAATCAGACCCATCGAATAGAGTAGCATCGTCAGACGAAACATGCACGGATGCTTGATGATTTGGTCGTTTGGACTTCTTCGGTGATCTCACAGTATAAGGGGATCGAGACTATTTGCTTTCTTTAATGGTGATACCAGATGATCTCTTGTTGGCTTGGGTCTTCATTTTTACAGAAACTAGAGAGCGCATGAACAATGAGAAGATAATTTTTTTTTAGTTTTGTTCAATAAAGTAAGAGTATAGGTTTTAATAAAGCAGAGATAGGAAATCGTAAAGACTCCTCGGGCAGACGGACACACTTTAGCGCTTATCTTTTTAATTTTCAAAACTCATAATTATATCTAGAAAATCGTTTAGAAGATATCATACCGTAAGTTGTGCCATAAAAACTAGGGAGCGCCTCATAGTGTAAGTAATTGTTGATTTAAGTAGATTCATAAATATATAATGTATATCAATTAGATATAAATAACATGCAGATATACCATAAGTTTTTTTTAAAAAAATTTGCATGAAAATTTTTAGTATGTGAACATTATTTATACCATGCACATTCCAAGTTCTCTCTTTAGCGTGCAAAACTTTCTTCACTTAATGGTTTGGTAAAAATATTAGCCAATTATTTTTCTATTGGGATAAAAATTAATTTAATTAAACCTTTTGAAACATTATCCTTAGAAAATGATGTCGAACCTCTATATGGTTTGTACGTGAATGCAAAACAGGATTTTTTGATATGTCAATAGTGCTAGAATTATCATAGTAAATAGGCACACTATCACATAAAACATCAAAGTCACATAGGGTTTGTTTCAACCATAATATTTGAGAACATCAACTTCCTGAAGCTAGATATTCACCCTCAATGGTTGATAAAGCAACTGAAGTTTGCTTTTTGCTATGCCACGTCACAAGACTGTGGCCTAAAACTGTGCAAGGACCACTTGTACTTTTTATATTAATTTGGCATCCTGCATAGTTAGCATCTGAGTAGTCCATTAGTTCAAAATGATTGAAAATTGGATGAAATAACCCCAAATTGATAGTACCACTTAAATACTTAAAAATCCTTTTAACATCTTGTAAGTGGGATTCCTTAGGTTTTGCTTGAAAACGTGCACACGGGTATACACTGTACATTATATCCGGTCTAGATGCAGCTAAATATAATAGACATCTAATCATACCTCGATATTTAGGTACCTTCACATCTATACCTTTTTCATCAGATGTAAGCTTTATTGAAGTGCTCATTGGTGTAGCTTTTGAATTGGATCCCTCAAAACCAAACCTTTTAAGTAGCTCTTTTATATATTTGGTTTGATGGATATAGATACCTTCCTTTGTTTACTTGATTTGGAGTCCCAAAAAGTAGTTAAGTTCTCCCATTAAACTCGTATCAAACTCCTAATGCATACACTTAGAAAACCACTCACAAAGAAAATCATTAGTAACACGAAAAATTATATCATCTACATATATTTGTACAATAATAATATCTTTATTTTTATGCCTAATAAATAATGTAGAATCAATTTTTCCTCTAATAAAACCATTTGAAAGTAAATACTTACTCAACCTCTCGTACCAAGCCCTTAGAGCTTGCTTTAGTCCATAGAGAGCTTTCTTTAACTTATAGACATGGTTTGGATACCTCTCATGTTTAAATCCAAGAGGATATTTTACATATACCTCTTCATTGATGTATCCGTTGAGGAAGGCACTCTTCACATCCATTTGATAAAGCTTAAATTTCTTGTAACAAGCAAATGCTAACAAGGTTCGGATAGACTCTAGCCTTGCAATTGGGGCGTAAGTTTCTTCGCAGTCAATCCCTTCTTGTTGATTGTATCCTTGAGTTACTAGCCTTGCTTTGTTACGAGTAATTGTGCCATGCTCATCAAGCTTATTATTGAATACCCACTTTGTTCCAATGATAGAAACATCTTTAAAAGAGGGCACAAGTTCCCAGACTTGGCATCGTTCAAATTGTTGAAGTTCCTCTTGCATTTTTATTAGCCAGCTTTCATCAAGTATAGCTTCCTTAGCATTCTTTGGTTGGATTTATGATAAGAATGCAGAGAATGCATGTTGATTTTGCAATCACCTCCTTGTAGTGATCCCTTTCATTATATCTCCTATGATATTTTTTGGTGGATGATTCTTGAGATATCTCGCAGTTTTGGCAATTTGTACATCATGTATTACCTCTTCTTGTTGGGGGAAATCTACTTCAAGCTCTTGTGTTGTTACTCCTTGTGAATTTTTCGATTCTGCTTGCTGGATTTGTTCAATCGGCTTGCTGAATATATTTTTTTGGTTTGCTGGATTCACTGAGATCTCCAAATTTCATGCATCCTCATCTCTTTCTTTTGGAAGATCATTGTGAGTTTCAATAAATGTAATATGAACATATTCTTCAACACATAGCTTGTTAATATTAAATACACGATAAGCTTTACTATTTTGTGAATAACCAATGAAAACTCCTTCATAAGATTTAGCATCAAATTTTTCCAAGTTATCACTAGTATTTAGAATAAAACATTCAGATTCAAAAACTTTGAAATAACCTATATTAGGAATCTTGTTATTTAAAAGTTCATAAGGAGATTTCAAAATAATTGGACGAATAAGTACTCTATTCAAAACATAACAAGAAGTGTTTACAGTTGCGGCCCAAAACTTTTTAGGAAGTTTACTTTCTTGTAACAAAGTTCTAGTTGTTTCTTGTAATGTCCTATTCTTTCTTTCCACAACTCCATTTTGTTGTGGGATTCTAGGGGCTGAAAATTCATGACTAATTCCTTTTTGATCACAAAATATTATAAAGTCTTTTTGAAATTCAATAACATGATCACTTCTTATCTTTACAAGTTTGAGACTATATTTTGTTTCCAAATTTCTTATTAATTCTCAAATTCTTTAAATGCTTCATCTTTAGTTCTCAAAAATAATACCCATGAGTATCTAGAGAAATCATCTACTATTACAAATGCATAAAACTTACCATTTATACTAGCATATCTTTCTGGTTCAAATAGATCAAGATGAAGTAGTTGTAAAGGAGAAGAAGTTGATACCATGTTCTTTGCCGCAAACGATGTTCTTACTTGTTTGCCAAGTTGACAAGGAACACATATTCCCTTCTTTTTATACCTTATTTTTGGCAACCCTTTGACAAGATTCTTTGAGGATAATTTTTTGATTAAATCCATGTGAACATGTCTCATCCTCTTATGCCATAAATTAGCCTCATCTTGTTCAGATACAAGACATAGTTCTTCATCCTGTTGCTCAAAATCAATAGTATATATATTTTCTTCTCTTTATGCAACTAGAGTAGTATTATTAGTACCATGAGAAATAGTGCATTTTTCTTTTTTAAAACTAACTTGATGACCATTATCCATTAATTGACTAACACTTATAATATTAAATTCAAGTCCACTAAGAAGATGTACATTATCAATATTGATCTTAACATTTCATATTTTACTTTTTTCGATTATTTTGCAAGCTTGATTATCTCCAAATGTAATTGTACCATTTTTCTTCTTGATTTTTAGCTCCACAAACTTTGATTTGTCACCAGTCATGTGATGAGAGCATCCATTATCAAGAATCCATTTTTGAGATGGAACCTTTGGCTTGAGACATATCTGTCAAGAAAAGATAATTCATCCTTTTGGTACCCACATCGTTTTGGGTCCTTTAACGTTAGTTGCACGTAAATAATCTTTTTAACCCATACCTTTTTAATCTTATTTTTCTTAAAATAGTTTATATCCAAGTGACCTTTAATACCACAATTTCTATATATTGTGAAAGGAAAACAATAATTCAATTTAAAACGTGATTTTGATTTTAACATTTTCATACCACCCTTTTTATGCATAGAATTATAACCAATTCCTTGTCTTTCAAAACTAGGTCTTTGTTTACCCAATATGACATTTAAATTTTCTTCTCCTTGAACAAATTTAGCAAGAGATAATTTTACTGAATCTATTTCCTTTTGAAGTTCATTATTAGGGAAGGTTTTATCAAGAGATTTATCACTAAATGCATCAATACACACATCTCTCATTTTTAGTTCATTAGTCAATTTGTTGGACTTCATTATTCAAATAATTTACCTTATTGAAAAGTATTTTGTTATAGTTATCTAGATAATCAATCTTAGCAATCATAATCTTTTCTTCTTTACATGTGGATTCCTTTTTAATATCTTTTTTTTAATCTATTAAATAATCAACCTCACTCATTAATGTATTTACCAAGTCTTTCAAATATGCATTCTTTTCTTTTAATTTTTCATTTTCTTATTTCATAGAATTAAACTCATAACTTGTTACCTTATTTGATTCACCTTCTATTCCCATAAAGTATACTTGAGCTATTTCATCCTTGGCATCGACCTCAACTTCATACTCTTTTTCATCACTCCAAGTGACAAGTGCCTTGTCTCTTTTATTATTCTTGAAGCTTGTTTTTTTCTTTGTTCTTTAGTTGAAAGCAGTCATTCTTGAAGTGCCCTGGACATCCACATTCAAAACATGTCTCCTCGGTTTGCTTTCCTTTGGCTTTATTTGAGTTGAAGGTATTTTTCCCTTTATTCTTCCTTTGTAGTAGATCATTGAGCCTCCTTGACATCATGGTTATCTCTTCATCCGAATCATCATCAAGATCTTCTTCATTTTCTGCATTAAGAGCTAAAACCTTTCTTCGAGGAGTTTCCTCATCATCATCTTATCTCTTTAACTGATGTTCATATTCTTCAAGTTCACCAAAAAGAGTTAGTGTATCTATAGTAAAAATAGTAGAGGAATCTTGAAGAGTAGTAATTTTAGAAGCAAACCTCTTAGGCATAGCCCAAAGTAACTTATGGTTAATCTCACTTTATGGAATGGATTTGTCAAGTAGCTTTAAAGAGTTCAAAAGAACAAGGAACCTTGCTTGTGCCATTTTTATGGTTTCTTCTTTCTCAAGCTTAAACATTTCATAGTCGTGCATGAACATGCTTAATTTAACTTCTCGGACTTTGGATGTTCCTTCATGACTCACCACTAAATTTCCTTAGATGTGTTGCATGAGGAAACTTTATCGATCTCGGATTGTACCATGCCGCTAAGTATTGTATTCATGGCTCTTGAATCATAGGAAACCATGAAAGTCTCAGTTGAGTCCATCTCTAACAAAGTCTTTGGAGTACCGTCATCTTTCCTTGGAATAACTGGTCCATTCTCCACGACCCACCATTCCCAAGAATCTCTTTTAAGGTAGATCCTCATTCGGAATTTCCAGAAGTTGTAGTTTTCTGTTTCATGCAACAGAGGAGGTCTATTGGTTGATTGACCTTCTTGATTGTTGTTCCCGAACTGTGCCATGTCAGAATCTTTCCCTACAAGTCACCTTTAAGACCAAGATAAGTAGAGCCAAACTCTAATACCAAATGAAATTCAGATAAGGCACACTTAGAAGGGGGGGTTGAATAAGTGTGGGAACACACTATGACCAATTTTTAAACTTTAAACCAAAGTACTGAATTCAACCTACTATATTAATGAATGCATCTTGCTAAATTGATATGGCCTACCGAATTGACTCTTCAATTTTAAGAAAATATCTTTTTGAATTTATAACTTAGTGAAAATACTTGGTGTCAATGAATTATCTTAAGATAATGCAAAATATTCAAACTAACTAACTTTTGTGAATAATTAAAGAAAACAAGTAATAAAATTAACACCAAGATTTTTTATGCGGTTTAACTATTACCCTCTATAATAATAGCCTAGTCCACGTCAAATACCAACTAGTATTGGAGACTCACTTTATTTCTTTAAATCAGACTCTTGTTACAAAACAGATTCTATTAAATCTTGAATTACAATAACTTACTTGAGCACTTTTGCTCCTTGTGCACCAATGCACCCCTTAAGCACATATGCTTCCTTGAACCTATTTGTAAACAAACCTTAATCCACCAGGATTAAATTCCTTTAGACAATACTTGGTCTCAAAAATAAGATTACAAATATAGAGGTCTAATGATCAAAGTAAATAAGCAATTTAACAATGCAAGGCTCAACTAATGTATGCAATGATCTAAGAGTAAAAGAAATATCAGTAATATGAAACTCTTGAAAATTAGCTAAGCAATAATCTGAGTATTAATTGCACATCACCCGAGAATTTGCACCAAGAATAATAGAATAGCTTTTCAAGTATATTAGTGCTAAAATTAATTCATGTGTGTTTTTTTTTAGCATTGATATCTCAGTTCTTTTTATAGCCCAAAATATTACCGTTGCACATAAAGTTCCGTTGTATAAAATTATTTACGTTGCCAACAGAATTTTTAAGATAAGTAACGTTCCAAAAATATTTCTGATAGAAGCATTTTAATCAGATAAGGAAAATAATCTGTTTGAAATAGATTTGAGAATATCTCTTATATAAGAGGTATTTGTTTGTCTTTCAAAAAATAATTCAATGAGATAGAAACTATTGCGTGCATATCTTAGTTATTTGACTCCTTCAAAAAGTAATCTTCTTGAGAGATTATAACACCTGCTGCCACTTATCCTATTGCATATATATATATATATATATATATATATATATATATATATATATATATATATATATATATATTTCGTGAAAAGTGTTAATGTAAACAACACAGCCTTATGAATAAATAACATAAGATTACAAGGAGTGTTAGTTCCTTAAATCTCAACAAGTGTATAATAAGCCAACTTTCCAAGATAATCATTATCTTAAAGTTCCAAGAATTGTGCAGTATATAACTGATCCACTAAAGTAAGAGGAATCAACTCTTTAACAATTACCGCCACAAAACATGTAAAACAAGTAAAATAATTATGATAGCTATTTTCAAGGATAAGCATGCATGGCAATATATAAATACTAACCACTGAGAATAGGACATTAAAACCAGTTAGCATAGTACTATAAAAACTCTAAGCATGCACAAATTATTAATCACTTTTAATGCACAAATAAAATGTCCTAGAGCCTTGTATTGAAAAATCGAATATTTGCAATGACCTTACATTGTTTTCTTAGGACACAAGTCTTCAAATTCTTTCATCAATGATCATTTCATAAACTTCCTGAAATTTCATAATAAACAAATTAGTACAAAATATCAAGTCATCATCGAAACGAATAAGGTTAGAATATTAACAAGTCAACATCAGGCCACTCTAGCCCAAAGCCAGCAATGGTTATCTGTGTATCTTCACCATGATCGACTACTTCACCAAGTGGGTAGAAGCATCCTCTTTCCCCAAACTCACCAATAAGGTAATAATTGGTTTCATCAGAAACAATGCCATCTGTCGATATGGATAATCGGGGGTGATCATATTAGATAATGGCAAATATCTCAACAACCAAATCATGGAGGAATTATGCAGCAAATTCCACATTAAGCAACTCAACTCCATCATTTATCGTCTAAAGATGAATGGTGCTGTTGAAGCGGCTAATAAGAACATCAAGAATATCATGCAAAAGATGTTCGCCAATCACAAAAGATGGCCTGACTTATTGCCTCAGACTCTGTTAGCCTACAGAACGTCAATGCACACTTCTACTAGGGCTATCCCCTACTCACTGGTCTATGACATGGAGGCAGTGCTCCCCATAGAGGTAGAAATGAAGTCCTTAAGAGTATTGATAGATGCTCAAATTAAGGAAGACCAATGGTTTTATGATCGGTACCACCAATTATCTTTGATAGATTAGAGGAGGGCCACAACCATCTTTCATGGTCAATTATATCAACAGAGGATTGCTAAATCCTACAACAAGAAAGTCCAGCTATGGCAGTTTAAAGAAAACGACTTGGTTTTGATGAAAGTCCTTGCCAATCAAGATCAATCTAAAGGAAAGTTCACCCCAAACTAGGAAGGCCCTTTCATTATCAAGGAAGTATTGACAGGATAAGCCCTCAGATTGCAAGAAATGGACGGCTAAGAATTTCCCCAGCTTATCAACTCAGACACTGTGAAAAGGTATTACGTCTGAAGTTACTTGGAAGCCAACATCCGGGTTCTAGAGAATCAGTCATCATCAATCCAGTTAATTCAGGTGTTCAAACCTTTCCAACTGCGCCCTTTCATGCACCAAAGCCAGAACTATAAAAGACCTGATCTCCCTTCATCAATGGGAGTACGTAGGTAGTCATCTATGGTGCGGTCAAACCAAACAAAAATCCAAAAAACCCTTCACCACTTACAACTTCTCAAACTAGTTCATGCAATTTGAACTACGTAGACCTGATCTCCCCTATACATGGGAGTACGTAGGCAACCATCTATGGTGCAGTCTCACCCCTGCAAAATCACAAAACCCTTTCAATGGTTCTGTGATCATCCATTCAACTTTTCAACCTTTCAAGCCAAACCATAGAGATGGAACTACTTGGTCTCCCCTCATCAATGGGAGAAAACTGGCGACCATATGTGGTGTGGTCAAACCAAATCTCCACGACTCAAACCATAGATATGGAACTACCTGGTCTCCCCTCATCAATAGGAGAAAATCGGCGCCCATCTATGGTGCGGTCAAACCCTCAAAGAGGAAAATCAATCCACAGAGATGAAACTACATGGTTTCCCCTCATTAATGGGAGAAAATCGGTGACTATTTGTGGTTCGGTCCAACCCTTAGAGAGGAAAACCAAAATCCTTATTTTAAGCCTCAACCACATTCAAAAACCAGTCCCAAGACACCAACGAATTGGGAAACCCAAAGAACAACAATCCATTTTGAAAGATCCTGGGACATCTAAATGTCCATCCACCAAGGAGGAGTTCAAAATACATCAAGATAGCAAGTCATGAAGAAAATGGCACCTATACAGCAAGTTACATGGCATATCTAAAAGGGTAGTGAATCAAAACATATTTCCTTGCCATATAATATTGTTTGATATATACAATGTGTCCTGTACATGACAGAAATGGCTAACCTAGTCTATTTAGGGAAATAAATGCTAATCTACAAACTTGTGGATAAATAGGTTAACAAGTCCAACATGGCATCCCTCTCAGAAGATGGTGGTGAATATATGAGCTCATGCCCCAACGTGTCCATGCGATCCAAGAGATCTACGACCATCTTCATAGTGCTACCATGCTCATCTATGAATGCACTCATGTCTGCAACAATGCTAGCAGTATGTGATCTAAGTGTAGTACTATCTGCAGTGGTAGCATCTCGCTCAATAAAAGCAGTATCCCGAGTCGATCGAGCCTAATACTGCTCAACAAATGTGGTATCCCTGCGAGCTCGGGCATCATCCCTTTCAATAAAAGAAGCATCTCTACCAGAAAGAGCTGTAAACCTTAAGGCCCTAGCCTGATCCCTCTTAAATGTCATCAGATACAACCTTTACTCCAAATACTCTACAGAAGGTGGAGCCACAGTAGTGGGAATACTGGGGGAATTAACCAGAGCTGCTGTCAAACCAGCAAACAACTTATCCTCAGTGGGAGAACCAGGGTCCTCCATAAACTCCTCATCATCAGACTCAATACTCGATAACGAGGAAACAACCCTAGACGATGTAATATCTGCCTCGAGCCATGCAGAATACTCTAAAGAGCGACCTGGATGACTAGTCAAAAAGTCAGCCCTCTCTCGACGAGTCCAACAATCATAAATACTGGTCAAGTCCTTTGCTGACAAAAGCCAAGATGACTGTCTCTGACCCACTACCCCGTCAAAGGGATGAATATCCTGAAATTGGTCAAACTGTCCCATGACAGCTAGTGGATGATATGTGGTCACCCCTCTCAAACCAGCCAGGGGAAGATAGTCCATGCCAACTACATGAGTAATAAAGCTGTAGGGAGAGCTAAGTCCTGAATAAGGCAGAATAGCAAAAGGATTCTCAATCCCTGACAAAAAGGCCAACCAGGATGTTGCGTCATTACACTCAACCGACTGAAAGGAATAAGACATGGTTATCTCAAGAGTAAAGGAATACCCATGACATCTGAATGTGCCAATCGGTCTCAAGTGTGTCATAAACCACATGTACAACAAGACGACATTGCCTCTAAAAAACCTCATAGAATGGGTATGGAAAAATATGGCCGACCTCAAGGTCTCTACCAATATCATCAGCAAGATGGTATAACCCTCCCTGCGAGCACATACTACCATAATCACGCCGATATCTAGATGGTCCATGTACAACGGCATGTATAGATAGGCCACAATGCACATCAAGAAAATATCTACGCGGGCAACCTACCACTCATCCTCAGTAATGGTGAAGTCCCCGAAATATTGTAGATAGCTGTCCAATAACCCAAATCGGTCAATCAAGAAATCTAATTACACCACATGCCTCGAGGTAGTCTCGTCCAGGGCAACTCTACGCCTCAAGCCTGTCAAGGTCATAAACTGCCAGCTCATGTCACTGACAGCCATCCGAGCGTAAGGCCGATCCAAAGGCAAATCTTTAAGACGCTCATACTCCTCTAATGTAGGAGTCAACTCACGGATATCAAATCTAAACACCTATCTCTCTGGTATCCAATGATCTATTATGCCCTCTACAAAGCCTAACAGAACTTGAAATGTCAGGAGGGTCATAGAGTGCCTCAACAACTATTCAACTGTCACCCGATCTGGGGAAGACAAACTGCGATACCAAGATCTCAAAGAAGAGGTCACCAAAACGGGCGGGGTATGCTAAATCCGGCTAACAGTAGATGAAGACATATGTAGAGCCGTATCATAAGACCATCTAGGGGTCAATGCTAAACTTAACTCAGGGAATGCATATCCATGACATAATGCATGCATCATGATAAATGATAAATGATAAATGATAGATGACAGTATGATGTAGGGAATAGAAAGCATTATACATACATTCCTAAATACATCATCATCTAATACATCATCTCTGTATACAACTAAAAATAAAAGTATAGGGAAATGGGGCACAATCACCCAACATCTAACAGATGCCTATCAAAAGACATAACAAGAAATGGGGCACACTCACCCAATATTTAACAGAGGCCTATCAAAAGAAATAATGAGAAATGCATCAGAAGAAATCAATGATGTTTACATCATCCAATCTATCCATCTGATGTAACTCCTCTTGAGTCATTGAGTCTCTGCCAGAAGGGATATCAGGCCAATAAAATGGAGGATCTACGTCGGTAAAGCTATCGAAATACGGTCCACCTAATGGGCCAGTGCCAGAGCTGGAAGGATCAAAAGAATCTACCTCTGATGGATTTCTTCCTAAATACCGGATGAAAAATATGCCCGGTCCAACGTCTGAGTCAAACTCTCAATCTGCGTAAAATGAGTGGGCTCTCAGATGTAAGAAATGCAATCTGTCATCATGACAAAACCAAGAACCATATCCCCCATAAACTGTGTGGCGTGGGTCTGAGCTCCAATGGTGTGAGGGAACCACCAGCGATAAAAATCCTCCTAACTGAAGGGACCCTTTGACAAAGCAAAGCCATCTACACCCATCAAGGGAATCTCGGTGATCGGCTGATATAAAGGCCAGTGACGCCTTACAAGAGGATAGAACAGAATGCGTATCTCCCTTGTGGTGCTCCTGATAGCACGCTCTCATAAATAGAGCTCCCAGCCTCCGTCGGTCAGGAGAGGAATTCGACGGGTGGACAATACATACTCGACACCAGTTAGGAAGCCAACCTCAAAGCCTACTGTCAAGTGGTCCTCGGAATAGGGAACCCATGTAATGACATCAGCTGTCAACAACTTCAACTGTAAGCAAGAATGGGTAAAACCCTCAGCTATAAGAACCTCTGCCTAAATGGAGTAATGCCATCGCCGTCCCTAAGGATAGGTCTCTAAACCTAATGTGTTAAGGAGACAGAGTCATGGGAGCCTCTCGTAGGCCAAAAATTATGAATGTAAAGATCAAATATCTTCAGTCAGGCAAACTGGCAACCCGAACGAGGATAAATCAAAAATTAAGAGAAAATACTCACCAGCAAAAATGGGTAAAAGCCTAGCCAAGCCTCCATCACGCTTTCTAAGCGTAGGCGCATCCCTCTGAGGAAGTAGGCAAAGGTGTAGGAGCCCCAATCAAAATCTCTGATACGATCCACCTTCCGAGTGGCGCTGACTAAAGTGAATGACACTGTCGAGGAGTTGTTCGCTAGGAAACAACCCCTGATGAAAGATCAGGAACAATTGCCGATAGATGCGATCTCTAACCCTCGGATCATCGAGCAAAGGCTCAGTCAGAGCCCCACTCATAGCGTCTACACTTAAGGGACCAGAATGGACAGTTCGACCCTTGAGCGCCATGGCTGGGACTCCCAAAAGGGATCTGACGGCTATCGGGAAAATGTCAGCCACCAAAGGTACTGGCACTCTTATAAACTTCAACCTAGTGATGAACCGCCAATCTATCGGTTTCATCATCACCTCACAATCCAGCAAGTGGAGATACTAGGTTTGGTGAAACCAGCGCTCAAATAAAGCCCTAAGATAACCCCAAGGACAACGATGGGGGAAAAAAAGAAAACCTCAAAGCCCCAAGCATGAACAATCTCCCAGTACTCTAGATGAAGAGTCTGGTATATAGAATGTATGCTAAACTAGTTCCCTCTGGGATGCATAAAGCTGGGAACCTACATCAAATGGAAAATCAAGATTAGATCCCTTACCCCAAAAAATGGGAAAAGGAAGATGGAAATGACTATTACCTCATTCGCACGAAGATAGATCGAAGGGTGACGACTCAAATCATCCAAAAGATCTGAAGCGTCACATTAATAGCTGGAAGCTACCTACGGGGAATGGAAGAAGAAGGAACAGGATTTGCAATGGGTACGTCATCCTCCTCATCCATGACATCCGGTTTCTCAACCAGTATAGGGTGAATAACTGACTCAGTCAATCGACGAGGCTATCGGGTTAGACAAGGCCGAGGAACATCTGAAGCTCTCCTCCTTACACCTGAAGAGGCCCTACGAGAGCTACTCGGCTGTTCTGGATCCATAATCTGGATAAAAGTCTCAAAATCACCACAAAAGGGTGAGGTAAATTCTAAACTGAAGCTCTTTAAATTCAAATCATAGCTTCATACATACATGCATTGCTTTAACATATGTCTATAGTAGAGTTAAAAGTGCATGTTCATTCAATGCCCAGACTCGTGAATTTTTTTTGCCAGAGTCTCCCTTGTAAAATGGACTGTCCACATGCATATAGGCATGACTAGGTGGCCATTCAGTAACACACCAACTTAAAGTTATGAACATCTTATATGGATGAAAAAACATCAAAATCAAATCTAACATTATAGTGTAATTGCCAGATGTGATTTACTTCAAAACTTTCGCTCATTTGTCCTCAAATAGGATGAAAAAATAGCAAAAAAGGGTGCCAATTGACTATTTCAAAAGTCAATTTTTTTTCACATAAATACGTTCAGCGTTGTACAAGATTAACATTTACTACGTTGAATAATTTTTATCAGGTCATATGAGCATGCATATTCACTACTATGTGTTTAGAAGCATTCTATATCATATCTTACATTCCAATGGTCAAAACTAGAAAAGAAAACATGTAAACGTTACCAAGATAGTGCAGAACGATTGTACGGTGCCAGATTTTGTAGAAAGCAGCCTGAACTCAGTAGATTTGAAAAAGAAATCTCAAATTTTCTATGTGACTTCAAATTAAAAATGACTTGTGAAAGAGATGGGAGGGAGTATATAACCCACTGGTGGTCGCGGGTCAACCCGCGATAGTCGCGAGTCTACCTGTGGCTAACAAGGGTGGTCCCCACCCCTCCAGCTCAATCAAATTTGATTTGTAATGAAGGTCCCAGAAGTTGTAAAGTCAAATAAGGGAAAAAGGTGCTATACGATTGAGCGAAAAAGGCCTGAAATCCTGAATTCAGATACCAAACTACTGGTCTACATGTAAGTCATTGGTATTCGCCCAGAGGTCAGAAGGTCGATGATACAAGTTATTTAAAGTGGCCCTTGTCAAAGCATCGTGAAGGTCCAATGCCATGAACTAGGGGTTGTGCTTGTAATAAAAAAACATTCAAACTTGTCAGGGTATAACTTGACAGAAAGATATCCCCAGCAGAGATATCAAGCATCGCTGACAATGCAAACCATTGGTGACACTCCAGCAAAACATCAGAAATGATCTGGTGATGTAAGCTATTGAAAGCTACATCAACGAAGATCGGAGTATCTGATATTACAAGCCGTTGGCAACAACTCCAGCAAAGCGTCCGAGAAGTCTGACGATGCAAACCGTGGAAAACCATCTTCATCAGGGAGGACCGATGATGGAATTTGTTATACAGATCCTCAGCTGAGACACCGCGAAGGCTTGATGATTTCTAAACTGTTGTAAACTACTGTGTATGTAGGCATCGAGGAAAGTCGGTGGTTGTCCACCTTCACAACATTGTCGTTCGAGTGAGTATTATGAAGATGCTATGAAATCAAGTAGTCAAAACACTATCCCCAGCGAAACTATCGACATCGACCTGGTAGAAAGTCAGAGCGATAGTAATAATGCCATCGTAATGGCAAGAAGCATCCAATGGTGGAAACCAAGCCAATCTATCATCAGGATAAAACATCAACAATCCCCTAGAGTCACTCGCAAAATAGAAGAACATGGAAAGCACATCCAAAAGATCAAGGACATCCCCAATGTCAATATTCGATGGTGTCTAGCATTGGAGAACCTCCATAGCAGGGATCTTGAAAACATCTCTACGATTTGTCATTGAATTAGTCTCAAATAGTACTGATGGACATTTTAAACCACTGACGACAACCCCAGCGTAGCATCAGGAGATTCGGTGATGAAAGCTTTGTAGACTACTGGTCGAGTAGACATCAAAGCAGTGCAAGAGAAATCATCATTGACAACTCCATCCCCCAAAAGAAGTGGCGGGAGCAGGCAGTTATAAAATCCCATTGGAAACCATTCCAATAATAAAAATATTCAGCATAACCTCACATTATACTGCATTACGTTGCATCATCTTATTCTTATCATATTTCAAGTGTTTAAATTCTTTATCCTGTCCATGCCCTTACATTTTATAAACATGATAAAGAGGGGCATCTGTAGACACTCGAAATTTTGCATTCCTATTAATAACCATACAAGAGGGCATAATCGCCTTCAAGAGACAACTCTGGAAGCCATATTCAGTTTCAAACCTCGAAGATAACCCCGGGAGATCAAGTTTAAAACTTCAAAGATAACCCTTGGAGATCTAGTTCAAACCCCGGATATAACCCCAAGAGATCTAGTTCCAACCCCGAAGATTACCTCGAGAGATCCAGTTCAAACCCCGGAGATAACCCCAGGAGATACAGTAAAAAACCCCAGAGATAACCCCGGGAGATCCAGTTCTAACCTCGGAGATAACCCCTGGAGATCTAGTTCCAAACCCTATAGATAACCCAGGAGATCAAGTTCCAACCCCGGAGATAACCCCGGGAGATCTAGTTCTAACCCCAGAGATAACCTCGGGAGATCTAGTTCCAACCACGGAGATAACCTCGGGAGATCCAGTCCAAGCCTAGAGATAACCCTTGGAGATCCAGTTCTAACCCCGGAGATAACCCCAGGAGATCTAATTCTAACCCCGGTGATAACCCCACCCCGGAGATAACCCAGGGAGACCCAGTTTCTAATCCTATAGATAACCCCGAGATATTAATTTCTAACCCAAGAGATAACCCTTGGGGATCAAGTTTAAAGCCCAGAGTTAACCTCGGGAGGTTAAACCAACCTCAGAGATAACCCTGAGGATTGTCAGAGTCAACAGAAGGCCAATCTCAGAGATAACCCTCAAAAAAGACTGTTACAACTACATCAAAGCCGAAGACAACCCCGGGAGGAGCAAAATGGATATTTTGCCAACTCAACATCATTTCAACTCACACTGCTTCACAAGAAGTCCCACAATAACCTTAACTTAAATCCCGAGTGAAAATTACAGAAGACAACTCAACGGATAGACTGCGAAGACTTGAATATCTGGTCACAGACCCATCTTCTCGGATTTGAAAAATGTCTAATCCCATGTCATTATGTAGCTCTCGTCAATGGCTTTCTAGAAAGATATAGCACACCTCCATCGGATGCCTAGATTGAAAGTTATGAATGTTCGAACGAACATCGCGTCATCCAAGTGCACGTACCTGTGGCCAATTTGGTCTATAAATAGACCTCCCCATCAGCTCATTTGAAAAAAATAGAAGAAAAGAGAGAAAACTCTATCCATTTCAGCCCTTAACCTCTTCTAGAGTACTCTAAACTTTGTGATTCTTCTTTTTAAAAACTTGTAAGATTGTATTCTACGACATATCAAAATTTAACCGGTGGAAACCGAGTTTTCAAGCTCCAAAAGCGGTCTGAAATCTTCCTAGCAGTCCACTTTAAAAAATTCAGATTTTTAAGATTTCTACTACATTGATATATATATATATATATATATATATATATATATATATATATATATATAAGTTAGTAAAAGCCTCGGTTATTCGATCCATGCACAATTGTTCGAGTTTAGTCTATATATAGTTATCTAATCAGTGAGAATCTCGATATATATATACGGTCCGTTTCTAAAGCGAACCTTAAAGAACGAACAAAAAACGAACCGTCGTCTTTGGTGTCTATGGCGACGATTCGATCCGTCGCCATAGCCATGTAGTCTTTGGCGACGGGTTGAACCGTCGCCATAGACACCAAAGACGACGGTTCGTCTTTGGTTCGCTCTTTAAGGTTCGCTTTAGAGACTCTCCGTATATATATATATATATATATATATATATATATATATATATATATATATATATATATATATATATATATATATATATATTTACATTTTTAGTTTGACCTGGAGTTCACTTCGTGACCTTTTACTACTTTTATAGACACACACACACACACACATACACACACACACACACACACACACACACACACACACACACACACACATATATATATATATATATATATATATATTTCTTTTAAATATCTACTTTCGCAATGTAGATATTTAATATTCCAGCCTGTGGACTAGATTTATCTAAATCTAGCCATTTCTAACTTTTAACCGGTTCAAAAGTAACTAAACTGGAACCGCTAAAGCTAGAATTATTTAGATTTATTTTAATCTAGTTTTCTTTCTAGGTTTTGTACATATTAATCTATCATTTGAGCCTAGGAGCCACGAGGTCAAAGATTCAGCTTACGAATCTAGATTCGGTTCCCACGATGGACACTTTTCAGCTGCAGTCAGCTTGTAAATTATCTATGGTGTCTGGACATCCTTGGATGACTTTCATGCCCATAAGGAGTCCGACACTACTATGTCTCTTATTTTTTCGAAGATACTTCACATCTCGAAAATAAAATCAATCAAGCTGAATACGGAATAAAATGAAAGTATCATAGGCCTCAATTACTATCGAGCATAAGGGTTTAAAAATATGTTTTCCAAAATATCATTGCTATATCTTTCTTAAAATTGAACTTTTATACAAATCAAACCGTTTATATATAGGTGCAAACAAGACATAGCACTACTTCCAGATAATTGCATATAGGCCCAATAAACACACACACATACACACACATAGATAAATTAAAGATATTGAAAAGCTGTGGTAACTGTGTTTTCACAAAATTCGGGGGTTGCCTAACACCTTACCCCTACTTAATCAATCCCCCGAACTCTATGAATCTATATTTCCAAGGCTTGTTAAACAGAGTCCAACCATTGAGCCTTTGTGTAAACCTTTTCAAAATAGATTGAGTTGTTATAACCATTTCAAATCTACCAACTAGCAACTCTGATTTACAAATAGTTTTATATGTCAGACCTTTTTCAAACTCGCCTTTTCAGATAAAACCCAACAAAATAGAGAACACAAAAGGGCAATAAGTGAAAAAGGGGTCAAACTTTCCTGACGTCAACAAGAGAGAGTGAGTTGTTAATTTAAAAGAGCTATCTAAAATTTGGAAGCAAGCTTGGTAACTCAACTTCAATAGAGGTAATATTTCTTAAGTGTGTTCTTAGTTTCAAGTTTGATAAAATTTTGAAATTACATGAATTACTTGTGAATTAGTTTGTAAATTGCTATCATGATGTTAACTGAGTTGGTATGAATGTATGGAGTCAATAGGTTTGGGTTAAGCATGATGAGCTGAAGGATTTCATGGATTGTTAGTTGGGTTCTGAAGAACTAGAGGCTTGTCTGTGTCTGTACCGAAGTGGCGCGGCCGCGCCACTTCCCAGCACAAACACAAAGCGACCGCGCCGCCTGTCAGTCATGAAATCCAATTTTGTTGCTTTCTATTATGTTGAGCATGTTAGTTTGACTTGATTATAGTTATAATTATCCCTGACATGCTAACATAGGTTGCTTTACTTATAGTCACTCACCTTAACTTGTTTTAGTTGGAGTTTTAAAGGAAACTTATAAGTTAAAAAATGAAACTTGACGAACTATATGTCTTTTAAGTTCTGACCTTGTAAGCATGTTTAAATACCCTATATATGTATATAAAGGGGTCTAACATGTGGTCTAAAGTCATCTTGCATATACTAGATTGTTATAGTTTGGTTTAGTAAAGATTTTAAAGGAAAAACTTGAAATTTTGGAAAACAAACCTTGAAATATCTTGTGTCTTTGAGTTATGATTTATGGCACATGTACATGGCTTGATTATGTGTACAAATAAGTATGGGGTGTGGTTTCAAGTTTGCCTTGTGTAAAATAGATTGCATAGCTTGGCTTTCAAAGAAAACTTAATGTTTTGAAGTCTAATATTGTAAGACCCCAACTTTTTATAAATAAAATTGAATTCCATCTAATTATTATTTTGAATAATAAGGTGTTAATTTGATATAATACTTTGGTTATGGGTGAAATGTGAAAATTTTACAAAATAAGCAAGTGGTTATAAAATATTCATTGTCGGGGAATATTCATTTGCTCGTGGAATATTCTTGCTGTCGGAGAATATTCGTACGACGGTGCATCCATTTGTGGGTCCCATAATGGAAAACGGTTGGATGAAAAAAACGACAAGAATGAGTTTTCTAAAAATAACGGTGTAGTTGTTATCGTTAACACTGCTGGAATATCTGGTGGTTAAAATACAGTAATACGCGTGGTTGCACAGTAGCACACGATATTGTACAATATTTTTGAATTATTAATTTTTACGTAAAAAGGCATTACTCAATAATTATTACAGTAATTACTGTTCAATATTTTATTTTATTGATTCAATAATTGCTACGTTGATATTTTATATTATTGTTGTTTCAATAATTGTCACTGCACAATATTTCCCATTATCAGATCAATAATTCATATTATTTGAATAATATTATTATATAGCAGTATTGGTAATGTCTAAGAAAGTTCTATCTGGGAAAGGGGTTTGGTCACCTAATTGCGCGCCAGTAAGGAGAAATCCGTATCGGAAAGCCCCTTCTTTCCTTAGAACGACCTGGTTGTCATAATTGTGATTCTGTAATATTATTTGTGAATAATTAATTATTAATTTATATGATAAGGAAATATTTATTTTTATGTGGATATAAATGAAAGAATTAATGTTGAAGTGTTTTATCAGAAGTTTGTCAGATTGGAGGTATTAAAAATCGTCCGTATGTGGATTTCGGGCATTTTCTGTTTGTAATTTAAAAAAACTTTCTTCTACAAAGTTGTAGAGAATTAAATTTCTTATCGAATGGACATAAAATTCATATTTTCCTGATAAAAGGACTATTTATTATGAATTATTGAAGTTATTGATTATTGTTTAAATTTAAAATATTTTGGAAATTTTCTAAAATGGGTGGGCCCCACTTTTGATTGGTGAGAAATGTGCTAAAATTTTATTTCAGAAGTGGTGTGCGTGAATAGTAGCAGGTAAAGTCATCAGGTAGCAGGTTAGTCTACTTTGGCGTTCTAAGCATTTTCCTATAAATAGGGTGCTTAGTTAAAATTGAAAATCACACTAGAATCATAAGCTTTCTCTCTCTATATTATCGAGCGTATTTTGTGCGTATTTAGATACTTTGAGAGTTGCTATTTAGTGCAACTTTTCTTCAGCGTTATATCCGATATTTCAGGCAGAACTACTATTCTTTTGAGGTAAGAGATGTTATTTTCTTCGTAAATGATGTTATTTCGTTCATTATCATTATGCTGAAATATTGGTATGAATATTATTGTGAAATTTTTATATCTTCATGTTGAGATTACTATTCACGTATACGGCACTATTCACGTATACGACACTATTCACGAATACGGTACTATTCACGGGTACTATTCACGAAGTATAATTTTTCTTGTGAAATTTCTACTTTTTTGTGTCGGGATTACTATTCACGTATACGACACTATTTACAGAAAAATTAAATTTTCTCTTCTTTGTCCAAGATGTCTATTATGGTTACTATCTTTGATTGTATCCATGTTTTGATCACTTAAAATTTACTCCACTATGGTTTATTATATAGTACTTTTGAACTTGGATTATCTAAAGTACGAATCCCTAATCTTTGTTCTTTTATCTCACTGGATTTGTTTCTTTAAAATATTTTTCATTATCCTCAGTCCTAAATAATGATATAACTGAATATCTTTGGCCTATAGTGGAAAGATGAATGATTATCTGATGAATATCTTGGGCTCGTAGTGCAAAGATGGACAGGTGTTGAGATGAACACGACCAACTGGTAATACAAATGAATATCTTTGGCCCGTAGTGCAAAGATAAATATTTGGTTCAAGGTGTATATTGATTGATGTTACAGGGATAAAATATTGATGATATACTTTTAAATCATAGAAGATAGTAGATTTCATTCTCTACTTAACTATTCTAATAAATTATTATTTCCGCTGTGAATATTGATCTAAAACTTGTTGTCCATTATATTTTATCAGATTTGTTAAAGGCTAACGATAATTTGTTGTCCATTATCTTAGTCATAAAGTTCTTTACTGTGCTAGTTGAGCTCACTCTTTTTCTTTTTATTCCATTTTTCTTCTCAGGAGGCGAGAATATAGCGGGAACTAGTCGGGGTGTGGAGTGATGTTCTTAGTCAGTTGTTTTAGCAGTCCTCACTATTTTGTAAAATAGTGTTTCAATAATTGTAATGAGGACTTATTTGAGTTTGAATACTGTCTAGAAGACAATATTTGTGTAGCGCCCCCGGACCGCCGCGGATCCGGTTCGATCATTCTATATAACTGTAACTGTTTGCGAAAGATATAAACATAGATTGTTTATACAGTACACTTTACACACTATTCCCAAAATCGAATAACATTAACTTATACACAATTCATAAACTATCTGACATATAACACATTATCAAACTATACCATTACAATCTAGCTGCACATTCTATCCTAAGCTGAACTTGGCATTATTCTTTTTCTTGTATCTGAAGCATTCGCCTTATCTGCAATATTTATCATGATATAGCAAGGGTGAGCATGAAAGTTGCCCAGCAAGTTTTAAAACAATTTAAAGATATATCATGATTGAAAGAGTCTGAATAATAAGCTGGCTATCCTTCACAATGTATTTGTGAATTAGCATGAACAAAATTTTGATTGAACAAGTATTGAACATGAACAATAATATATCTGGACAAACTGGTAATGAAGGTGATCAGCCTTTCTTACCTGACTTATACATGCAAGATGTACAGAGTACAATTCAACATGGCAATCAGAGATGATTAACCATAAGTATAACCGAATGAACAACTCTTAGTAGAGTTAATTAAAAGGAAACGTGTCTGAACCATTGATTACCGTAACGCAATATAATAAGCTTCGTCTGGGACTTAATATTAATAATATAGATCTCCAATATTAGAATAATATCATCATAGTATAAAATAACCTAAACACATTACCACATAATCCTATCAGTCTATTATACACATAAGACATAGCATCAAGTCAAACTATTGCAGTCCGAGTTGAAACCGGCACAATTCTATCATCCCGACGGTCTAGTCAGATGATTGACGAGTTTAAGTTTAATTAAACTTTACTTAAACACATATACATATATTTCATACACAAAAAATATTTTTCCACAATTTTCCAACTTCTTTTAATATTTTTCAAAAATCGTTTTTAGTTAATTCCTTAAGAAATTAGCTACCTCGTGCCTAACTCCAAAAATTCCCATATCTTGGCACAATCTTATACATGTTAACGTGACACTCCAGTTTAAATTTCGTGGCCATCGGAGTTGTAGAACTCCGGTTATAGCAATTTTCGTCGGAAAATCACAAAAATTGAAATGGTCATAAATTGGTCATTTTAAGTCGGAATGAGCTCATTTTTGGAAACGAGGTACTTAATATGTCCCAAAAGGTCGGAAAATTTCTGGCAAATTAAGTGGCCGAAACAGCCCTTACAATTTCTTTCGTAGCTTGTTTTCGTCATTTTGCAGCTTTGGAGTCCTTTGCTAAAACTAGTCCATACGGAAATCTACGAGTCTAATTTGGTCCCACTTGGTATCGTTAGAACTGTGACTTCCCGAGCTACGTTTTAGGCTCAAGAAACAGTCCATTTGGCCCAGTATAGCACCCTGAAAACAGGCCACTACCGACTGACCATTACATGCCTTGTAAACATTTTCAGTTTTGGAACCTTTTATAGAAACACTTGTATTACGAGATCCACAACTCCGATTGTGGCCCGATCGGACTCATTGGATCCATATCTTCTTGAACTACAATTTTCATTTATCAAACACCAAATTCCAATCTGTCTAGGTGGCAGAAATCAGGCCCAAAGTGACTGGTCAGCAAGGTTTTTGTTAACAGTTTTCATTTTTTTCCCAGATTTACCTTCTTTCGCTAAAACAGTCATAACGTTTTCGTTTTAAAACATTTTTAGGCGATTCTTGAGCCCACGCGAAGCTAACTTCCGGGACTACAACTCTTACCTACTGATGGTTTTTCAGATTCCGAACATATCAACCCGGAAATTCCGTTCAAGTGGACTGCACAGCACTTGTTGGACAGTTTTGACACTACTACTTTGAAATGTCATAAATCTCTCCTCCGATGTCGGATTTAGTCCGTTTTGGAGTCTATGGAAAGCTTATTCAGTGTACTACAACATATAAAAAACCCAGAATTTTCTAAATAATCTAGCTAACCCCGAATGTTCATTTTTGGATCAGCAGTCCACTAGTTTTTTGAACTTCTCGTTTTGGCATCCAAAACTCGCCTCGACTCGTTCCAACACAACTTTCTTTACAAATAAGTCTTATTTAACATAATTAGATTCATCTAAGGTCTCAGCTCCATATCTCTAATTACAATCATTAGAACTCATTTACATAATCAATTCCAAGCCAAAATAAACATAGTAAACTAACTAGTTTATTAACAAAACTAACTAAACTTCAAAAATTCAAACTTTAACTAACAACTAAATACAATGTTTAAAATAATAACATTACCAAAAATTAAATATGAAACATACCTGAAAATACGAATTCGACAAACTGAATACGTACTCGACCAAGATTTAACTAAGGAGATCTTTATAAAAAGTCCTCCCACTACAAAGCATTTCTCAAAATTGGATGCCTTATTGTTGGTGAATGAAACAAAGGCCAAGCCCTTCTATTTATAGGTTTAGAAAAGGGTGAAGTTCTCAATTTAGTCGATATGGGACTTGGTTTATACTATTTTTTCATATTTTTAATATGCTAAGTGTATTAATTCATTACGAATTCGTTTCTTAACCAATTCGATCCGTTCAAGTTGCGTTGTTTTTATTTTATAGCGGAGAACAACAATCATCCATCAATTTAAAGTTTCAATCACGAATTCATCATCAATTTTAGTCTCAAAGTACACCAAAATACACATTACCATCAAAACCCAAATTCCTCTTCTTTAGCATAAATACATGAATTTGAATTCTTAAAAAATCGTTTTTAGATGACCATTATGAAATTATAGAATCTAATAACATATATAGCATCATAACCCACAAATTCATTAACCAAAACTCCAATTTTTAAAAGAAACTCAAGAATACATAACACACACGAATCTAGGAGGTCTGACATATGGCTGTCAGACCACATTTTTCTACTTTTCCAGATTTTTGAAAACATTAAATTCGTGCATCTAGATGTTATAGATCCTTGATCTAACAACCTAGATCACTTGTAGACATCCTATTACACAACTTTAACCAATCAATTGCAACATCTAACATCAAATTGTAGGATTTCAAAATTTTAGGGTTCTTACCTTTTTGAACTTGATTTTTGATTTCTGACTTCTTGATCTGTTCTAGGCTTGCTAGGAACTGATCTTAGCTTCTCTCCTCACCCTCTCACACTTCCATTTCCCGAATTCTAGAGAGAGGATGGCTTGGGAGAAAATGAAATGGTAAGTAATTTTTTTTTCTCTCTCTTTAATCTTATAAAATGTAGCAATGAAATGATTTGGATGATGCTAGTGGGGCTGATATGTTGGAGATATGTCACATGGACTAGAATTATTGACCAACTCAATTATTTTGCTAGATTCCTCCAACAATGCTCAAATAATATAAAAGGGTAAAATGGTAATTTCCCTTTATTTCTAAAATTTCCATTTAATTTAATGGCAATTTGGATAATTAGCTAAACCCTTAGGGTTTAGGGTTTGGTTTAGGGTTTAAGCCAATTTAGTACTTAGGGTTTGAAACCCTTAGGGTTTACACAATTAATTTTCTAAAATTTTCAATTTAAAATTTAAAAATATGAAATTAATATTTCTACATTATAATTAGAATTTTCTAATTATATTAAAATTTCTTAATCATACTTTAATTAGGATTAATAATTCCCAATTAAATATCGCTAATTTCGCAATTAAGCCAAAATCGCGGATTAGGGTTTTCAATCCACTAATTAGGGTTTTTAATACCGAAATTAGGATTTTATAAATTCGAAATTAGGGTTTTGCTAATTAACCAAACTTTACCCTAATTAAAATTATAAGTATTTACACTTACGCCATTAAGCTCTCGATTTAGGATTTCATGCACCGAATTAGGGTTTTGGATTCCCGGAGTCGAAATTAGGGTTTTTAGAACCGATTTTAGGGTTTCTTGTCAAACGCTAGGGTTTTCTAACCGAACGTTAACGTTCTTAATATACGATTAGGGTTTGACTTTGATAAAATTTATCTGGTCAACCCTTGACCCTTAACCACATTCTATACACATAATCACCGACTATACTCACGTGTAGACTTAATCATGAATAATTCTCCAAAAAGAAATTTTAAATTCTCAAAATTTCATCTTGAAAATATCAAACACATACACTTATTTTCTGTCTAGGTTCTAATTTTGAACCTTAAATCAATTAATAAAAATTTTAAAATTATTCCAAATTTTCGGGTTGTCACAATTTGTATTTAAACTCACAGCATATGTGTTGTCGTATTTTACACGACAATTGTAATAATAAAGTTGTAGTTATTTTTTGTAGCATATATTTGGCGACTCAGAATGGGCACCTATTTTGGGGGCGTTACAAATACTATTGAACATTGTGTAATTTGTATTCTAACCATTCAAGCATGCTTGTATGCTAGGTCATTTTATGCCTCTAGGCATGACTAATGTGATCACCCTCTAGTTAAGCATGATTTAGACTTTTCAAGCATGGTTTAGATTGAGATTTCAAGTGTTAAACTATTCAACCTAAGTGCAAATAAGTTGTATACATGTGATCATGCGTATTAAAGGTTTATTAGATTAATTATGTGATATAATGGGTAATATGGTTAGCCTTTTGTGCAACAAACTCTTTTAGCCTTGTTAAGTAGATTTTTTCCCAAATCAAACTATAACTTGTTTGCAAGTAAATAGAAGAGACCAAACCTAGCCTAGAACTACATAACATGTATGTATAGTATGTATCATCATCAATGTACGCTAGGAAGTGAGCTAAGATCATGCAAACTTATTTTCAGTTCTGGTTTGGATAGGGAGCAGCGCGACCGTGCCACTCCTTAGTCTAAATCCAGCACGACTGCGCCGTAGGATAGTGTAATCTAATTGTTTATTTGATAATCTGAAACTTGATGCATGAATGTATGAATGTCTTAAGCTAAGCTACATGAATTAAGTAATATTTTAACTTTTTAAGCATGTAATGACTATATGAAACCAAGATTTGATTAGTGTTTCTAAAACTTTTTACAAGCTAAGACAACGGTGATTTCAAAACTATGTGGTTTGATTGTATATCAAAGGTGGGACTAAAAATATGTTTAACATATGGTTATTATGTGTGTAGAATAGTAAGATTATGAACCAAACTTGTATAACTAATGCGTATATACATCTATACATAAATAGGATACTATAAGACTTTGCGCAGTGACGTTAAGCTTTAGATTTGTAATCTACATAAAAGGCAAGTTCCCTAACTCAAACTCGAGTTATTATCTTTCAAGCACGTTAGTGGATAATTATTGTGATTACTCCACGTCTATGATTGCTATTGAACATTCACATTTATTGCAAGTTCTCTAACTCTCTTAACTTTACCTATTATGTAAATCCGAATTGTTGCTATATCGACCATATTTACATCGAGCAAATATCTATTAATATTCGGACTTGGATTTTATATCTTGATGTTGTTACAAGCATTGAACTTATCATTCGTAAATGCATTATAAAAGTTATCTAAACCATTTGAATCGGCTAGACTAATATCATGTGTTAGAAAGCTATCCAAACAAATTGTCTTGGTACAGACTCTTAAAAATCTACTGAAATGAACAACCCTCATTGAAGGGGAAATTATATATTGTTGGGAAACTGACGTGTGCACAAACAACATGTTTAAATGTTATGCATAACATTGGGTATTTTGGGCTGATCACCTAATATACTTATTTTATTGGATTATCAGTTTAATACTCATGATTCTAGTATGAGTTCTTGGTCGATAGTGACTACTCAATGTTGAATCCTTTTTAAATCCTTCGGTCTATAATAACTCATTGTTTATGATTCAAAGGACAGATTTTGAACAATTGATACTTCTTGTTACAACATTATCCTTTTAATTTCTAAACTATTACTTACTGTTATACCCTTGATATTTCGAATTTATGCATGTTCACCCTTATTGTTATATACTTGCTGAGCAAATTTGTTGTTCATTCTTACTTTCTTTAAACTTTTCAGTTAAGGTAGAACGTGGTGAACCTTCAGGTAAGGATAAGGAAAAGGGCAAGGCTACGGTATAGCTTTGGTCTTTTATATTAGAAGATTTGTCGTATTGTTGTATTTAAGACTTATTTATGATTGTGTATTCAGTTTTGATTAGTATTATGTAATAAGTTATATCCGGATTTAAGATATGTAATGGTGTAGTAACGGTTACGAAGACCTTGGGACGAGAATATTTATATGAAATTAATATAAATTATTCTATTATTCCGCTGTATGAGTTATTAGTGTATTATTCGAATGAGATCGTGAAGCACCAAATTTAAGCTATTAGTGTCTGAATTTGGGGGCGTTACAGGTTGGTATCAGAACATTAGGTTATAAACCTTAGGAGCGAGAATCCTTAGAATATAACCTTAGAAGAATTTAGAGAATAATAAGAGATAAAAAACCATGTAGAGTTTTCCTAGAGAGTTAGTAGTTTTATGAAATATATTTTCATTCCATACAATGCATTTATGTTTTATTTGACATTCTATTGGAGTTTGTTGTTTGTTATCTTGTGTTTGTGGTTGTAGGATGTCGGACTTAGGAGGCCTTAGTAGGATCGTAGAGGAGGAGCCAAGTGATATACACGTGGTGTACGAGGCACCTTTGATAGCTGAGCCCATTTCGGCAGTGGCCCCTATCGAGGATGAGGATGAGGAAATGAAGTCGGATCTAGAGAAGGAATCCATGGATGATAAGCCCGCAGAAGATCCTGATGTGACCACATTCGAGGATCAGATGTTGGGTGAGTACGAGGAGCAGATTCTGGAGTTAGGATGCAAAGTCGAGGAGTTAGAGGCCGAGGCTATGAAGAATCAGGCTTAGATGTAGAATCTAAAGGCTGAGGCTAATGAGAGGCAACTGAAGATGCAAGAGATGGAGGTAGAGATTGCATATCGTAAAAAAGTAGGTATACAGATGGGAACCCTTTTCACCGTTCGATATCTAGGAATGTGGAATTGGTGGGTAAGCTAGAGGAGTCCGAACAAAGGGAGTTAAGTGATAAAGCCGAGAAAGAGGCTCTTCGCACACAATTGGAGATGGAAGTGATGGAGAGAATTCACTTTGATGAGAAGTGGGAGGAAGCCAATGATAGGACTAATGACTTAGAGGATGAGGTGAGATCCAAGAAGAGAAAGATGAACACAATGGGCTGCATTTTTCGCACAGCTATGGAAAGGTTAGTTGATGGTGTATACCATTATCCAGCAGAACAAGGGCAAACCCGATATACTATGAACAGGGATTTGGTGGCGCATATAACATAAGTGGAATACAAGAGCGCTGTGGAGCGTGGAATGTTGGGTTGAGGTTTATGTGTTAGTAGTCTAGTAGCAATAATTGGTATTTATGTATGTATTGTTGTTGTAATCCAAATCTCTTGGGTGAGAGATGGGATAGTTTATATAAACCCCAAATTTTGTAAATTATAGAGGGGTAATATGTCAGTGTTTCCCCACCTTTTGTAATACTAGGGGATAGATGTTAGCATTTATAGCAGTATGATATAGGTCAACCACACTTGATGCAACGATTAATGGCATATGAATATAAATGTTCTTATTTCAAAAATGTGTTATGTGATTATTTTATTAAAAGAGTAAATACTTAAAGAAGATTATAAGATAATAATTTGAAGTATTTATTTCAAAAATTGTCACCCAGACATAGACTAACCACACCAGAGGAATCAGTTAATAACGAGAGGGAACAAGTAGACCCTATTCAACGGCTAGTAGATTTGTTAGGAGAAGCCCTTCGGGAAAGAAATAATGAACCTATGCGTAATAACCCCCAAGAAATTTTGATAACCAACTTCAAGGACTTCAAAAGTGTAGGACCTCCAAAGTTTAGGGGTACTACTGATCCTATTGAGGCACAAACTTGGATTAAAGAGATGGAGAAGGTGTTCACCATTGCTCGTGTGGGTGAAGATCAGAGGAGTGTGTTCGCTATGTACATGATGAAAGGTGAAGCAAACTACTGGTGGGAAGCTAATTAGCAAAGAACTGGAGAGGGAGTGATAACCTGGGAGAGGTTTAAGACGCTGTTCTTTGAAAAATATTTTCTGAAGATCATGAAAAATAGGATGGAGGTTAAGTTTTTGGAACTGAAGCAAAGGGAAATGACGGTGGCATAGTACGAGACCAAGTTCAACGAGCTCGCAAGATTCGTAATGCATCAAGTAGATACCGAAGAGAGGAAAGCCTGATGTTTTGAATTAGGATTGAAGCCTTTGTTGTTTAACAAGGTATCAGTCCTTTAAATCAACTCGTTCACCACATTGATGGAGAAGGTAATCATTGATGCGGGAGGTAGCGAGGCGTTGAGCCAATACAACAAGGAAAAGAAGAACAAGAATACTAGGGGAGAAATTCATGGAGGGAGTAGCATTGGAGGAAGCAATCTGGGAAAGGGGAAATGGGATAACAACAACAACCACAACAATAATAACAATAGAAGCAACAATCAGTCGGGAAGTTATCAAGGAGGATTTAAGAAAAGGGGTGAAACCTGTGAAAAATATGGAAAGAACCACCAAGGGGAGTGTTGGAAAAGGCGTAGTGCTTGTTACAACTGCGGCCAGGAGGGACATATTTCACCAAACTGCCCAAATCCGAAAAAGATCAAGGGATGTTTTGCTTGCGGATCGACGAAGCATCAGATAAAAGACTACCCAAAGAAGGGAAGCGACGGAGGAAGCGACAACCAAGGGGGAGGCAACAAGCTAATGATTGGTGGACCAGCGCAACCCAACCGATCAACTACTATAACATTTAACATGACAGTCCAAGACGTCGTAGTTACAAAGGACATTATGTCAGGTATTATCCTAGTTAATAATATAAATGCTTACGTATTATATGATTCGGGTGCTACATGTTCCTTTTTATCTGAAGATTTTGCTAGTCAATTAAATAAACCCCAAGAATGATTAGAGTATCCCTTGAACATAGAAATTGCGAATAAGGAAATAATCCCCGTAGAGTTCGTATACCGAAATTGTTGTGTAGAAATTAGAGGACATAAATTAAGTATAGGCTTGATTCCTATAAAATTGGGAGAGTTCGACGTAATAGTAAGAATAGATTGGTTGTATAACCATAAGGCGATGATTGATTGCCAGGAGAAATGTGTAAACCTTCAGACTCCAAACTAGTCTAAGGTATTATTTTATGATAGCTTGTTACTTAGGTAATCGTGTTGTCTTACGGTTGTAAGACTCTAATTTTTTATGAATAAAGATTTAATTTTTCTAATTATTATTTTGAATAATAAGGTGTTGATTTGATATAATACTTTAGTTATGGGTGAAATGTACAACTTTTGCAAAGTAAGCAAGTTGTTATAAAATATTCTTTTTATCGGGGAATATCCGTACGGCGGTGAAATCATTGGTAGACCGCATAGCGGAATAATTGTCAAATATAGAAAGCGACAAAAATAACTTTTTTATAAAAATAACGACAAAACTTTTACCGTTAGCTGTTGAAATACCCGGTGATAAAAGTACAGTAATACGCATGGTTGCACAGTATCTCTGATTATTTATTCTTACGTAAGAAGTCACTCAGTTTCATTCAATAATTTTCACAGTAATTATTGCATAGTATCTCATATTACTGATTCAATTATTGTCACAGTATCATTTGCACAATATTTTATATTATTAAATCAATAATTGACACGACACAATTATTTATATTGTTAATTAACATTATTGGCAATGTCTAGAAAGTTCTGTCGAGGAAAGGGGTTAGGTTATATAATTACCCGTCAATAAGGATAAATCCTTATCGAAAAGCTCTCTCTTTCCTAGGAATGGTCTGGTTGTTAATATTGTGAGCTTATAATATTATATATGAATAATTATTATGCAGTGGATATTAGTTCAATTTTGATATAAATGAAGGAATTTAGCATGAAATATTTGTTGGAAAGTTTGGCAATTATTTTCTCTAATAAAATATTCATTCAAATATATTATTATAATATTACAATTTTTTATAATTTAAATGGTAATATTATTATAATAATATATAATTTTTAGCATGTGAATAAAAGTGGAGTGAAGGTTATCATTTTTATTTTTTCTTCCGTGCACGTTTTGAATTCTGCACATTATTTTCTAAAGTGAATGCATGCTTGAAATATTCTCCTCCAAAGCTTTTGTTGCAAAAGTGTGGGCCCTCAACTATTGTAAAATGTGAAATTTGGCATAGCAGGAATTGATGGTTAGACAAGGAAAGAAAAAGAAAAGGAAGGTTAGGCAGGTTAGGTAGGAAAGAAAAAAAAAGTTAGGCAGTTGTTTTTAATTTTTTTCTCCCTCCGTTGCCTATAAAAGGGAGGTTAGCCCTCCTTCCTAAACACACCAAAAATCTCAAGCTTTCCTACTATAATATTGTGAGTATTTCTTTTGAGTATAAGAATACGTTGAGTGTGGCTTTTTGTGCAAGATTTTTTCTCAGGATAATATCTGATATTCCAGTCAAATCTAGTTTCTACTAAGGTAAATGATATTAGTTTATTTCAATACTCGTAAGAAATATTATTTTCTTTCATATTCTATATTAAGTAAGGGATATTATTTCATTTCATATTCATAAAATTAAACTTACTATGGTAAGTATTGATTCTATAATTCCTGAAATGATTAAAAATTCCTTAAGTTTTGCGCTTCAGCTAATATCATTTCATTGGAATATTGGTCAGAACATTCTTATTAAATTTTAATCTTTTCATGTTGGGGTACTATTCATGGGTACTATTCATATGGTACTATTCATACGATACTATTCATACAGTACTATTCATAAGTATTGTTCACAACAGAATTTAATTTATTTTTATGTCCAAATTATTTTTGATACGTGAATATCATTCTTGAATTATACTTCACAAATAGTTATCATGTTGGAACAATAGTTAGGTTGGACTGTTTTGACCTTCTATAGTAAAACGGCCATAATGTTTTCATAAGAACTAAGATTAGGGCGATTCAGGATGATTCGGAAAGATAACGAATAGACCTACAACTTTCATTCTTTAAGTTTTTCAATTTAAGGTCGTTAACAGGGGACAAAATTGCCATCTTTGGGACTGATGTGTATTAAAAGGCAATCAGAGGGCATCGGGCATGCACGTATGCAAGTGTAGTGCTTCTAAGGATAAAAGATGTTGTTCTAAGTTATAAAATATGAATATTAGTAAATATAATGATGCTTAACATTAATAAATGATGTATTAGGTACGTTGTATAAGCATACAAAGCATACACAAGAAAGACGAATTGAGCATGTGACGAATGAAAATCGAAACGTCGTGACAAGTGTTAATAAATGTAAAAAGTGTTTTAATTCAATTGAAATGAACATTATAAGATATCGAATGGGTTTAATATAAAACCAATAAGGAGTCCTAGTAAGACTTAAATACTTAAATGAACTTCGAGTATGCCTAAGAAGAAATATAATGAGATATAAGTCAAAAGTTAACACAATCAAATTTAAAATTGTGCATTGCTTAACAGGAAAGATTATGAGATGTAGAGTAAAGTTTAGATTACAACTACTATGCATTGATATATGACTAATATTTGATGTGCATGATTATATAATTGTGTAAGGTACGTGAAGTGCAGATAGATGTAAGTTGTTAAACTGTTATTGGTAAACAACGATCAAGGCAAGTCTTTCAATTCCTATTTGTTATATGAACTTGATGATGATTTTTATTAATCTTTATTGCAAAGAGCATGATGTATTTCTTATGTTGTAAGTATCAAATGTTAAGGTTAATTTATGACTACATCAGTTGAGTAAGAAATGTAGATTGGGTTATGGAACTCAATCTTTATTTGATATGTGGTGTACAACATGTATAATGTGTTTAGACAGATGTTTATGATGTATAAGATGAGTATATTATTTATATGCTATGTGTTGCATGAAAACTATTAGATTTACTGTGATGTCAAGCTCAACCTTGCAAATAACGATTTTTGCATGTTAAGGATTCAAGGTAACGCTATGTGCTATTTGAAAGACATGAATCAGATGTAATGCATGCAGATTTACATACTTTGGCTGAGTTGTTATTATTTTGAACCATGTTTAAGGTTCCGGATGATGTACTTGATAATGTATGACGTTCAATAGATGTTGAGTTATAAAGTTTAAATTTTGTTCGATGTATAAAGGGTATTAAACCTAGATGTAAGTTTTATTTATTAACTCTATTAAAGTGAGTAATAAACTTAGTATGGTTTATAGATAAGTAAAGATAAAGGTTTAGAGAAATGTACTTGATAATTTATGATGTGAAACTTCATATTTAGTTGTAGAGTTTGAGCTACCTAATGTATAAGGAATATCAAGCTAAAATGTAAGATTTTATATAATAACTCTGATGAAGTGAGTCAGAAAATAAATTTGATTCAGAAATGTGTAGATGATAAAGGTTTTGATTCAGGGAATTAAAGTAAGAAGACATAAAAGTTTTAATTATTTCTCATTTTATGAAGTTTAACATCGATTAATGATGTAATGTTAGAATACAGATGTATTGATAACGATCAAAGTCGAGAGTTGAATTATATGAATTTTTGGGTCGTTACAGTTGGTATCAGAGTTGTATGTTATAAAGCTTAGGTAAGAGTACCTTAGGCTATAACCTTAGAGAAGAAATGTGAAAATTATAAAGGATGAACTCAATTAGAGTAATAAAGTTAGCAAATGTATAGAGAAGAGATTAAAATATATATGAGAAGATTCAAAGAAGAATCTTGAGGTATTTAAAAGATATGAAGATGGAGTTACCTGACTAGAGTAATAAAATGTTAAGTGTTATTAAATAGAAGATGTCTATAAGATGAAGATGATTAAGATAATAAGAATGAACTCAAATAGAGTTTAATTGATGAAAATTCAAAGAATTCTTACAAAATATGTTAAGATAATTTGAATAGGTTCAAAGAAGAACTGTGACGCCTCCAAATTCGGGTTCTCAAATCTTGAGTTTGGTGCTCACGATCCATCATCATTATAAGCATTCTATAAACTATTACGGAATAATAAACATACATTGTTCATTATGATAAAGTCTTCTAACATTATCCCAATGTCTATTAACCTTAACTTATACATACCTTAATTAAGTTACCCTTAATAACACAAAAGGTTTACATTACCAATGTACATATTATAATATAATACATAAATATTCTCCTTATCTATTCCTGGACTTTTCCTTTGTCTTTGTCCCACTTGGACGTCTCTGGCATGACTGAAATAAATGTCATGATATAGCAAGGGTAAGCGACAAATTTGCTTAGGAAGTTTAAATACAAGGAAGATATATCATGATTAGCAAGAAATTTATCGTTTAATGTTCAACAATAGAAATCAATTATGGACGAACATGAATTAAGTCTTGAGAACTGAATATTCGAATAATTGAATAACAGATGTTGAGTGGTCATAATGACCATGAACATATGCTAAGATTGTCAGTATTTCAACTGGTCCTTTTAATAAATTTCGGTAATCAAGGGGATCAGCCTTTCATACCCAGTGTATTATGTATAAACACTTAATATACGAGCAACAATTATTTTTCAATAATGCTTTAATCAAATTGTTCTTTTTCTCAATCTTGAGTCCTTACCAAATCAATTGAAGAAGAACAGCTTTTAACAACATATTTGATTTAACAAATTTAAACTTACTTAATCTAGCTGATACTATGAGCATAGATCCATATCTTAAATAGTTCTTGAATAAAAGAACTTTAACTAATTCACAGTTCTATAATAATAGAACATGAATTTAATTGCACCGAGTACGAGTATCAATAATCAATATAGATGTGACTAATCAACAATAATTATTCACTAACATGTTTTGAAATTAATAACTCAAGTTTGAGTTAGAGAACTTGTCTCAATCGCGGTCTACTGTTAAGCAATTTACTTTAACTTCTTTAGAGAAAAGACCTATAATTGATCTTTCGATTAGTCATAACATAACTCACTTATAATCTTATCATCTTATATTAAAGTTTCTAACATTTAAACATATAGTTAAGTATTAGACATTACGTCTAAGTCTTAATGTTATTGTTATACTTTGATAATCTTTTAATCACATCATAACTTATACTTATAAGATATCCCTTTTATATGTCATCTTAATAAGCTAGATAACATGTTAGTAAACTGAAATATCATTTCAGTAAACCAAAATATATTTCAGTATTATGAAATTATCATTTCCGCAGACCAAAATCAGCTACAGTAAACTGAAATCATTTCAGTACCCTGACTTCTCAATTCAATCTACTACAAACATAATATAGTTCATTCCCTACCAAATTCAATGACTACGATTAAAATAAAGTAATTTCTCTTATTTAAATCTCTCGTTTAATATTATTAATTAACTAGTAATATTTTAAACTAATGTTATTAACTTTTAATAACATTTAAGTCTATTATTACCAATAATATTTTAATCTAATAACATTAGTCATATAAAGATATTTTAAATCATTTATTGAATTAATAAACAATTTATTTAATTACCTCTTTCTTTCACTAATTAATTCATTTAAACCTTTTTAAAACACCATACACAAAGTCACTCTTCACCACTGACCGAAATCCTCACCACAAATCTGCATCAACCTTGCTTACGGACCTTAAGTCATGAAATCATATTTTTTACATTTTTGACATCATATATTTAATTAAATTCATTTAACCATATAACATCATTTATATGAAAAATAGCAAAACAACTCAAAAATCATTTCTTTTCTGGAAAGTAGCTACATATAATCCTCTCATGAAAATAAATTTTTCTGGAAATTTTTAAAATTCATTTACTATATTTAAATAGTCCATAATATCCAAATATTTCCAGATTTTTCATAAATCGAAATTAACTCCTAAAATTTTGAACTTTTCAGGGTAGGCTCCTGTTATATACATGTACTTCCAGTAAAAATTTCATAATTTTTGGATCAATACACAGAGAGTTATTCGATTAAAGTTTTAAAAGTAGTCCCCGACCGTAAAATGCATAACTCTCAAACCGTACGACCAAAAATTCTCAAATTTTTACAGGAGCTACCTAACCTCTGATATTACCTCCCCAAATTTTCCTTGAATTTTTAAAGCACAATAAGGGGACGAAGCTACCCTCGTGACAGATTGGCCAGAGAGCTTTTTAAAGCTTTTTGTCCACTACGTGGACTGTTTTGATCAAAACTCATACCACGACTGCTAAACACGTGATTTTCATGTTCTACCACTTGAGTTAACTCGTTAACACATATATCTAGCACCACTCTTCAACGGATCATGAAAAGAAGGTCTAGATTTAACATACCATTTGTTCAAAGGAAGCGAAAGCTAAGGTTTTCTAGATTTCTAGAAACCTAGTTTTATTTCTCTCCTTTTGATCCACTTTTAAATACTTGAACAAGTTAGATTCATACATGAATCTACATAAAACACATAAATAAAAGGGTCCTAACAAAGAAGTGTTGTCTAAATAAGAAGTTGCCAACTAAAGAAGTGGTTTACCTACTAAAGTTACCTAATCATTACATTCCACTCCTTTTCCCACTCCTCTAATTTTGGCCACATGCCCTCTTCCTTCACCAATTTTATTTTTATTAGCTAGCTTAATTAATGACTATAATAACCTCTCTAAGTGGGCTTAACAACTGGGCTTGCAATTAAATGTTTAATGGGCTTGCACTTTTATTATCATGCTTACTTACAAAATTGAACTTGGGCTTCCCCATTAATTCAATTGGGTCATTATTATATTTATCTTATACATGACCTCTTAGGCTAATTTAATAAACCAATTTCCCTTAAATTAATTTTATTTACAAGTCCCACACTAAAAATATAATTGGGCTAATTTAATTACTTATTTTTCTTTCATTACTATCTCTTGAACTTATGCTCATTATTATTAATATTCCCATATTATTATTCATTAATAATATTAATTCACTCACATAACCCAATTAGACTTGTCTTATTCAAGTTTATTGAGTATTTAATTAGGGTTTAACACCTTAAATCTATTTTCTAGATTACTAAAATACTTAAGTTAGTTCACTAACTTATTTAACTTATTAGTGAGATTTCCTTTAATTATTATAGCATATTATTCACATAATCACTTAATCATCGATAATATATTACATATTATTTAATATATTTATTTACAATATACCACAAAAAATCTTGGTTATTACAAGAACCTGAAAAGATAAAATATAAGGGAACACCTTAGTTGAATAATCAAAAGACAACATGATTAGAGGGAGAAAAAGATCGTAAAACCAAAATAATCCTAAATAGAAAAAGAATCATAAGGGGAGATGATTGTAGAATAAGATCACGACGTGATTTGTTTAAGTTGTAAAATGATAGATGATCTATACTGACTAAATGGTTATAGCTTGATGCT
This sequence comes from Panax notoginseng, assembly GCA_016801055.1. NCBI lineage: Eukaryota > Viridiplantae > Streptophyta > Magnoliopsida > Apiales > Araliaceae > Panax > Panax notoginseng. The sequence continues at coordinate 113,269,728 of CM029015.1, forward strand.
ATAACGAGAAGGTACTATGAAATAGTACGAGGTAAACTCACGATGAGTTATAAATGATGAGGTACAAAAAATTTGTATCGAGCAAATAGCAAGTTATAAGCAAGATAGAGTTAGGTGAGATTTCAATTGAGGACTCATGTGATTACTGAGTTGTACAAACCTTTGTATGGGTGAGGGTTTTGTGTTTGCACTCAGTTTATCGCATTGATAAACATTGGAATGTTGGTGTCGCGCTATCAATGTATATGTAGCGAAAAGGTGATTCTTTTCTCATGTGTATATTTGATAGTTATAGACTATTAGGATTAGTCATATATTATTAGGATTAGCTGCGAGTTCTTAAAACTCATACTTATGGTAAGTTGATGACTCATAATCATATGTATGTTTTTGAACCCCTAAGCATATGGACAGTCCTTGATGGGTTCTTGGACTACATATTGCTAGGACAAGTTCCTAAACACATATTATTGTGGCAAGTTCTTGGACTTCCAATGTGTGGTAAGTTTGATGAACTTTACTGGGGTATAGGAAATTTGTCAATGGAGATTTAAGAATATTTAGTATAAGAGCATTGGTGGTGCTAGAAATGAAAAGAATGATTAAGAAATGAAGTAATTGAGTAAAGATTGAAGTTGATTGGATATTCCAAATCTTCTAGCTTTGCTAGATTTTTGAAATTTATTGACTTCGTGCTGATGTTTGCACTTCTGTTTTCTTGAAAAACATTGGATCAAATGATGGAACCAATGAGTTTTAAAAACAATACCCTTATTCGTATGTCCATGCTAATTATTTCGGCTAAACAAATATGATTTAAAAATATCAACATGTATTTTGTTTTTCTGTACTCATTAAAGCATCACAAAATATGATGTTGATATGATAAACAAGGAAGTCATTAATGCAGTTCAACTTAGTGTTGGATGTGATCATAAGATCGTTAACATACTATGATATGTATGACACCCCCAAATTCGAGTACTTCAATCCCACATATTTGGTGTTCACTGTCCAATTAAATCATAACTAACTTGTGACGTCCCCAAAATAGGTTCAATCCATCAAACCTATTCTGAGTCGTCAAATACATGGTACAGAAAATAACTACAACTTTATTACTACAATTGTCGTGCAAAATACAACAACACATATGTTGTGAGTTTTGATACAAAAATATACCAACTATGACTCATGTCCCAACCGTGGATAGCACGTCACAATGGCACCTTACATAAAGGTACAATCAATAACTGTTTTAGAAATTAAAATATTCAGAAAACACTCAAGGAAACCTTCGTACGTGGGAGGTCATGCGTCTAGTTTATGATAGATATCATATGCCCACAGAATTATCCTTGGTTGACCCAATAAACCCCAAAGAAAAACGAGAAGATTACTATCATATTCTCTCCAATGGTGAGTCTTCTCTTGACATATAATTATCTCCATTTTCTCCAATTGAGAATTATATTTTAACCAAACTCCAAGATTGTATAGGTAGTGCTTGTAGATATACTCAGCGAGTGGATGTGCACAACCCTATCTTATGATAATACGAAGTTGCATGTCGTTAGACATCTTGTATGATAGTGGCAAAACACCTTTCCAACGTTGGGTTTACCTCACCCTATTTGATTCACCAAATATAACTACTAAATGATGTATAAAATACAACACACTTTTTTGTACTGCTTAGGGAGAACATCCATAGCTAGAGACCACTGTTCTATTTCCCTGTTACCCCTGCTCGACCCAGCTATACTCTTATTACCTGAAAGTAATTGTGAAGCAAAATTGTGAGCACAAATAGCCTAGTAAAGAATATCATGACTAGAGATAATTAAATTATGAATAGCCTTCATCAGTAATAAATCAGAGATTTAGAACATATGGTAGAAGATAAAAGTTTTCAACCATAATAGTAGCGAAATCAACAATCCATTAGAAGAGTCAAGTAGAACATAATGTCTACTATCTCCTCTAGATTAAAAGTCCATCACTAATATTTCATTCCTGTAATAATCATCAATAGTTCTTGGTGATACGCAAGACAAAGAGAACTCTCATCACCTGTCTTCACCTGAACCACCACAGATTATAATTAAATCACAATTCATATTTATAATCAAGTAAAACAACAGTCCAACTTTGCACTACATGCCAAAGATACACAACTGTAAAACCAATAACCAACAGTCCATTTTTGCACTACAGACCAAAGATATACAACTGTAAAACCAATAACCAACAGTCCATCTTTGCACTACAGGTCAAACATATACAACTGTAAAATCAATAATCAACAATCCATCTTTGCACTACATGCCAAAGATATTCATTAACAGTAAAACCAATGACCAACAGTCCATCTTTGCCTTTTTGCACTACAGGCTAAAGATATACAACTGTAAAATCAATAATGCTGAGACTCAGCTTAATAGTATCATAACCACGAATTATCCATGCACTACGGGGCCAAGGATATTCGTGTTTTCAATTACGGTCATGATTATACCGAATAATCCCCGGTCATAATCATACCAAGTCCATCTATGCACTACGGGCCAAAGATGACTTTTACCACATCGTTTGTAACATTACGGTTATGATTATACCGAATAATCCCTGGTCATAATTATACCAAGTCCATCTATGCACTACTGGCCATATATGACTTTCAACACAATATAAACATGAGAATGATGACAATGATATAAAGAATCGATCACATGAGATAAAGGATAAATTTTTAAAGACTTTAACAATTTAATTTATCCATAATTCAATCATATCCAAATTATCAATATGATATTGCTTTGTGGAGTAAAATTTAAGAATAATATTATATCAAAAATGATTTGAACAGAAAATAATATTTCAATGAATATTCAATGAAGATTATAATATTATTCATTATATAATAACATTAAATTCATTTACTAATATTATTAATCATTAAATAATATTTTAAATCAATAATTTCATAACACCTTAATCCAAATGTTATAAATCACTTAATAATATCATAATCTAGTATTATTAATATTACAATAATATTTTAATCATTTCTTCAACTTATAAACAATTTATTTTAATTGTTTACACTTTACTAATTAATGCATTTAAACATCCTAAAATGTCAAACTCATAAGATTTCATCACCAATAACCAAAACCCTCATCAAAAAATTGCATATACCTCATATAGGATTCTCAAGCCATAAAATCCTATTTTCTAATTTTCTTACTTCACATAACATATTTAATTCATTTACTCATAACTAGTCCATTTTCATGAAAAATACAAAATCAGTCCCAAAAAATTTTCTTCTCTAGAATTTCGCAGAATATAGTCCCATGTTGACATATATTTTTCTCGGATTTTTCAAAATTCATTTACTATTTTTCACATAGTCAAAACTGCTGAATATTTAGATATTTATCATAAACTGTACTTTTATCCAAAAATTCTGAAATTTAGAGAGTATACTTCTATTATATACATGTACTCCCGATAAAAATTTCACCAATTTTGGAGTTAACCACAAGGAGTTATAAGGATTTACTTTTAAAATAGTCTTTTCCCATAAAATTCATAACTCATAATCTATACATCCAAAAATTGTCATTTTTGGACCCAATCTAGAAAACTCATTAAATTATCATTTCAAATTTTTCCAGAATTTTTGAGGGTCGAAAAAATTACGAAACTGAAAAATATAATAACCCTTACAATCCCTTACCTCAAAAGAGTAGTATTTCTGACTGAAATATCGGATGTAATACCGATGGAAACTTGCACTGAATAGCAACCCTCAAAGTATCTAAATACTCACTAAAATACGCTCGATAATATAGAGAGAAAAACTTATGAATTCTGGTGTGATTTTAAATTTTAACCTAAGCGCCTATTTATAGGAAAATACTAGAACGCCAAAGGAGACTAAATTAATAAAATAATATTATTATTTCCTTTCCTTCCACGCCATCCTTCTTGAATCAGCTAGCATGCCAATTCTGAAATTTTTTGGCAGCCCATATGTTTAAAACAAAAGTGGGTCCTACCCAATTTTAATAAAAAATATTTTATTTTTTGAAACTTCAGTAATTCATAATAAATAGTCCGTTTATCAGAAAAATATAAATTTTATGTCCATTCCACAAGAAATTGAATTCTCTACGACTTTGTAGCTTTAAGTTTTTCCAAATTCTAGACATAAAATATCCGAAACCCACAAACGGATGATTTTCAACACTTCTTAAAATTCATAACAAATATTGCGTTAATTTTTAACGGTTTAAAATTTGTAGACATATACTCAACTTATATATGTATAACATATCCAAAAATCACAACGACCCAACGGTCGGTTTAAAATTATAACTCACACAATAGAGCTTTAAGAAAACTATTTTGATTTTTAAAACCTCCATTCCGACAAAATATTGATAAAACCCCTCAACTCTAATTCCTTCATTTATAACCACATAAATAAATCTATCATTTATATCCACATCAAATAAATATTTCCTTATCATATCAATCAATAATTAATTATTCACAAATAATATTACAAAATCACAATTATGACAACCATGCTGTTCCTAGGAAAGAGGGGGCTTTTCGATAATGATTTCTCCCTATTGGCGCGCAAATTAGATTATCTAACTTCTCCTCGATAGAACTTTATAGACATTTCCAATAATGCTATCTAATAATATTATTCAAATAATATAAATTATTGATCTGATAATGGAGATATTGTGCGGTGACAATTATTGAAACAACAATAATATAAAATATCAACGCAACAATTATTGAACCAATAAAATAAAATATTAAACAGTAATTACTGTAACAATTATTGAGTAGTGCCTTCTTACTTAAGGATCAATAATTCATCAATACTGTGCAATACCTTGTGCTACTGTGCAACCACGTGTATTACTATATTTTAGCCACTGGGTATTCCAACAGTGTTAACGGTAACAACTACGCCGTTATTTATAAAAACTCAAACTTGTCGTTTTCTTCATCCGACAGTTATTCTGTTATGAGGCCCGCAAATAATTGCGACGTCGTACGAATATCCCCGACAACAAGAATATTCCACGACTAAACGAATATTCACCGACAACAATGAATATTTTATAGTCACTTGTTTATTTTGAAAAAAAAATCATATATCACCCTTAACTTAACTTTAACCTTTTATCAATTTAACCATTCACTGAATAGTAATTATAAGAAAAATTGAATACTTTTATTTCATAAAATTCGGGGTCTTACAATCTCCCCTCCTTATGAAATTTCGTCCCCAAAATTTACGTACCTGGTATTTCGAAGAGTTAAGAATACATTGCTTTCATTTCAGATTCTATCTCCTCGGTCATCATGATCTCTCCATTGCTCATCTCCCGTGATAACTTCATTTGGGTTCCTCACTTGTTGGGAAGTCATGACAACCACTCTCCCTTGAACTACCCGGCTTTGACTTGTCTAGGGCAGCATTTGGTGTCATCACTGCCGTTAGAATTAACTTTTTTATAGGGCATATTCCACCCTCAAAAACTTCTTCGTACTCCTGATTCATGATCTGAATCATCAATCTTCGATCCATATCGAATTGAGGTTGACCACTCTGTACAGGGTAATTCAAAACTCGATGTTGGGTTCTCCCAATTGCTGTCCAAAAAGATAAATACACATCATCTATTTTAGCCTTTTTGGATCGGACGTCTCTTTCTACAATAGCAACACGTCATGTGGCTTTTACCCATGCATCCTTCATTCTCACTCGTTCAGTTGTTTCTTCTTTAAGCTGATCCTTGATATTTGAATTCTCAGATTCCAGCTTTAATATCTTACACTCTGCCAAAGAGTACTTCTGTTCAAACATCACATATCGGGTAATATAATTTTGAATTGTTGCATTCCTTTGCTCCACGACCGCCTGCCGTTCTTCAACCTGTTCTTCTAACTCACGAATACGATCTTACAGTTCTACATTTCGATCAAAAAATTCTTCTAATAAATTCTCTTCAGGTTCCTCTTCTTCCTCACTCTCAGATGCTGCCTCTGCGACTAGCTCAGGTGCAACTATTAATTCTCCCCTCACCACAAGAATATCTCTAATTTTTTCTTCACCTGACATCACATTATTCTGGTTAGTGATTAGAGATGTTTCCACTGTCTCATTCACTCCATTATAAACATTCTCAGCTGCCATTCTTAAATACTGCCATAAAATAAGGGTTAATTAAATAAATTAACGTATCACATAATATCCCTATATTATGACCGACCAACAAATAAGTTTAGGTAGGACACACAATAGCGAAGGATTTACTCATCTCTCCCCTTCTAGTTCTATTCCCCGATCTCTGCCAGAGATCATATACCTAAGCTCTGATACCAACTGTGACGCCCCCAAAATAGGTCCAATCCATCCAACCTATTTTGAGTCGCCAAATACATGGTATAGAAAATAACGACAACTTTATTACTACAATTGTCGTGCAAAAAACAGCAACACATATATTGTGAGTTTTGATATAAATGTCGACGTCGGGATTTTTAATTGTCCCTTTCCGTTACTTGTTCTTTGGTGTTCTCATTTTAGGTGATATTTGTTTGAAAAAACAAGTGAAAAAGGTCCAACATGTATAATGTTGACGATGGTCTGTTAAGAGTCGCCAATTGGTTTTTTAAATGGTTGTACCAATACAACCGAGAAACAGTTTGCACAATGACCCAGTGATGTGACACTGCTAAGCGGGTCGGTGAAAACGAGATTCATTAGGGTCCGAGGACTTGGTTATGCGGAGGGAAGGTGTTAGGCACCCCCCGACATTCGTGTTACCATGGTGACCGCCTCTTTTTAAGAAACTGTTATCTGAATGTGTGTGTGTGGGTCAATGTGCTGTTATTTGGAAGTAGTGCGAGGCCTCGTTCGCACCTATATACACAGGTTTGAATTTTATGTAAAAATTCAATTTTAAGCAAGATATGGCAGTGATGTTTTATAAAAGAGGTTTTTTTCAAACCCTGATGCTCAATAGTAATTGAGACCTTTTACACTCCCATTTTATTAAGTGCACGGCTTGATTGATTTTATTTGACAGATGCGAGGCATCCGTGTCGACGTCGGGATTTTTAAATGTCCCTTTCCGTTACTTGTTCTTTGGTGTTCTCATTTTAGGTGAGATTTGTTTGAAAAAATAAGTGAAAAAGGTCCGACATATATAATGTCGACGATTGGACTATAAGAGTCGCCAGTTGGTTTTTTAAATGGTTGTACCAACACAACCGAGAAAAGGTTTGTACATTGACCCAATAATGTGACACTGCTAAATGGGTCGGTGAAACCGAGATTCATTAGGGTCCGGAGACTTGGTTATGCGGGGGGAAGGTGTTAGGCACCCCCCGACATCCGTGTTACCACGGTGACTGCCTCTTTTCAAGAAACTGTTATCTGAATGTGTGTGTGTGTGTGGGTCAATGTGCTGTTATTTTGAAGTAGTGCGAGGCCTCGTTCGCACCTATATACAGAGGGTTTGAATTTATGTAAAAATTCAATTTTAGGCAAGATATGGTAGTGATGTTTTATAAAAGTGGTTTTTCAAACCCTGATGCTCAATAGTAATTGAGACATTTTACATTCCCATTTTATTCCGTATTCAGCTGGATTGATTTTATTTGACAGATGCGATGCATCTGTACGAAAATAATATACAAAAGGTGCTGAATTCCTCGTGGGTATGAAAACCATCTGAGGAAATCCAAACATCACATATATAATTTACGAGCTGCTTACAACTGAAAATGTCCATCACGGGAACCGAATCTAGATCTAATAGGATGAATCTGTGATCACATGATTCCTAGGCTCACATGATGCCGCAATTGATATAAACGCAGTAAGCAGGTATATGTATATAAAAGCTGTAAATATATATATATATATATATATATATATATATATATATATATATATATATATATATACAGACATGATCACCAACCACGAAGTACCTCCATGGGGGATCGAAAATGTAAATAAAGCTGTAAAAGCTATCAACCGCCACGGAGGAAACTCTAGGCGGGACGAAATGTACAGAAAGCTGTAAAAACGATCAACCACCACGAAGTAAACTCCAGGTGGGACGAAATATAAAAATATATATATATATATATATATATATATATTAAAGCACGTAAATGCTCCGGATGTAAAATCCAGGCTCATCGAACAGAGTTCGACCACAGATAATATATATAAGTATATATATATATATTAAATCAGGTAAACGCTCCAAATCGAAGTTCATATATATATATATATATATATATATATATATATATATAGGAAAGCAAAGAAACGCTCCAGACCGAAGTCTTGGCTCAATCGAGGCATAACTCGATAATGTTAGTCCATATATATATATATATGTGTGTGTGTGTGTGTGTATACAAACTAAAAATAAACCACAGACCGAAGTTCGGGAAAAATATGCAACACGACTCTCAACGTGTGGAAGGGTGTGTGCAAAGATGATGAGAAAGAACTCTAAAGTGTGTGAGAAGGCATATAGTGGGCTGCCAAAGAAGACATTTATATATTTAGAGTGGGTAAACACAGACTTTTGTAGGTACAAAAGAGCTATATATGAGCTCACAGGTGTTTAAAAGGGGACAGTACACTGCCTGGGATGAGTGCAGAGCAAATTGGACATGGCTTCCTCGCCGTTTTCTCTTGCAAAATGGCCACCCCAAGCCCTCTATTTATAGAGGGTGGAGCCGCAGGTGTACCAGAGGTAACCCGGGTGGGCCCGAGTTTTTTGGCTCAGGTCATCTCGAAGTACGTGCACTTAGGCACTATAATGTCCACTTGAACTTTCAGAAGTGCAATTCGGGCATCCGTTTGAGGTATACAAGACCTATTTCAGACCGCCATTGTCGAGAGTTGTACGATGGCATGGGATTAGAGTTTGTACGAAGTCATTGAAGATGGGACGGTGCCCTCCGGTCTTCAAGCTTCAACTTTCATGTGTTATCCCGAATAATAGTCACTCGAGATTGATTAGTCTTGTGGGACATTGTTGCATAGCTATGTTGAGACGACGTGGCGTGACATCGTGCTGGTCAGATGACGATGTTGCCCCTCACCGGTGTTATCGCCGGATTGGGCTGATAAAGCAGACGTTGCTCACCTTCGCAGAGATTGGACTGCTGTAATTTATTGAAGGTTCTCATTGTCATCTTTGAGGTGTGTCTGTCTTCCCGGTGTTATCGCCGGGCTGGTACAGTGGATCTCGTTGTGAGCGCCGAGATTAAAGCTGGTTGTATTTGTAACAAGTATTTCTGGGCTTATCTCCGAAATTACATTCCTTGGGGTTATCACCAAGGTTAGTGGCTATTCCCATGGTTGGGACTGAGACTGGATACCTTGGGGTTATCTCCGAGATTAATCGGTCTTCTCCGGTGTGTGTTCCGGTATTGTATCTGCATGCTTCGGGGTTATCTCCGAGATTATTACTCCCAGATTGCGATCCGAGGTTGATGCTGAACTTCCAGTAGTATCCGATATGGATATGGATCGTCATTCAGGGTTCCCTCTTAAAAGACGAATCTTCTCTCCTGCAATGTTAGTGATAGGTGTACAGAAATTTTTAAGTGTCTACAGATGCCTCTCTTTATCATACTCATGCATGGCAATGCATGGGTAGGATAAAGAATCCTAGACACTTGAAATGCAATAAGATAAACATGATATCATGTGAATCAACATGATATAGATGTATGATGCATGTGTACGGGGTTGTAGCCGAACACGCTGGGGATGATTACTGGCTCCTTGTTACTTCAACTGGGGGTTGGCAACAATGACCAGATTTGATGTGTACTCCGAATCTATTAGGATGTTGATGTTGGAGTTACCACCATCTTCCTGGATAATGACTTGATGTGTATAACATATTACATCATCTATCCTCTTTGACGACATTGACCTCTCCTGGTTAGTATCCCCAGAATATGCCAAGATTCTGTTGGGTTTAATGCCAACAGTAAATGCTGTCAGGGATGCCTGACCTTCGTTGACGTATACTTCACCAACATGTGCATCAACGGCTGAAAAATCCTGTAGGATATACTGCCAAGGCTGCTTGACCTCTGCTGTCGTGTAGATCACCGGAACATTGCGTTGTGACCCCCGCCGGGGATCTCAGCGGTCGGGTGTGAAAACCTCGAATAGCTCCAGAGCTCTGATTGGTTTGAATTGCTATCGGCTGTAATAATGTCAAGGCTGCTTGACCTTCGTTAATTTGTGTGTCAACGGATGAGCATGCATTGTAACCCCCGCCGGGGATTCCACGTTATAACCTCTGTCAGGGATTTTACGTTGTAACCCCCGCCAGGGAGTGATGAATATAAACGTACGCAATGATTGGACAACTTTCCATGCTTCGATGGGTTTACTTGCCATCGGCTGAAATAACGTCAAGGCTGCTTGACCTTCGTTGATTTATGTGTCAACAGATGAGCATGCGTTGTAACCCCCGTCGGGAATTCCACGTTGTAACCCCCGTCGGGGATTGGCTTGTGTGAAAATATTGGGGTGACAACCTTACACTGACGATATTGAACCTCTGTACGGTATTACCGCATGTGGTATGTAAAGACTTGAATCATCGATATAGTAAACCCTGTATTCAGTCGAATACCAATGGATGAAAAGAAAGCCACAGTTGAATCCAGAAAAACCAAGGTTTCAGGCTATTCTGCTCAATCGCGTAGCGTTTTTATCCCTGATTTGGCCTTTTCAGCTCGTAAAAACTCCTTTGCAACTCAAACTAGACCGAGCCAGAGGGATGGGACCCGTATGGAGGTGCTGCAGGTGCACCTGCTGCAGCTGTAGATGGGTCTGCGGCCAACCGTGGATGATATAATCCAGCAGGTTGGCCTCATAAGTCACTTTCAACTTGTTACGCGAAGGAAAATACGTGAGCCTCTTTTAGATCTGCTGAGTTCGGGCTGCTTTCTTCAAATTCTGTCACTGTACGAGTGTTCTACACTATCCTGGTAACATATGCCTGTATTTCCTCTCATTTCTGTCGGTTAGATTTTGAGTTATCGCATGAGATGCATCTAAACACATAGTAGTGATTATGTATGCACAAATGACTAGATAAAAAATATTTAACATAGTAAATGTTAGTATTAAACCATGCTGAACATAATGATGTGAAAAAAATTGACTTTGGAGACAGTCAAATTGGAACCTTTTTCTGCTATTTTTTGTCCTATTTGAGGTCCAATGAGCATAAGGTAGCAAGGAAAAATTATCCTAGTATTGAGGTTGGCCTGATGCATGATGATTTTAATTTTTAATGCATATATTATGTATATGATGTTGGGGTAGGTGTGCTACTGAATGACCACCTAGATATGCCAGTGTGCATGTGGATAGTCCTATTTTTAGAGAGGACTATGGCAAAAAATTTCCAAATGTAGGCATTGGGTAGTCATGCATTTTAACTCTATTATATATGTTAAAGTAAATTCATGCATGCATATAGTCATAAAATGCAAAGCTCCAGGTAAGGAAATACCACACCCTTTCTGAGGTGATTTGGAGACTTGTTGTCCAGATACTATGGATCTGGATCAGCCGAGCAGTTCCTATAGGACCACTTCTGGTGTACGGCCGAGGGCTTCTGAAGTACCTAGTCCCCGTTCTGTCAGATAGCCTCGACGGTTGGTGGAGGCCGTGATACGTCCTGTCCAGGTAGATGTTCCCGACGTTGAGGACGAGGAGGCAGATATTCTGATAGAGGATCCTGCTCCTGCTGAACATGTCCCTCGCAGGGAGCTTCCGAGCATTCAGGTGGTGAACCCAAAATTGCTGGGTGATTTGGGCAGACATCCATCGATGTATTTGTATGCTAATGAGGTATGGCATTAGACCTTGATCTTCCTTCTTTCCTATTGATGAGGATTAAAGGGTTTTGATATTGATCTGTATTTCATGCAGGTTCCTGGTTTTACACAGCCTCGAGGGAACTGGTTCAGCATCCACTCCATGTATCAGGCGCTTCATCCTGACCATAGAGCGGTAGTGCATGAGTGGGGATTTGGGGAATTTTTCTCCATCCTTCAACGTCGTTGTCCCTGGGGTTACCTCAGGGCATTGTCTGAGCGATGGTTTCATCAGACTCAGTCACTCTATCTGCTAGATTGCGAGGTAATGATGACGCCTATGGATTGATGATTTATCACAGGTATGAAGTTTGGAGGGGAGCCAGTGCCTTGCATAGCAAATATTACCCCTACTGTCGTTAGATCCTTATTAGGAGTTCCGACGGCGGCGCTCAAATGCACGACTGTCCGTTCAGGTCCTTTAAGAGTAGATGCTATGAGCGGGCTATTGAGTGAGCCTATGCCTGATGATGTCAGAATCAGGGATCGCGTTCTGCGGCGATTGTTCCTGATGATCATTCGAGGCTGCTTCATAGTAGACAACTCTTCTACGGTATCTTTCGCTTTGATCAGTTCTACACGTGATGTGGACCGTATTGGAAAGTATGATTAGGGCTCCTATAACTTTGCCTATTTCCTCCGGGGCATGCGTATGCGCTCACAGGGTTTGACCGAGGCTCGGCTAGGATTTAACCCAATTCTTGCTGGTGAGTATTTCTCTTGTCATTTACCATATATAGGTTAAGAGTGTTAACTGACAGCAGATATTTGCCTTTGTGTTGGCAGTTTTGGGCCTATGAGAGGCTTCCATGCTTGCGTCCCGTGAGTGTGTTAGGTTTAGACACCTATCCATGAGGACGACGATGGCATCATTCGATTCTGCCAGAGGTCCCTGTAGCTGAGGAATTCACTCATTGCCGTATGCAGCTGGAGTTGCTGACGGTCGACACCATCACATGGCTTCCCTATTCTGGGGAACACCTGACTGTGGGTTTTAAGGATGGATACCCGACTGGAATCGAGTATGTGATTTCCACCAGGAGAGTTCCTCTCTTCACAGATGGAGGCTGGGAGCTCTATTTAGGAGAGCGTGCTATTAGGAGCACCACAGGGAAGATTCGTATACCGATCTTGCCTCCTGCCAGACGTTATTGGCATGTATCACAGTCACCCGTCATTGATATCCCATTATTGGGGGTTAACGGTTTTGCATTGTCAGAGGGTCCATATACTCAAGAGACGTTCCATCGGTGCTGGTCCCCTCGCATTATTGGAGCTCAGTCCCGCGCCACATAGTTTATGGGGGATATGGTTCCAGGATCCTTGATAATGAGGGATTGGATAGCTTGTATCCGAGATCCGACTCATATGACCCAGATTAATAGTTTGACCCGACAATTGGACCAGGCACATATTTTTATTCGGCATTTGGGCAGAGACCCGACAGAGGCGGCTTCATTTGATCCTTCCAGCTTAGGCGCTGGCCCCCTAGGTGACCCATTCGGTTTTGCCGGCGCAGATCCTCCTTTATATAGGCCTGACATCCCTGTTGATAGAGATCCAGTGACTCAGGAGGAATTACATCAGGTGGACAGGATTGATGATGTGGACATCAACACCATTGTCTTATTCTGATGTATATTATCGTTATATCTTTTGACATGTCTCTGTTAGATATTGGGTGGTTGTGCCCCATTCTCGCTATATCTTTTGATAGGCCTTTGTTAGATATTGGGTGGCTGTGCCCCATTTCCCTGTATTTGTATCTGTACAGAGATGATGTATTAGATGATGATATACTTAGGAATGTATGCACTGTTTTTTTTCATTCCCTATATAATATTGCCATCTATTATTTGTTATGCATGTATCATGTTATGCATATGTATGTATGTTCAGAGATATTCGGCATTGACCCCTGGATGATCTTATAACACGGCCCGCACAGATGTCTTCTTCGACAGTTAGGCCCATAGATTATACCCCACCGTCAGTGGTGGCATCGGGTATGAGATCGTATTATGATAGCATGTCACCATCAGACTGGGCGACTGTAGATCATTTATTGCAGCATACTATGACCTTTTTGACTTTTAAGGTTCCCGCAGGATTTGTGGACGTGATGATAGAGCATTGGCTACCGGATAGGCAGGTATTACGATTTGGCACCCATGAGTTGACTCTTACTCTGGAGGAGTATGCATGATTGACGATGCTGCCTCTAGACAAACCTTGCGTGCATCTGGCTTTGGGAGACATGAGTAGACGGTTCATGACTATCACAGGATTGAGGCGCAGAGTGGTACAGGATGAGTTGACATCTGGCCACGTGATATCCCAGCATTTTTTGTACGACAGATTTGGCTCGGAGGATAGCTATTCACGACATTCTGGGGATTTCACCACACCAGAGGCTCATTGGCGCTTGGCCAGAGTTGATGTACTGATGCTATGTATATTGTCATATGTGTATATGTCGCGGTATATGGATGAGATAGATATAGGTATTATCTTGGCCGTGACAGCTCTCAGGGAGGGTCGTACCATTGTACCTATGATTGTAGCAGAGACCCTGCGGTCAGCATCATATTGTTGCATGTATCCTACAAGAGTGTTCACTGGGAGTTCAGTCATGCTATATGTCTGGTTCATGTCACACTTGAGACCGATTGGCACTTTTAGACGGCATGGGTACTGCTTCACCCATGACGTAGCTATGTCATACTCTTTTCAGCCATCAGAGTATATAGATGCTCTGTCCTGGTCCACATTCTTGGCAGATATTAGAGATCCATTCAATATATTACTGTGTTCGGGGCTGAGCTCACCATACAGCTTCATTACTCATGCTCCGGGAAAGGACTATCTCCCTCTGGCTGGTTTGAGGGGAGTGACCACTTATCACCCATTGACCGTGAAGTCGCAGTTCGACCAATTCCAGAATTTTCATCCTTTTGAGGGGGCGTCAGGTCAGCGTTCAGCTTCTCGGTATCTCTCAGCAGAGGACCGATCTCGGGTATACGCATGCTGGGATCGGCGCGAGATAGCAGCTTTTTTTGTCAGTCATCCTGGTTATTCCGCAGAGTATTCCGCATGGATGGAGACAAATATTTTATCGACAGCAGCAGTATTTGCAGTACCGGAGAGCGAGTTAGATGATGTAAAGCCCATGGAGGACATTGACATCTACATCGAGGAGGAGTCTACTGATGGGTTGCCAGCATTTCTTCTGGATTCTCCTAGTACCAGTACTGTTATGATTCAGCACTCGGCGCAGTACTTAGAGCATAGTCTTCATCTGATGACCTTTGAGAGAGATCAGATTTGATCTATGATGTCGACTGCTCTTGATGGGAGGGAGGCCGCTCTATTGGAGAGAGACGAGGCCTTGGCTCACAGATTCGATCTATGATGTCGCTGTCGTTAAGCGAGATGAGGCTATATCAGCCAGAGATGTAGTGATAGTTGAGCGGGATATCGCCATATCAGCCCGGGATATAGCCATCACAGATAGTACTGCAGTGAGGTCCCTTAACACTGGCATGATCGCAGAGATGAAAGCATATATTGATGATCATATGGTCACCGTATAGATAGCTACAAATCTGTTGGGTCGTATGGATATTCTCATACAGGAGACCATAACTTTACCTCCATCCTCTGAGAGGGATGCCATGTTGGGCTTGTTAGCTCGCATATACCCTGACTTGTAGGTGATCTTGTATTTTCCTGCACAGACTAGCTTAGCCATTTTGTCATGTACAGTTTACATTGTGTATATCAAACAGCATTATATATATGACATGGAAATATATTTTTGATCACTTCCCTTTTAGATATGCCTGCTACTTCAGGGCTTGTGATCGTGATGTATTCTGAATTCCTTCTCGGTGGATGGACATTGAGTTGTCTCTGGATAGTTCATAATGGATCATTGATCTGTATGTATCCCTACCATCTCTTGGTGTCTTGGGACTGGTTTCTGTGTGGAAATGAGGAGAGGAGTGTGGCTTTTTTCTATGAGATTGACCGCACCACAGATGGTCGCCAGCACTTCTATTCAGGAGAAGCCTAGTTAATTCCATCTCTTATGGATTGGTGTTGCTCTTCGAGGTACAACCGCTGCTTAGATGGTCACCAAATCTCCTATTTAGGAGGAGTTCAAGTAATTCCATCCCTTTGGTCTGAAGCCAAATAAAATGTAGTGGATTAAAGGATGATCCCAGTACCAACTGACAAGGGTTTGTGTTTCGATAGGGGGTGAGACCGCACCATGAATGGCTGCCTACGTACTCCTATTGAAGAGGAGATCAGGTCTGCGTAGTTCGAACCTGGTGTAAGAGGTTCAACGTTGTATGTGGCAGGAATGGTGTGGGAATGTTTTTGTTGTTTTTGTTTTATTTTGACCGGGCCATATGAAATGGTTGCCTACATACTCCTATTGAAGAGGAGATCAGGTCGACCTAGTTCGCCCCTCAGGGCGAGATGAAAAGCGTAATCCCATGTACAGGTAAGAGTGCGGGGAGGAAAAAGTTTAATCCTAGGTTGAGGATAAACTGCAGGTGAAAAGTTTGATCCCATGTATGGGTAGCCAAACTACAAACACAAGAGGTTCAATCCATGGTGGGATGACCTAAGTTGTAGTAACGCAAAGGAGAAAGCCAGGCTGCTGGCTTGAAAGGTATGTTTTCCTGAGGGGCAAAGTGTGGAAAAGTTGTTTGTGGTAAAGGTTTAAAGAACCAGAATGACTGGTGACCTGATGGTCTACCACCAGGATGTTTACTTGATGGTAATTTCAGGCATAGTACCATTTCACAGCGTCTGAGTTGATGAGTTGCGGAAATTCATCGCCATCCATTTCTTATAATCTAAGAGCACCTCCTGTCAATACTTACTTGACAATAAACGGGCCTTCCCAATTTGAAGTGAATTTTCAATTAAACTGATCTTGGTTGTCCATTATTTTCTTCAAAACCAAGTTATGTTGTCTGAATTACCGTAGTCGGACTTTTTTATTGTAGGATCGGGCGATCCTTTGCTGATACAACTGACCATAGAAGATAGCCGCGATTTGCCTTTCGTCTATTAGAGATAATTGGTGATACCTATCTTGTACCCATTGGTCTTCATCCAACTGAGCGTCTATCAATACTCTGAGGGATTCCATCTCAACTTCTATGGGGAGCACTACTTCCATCCCATAGGTTAAGGCGTAGGGGGTTGCCCCAGTGGAAGTGCGCATTGAGGTTCTGTAGGCCAACAGAATCAGAGGCAATAGGTCAGGCCAATTTTTGTGTTTGGCAGACATCTTTTGCATAATCTTCTTGATGTTCTTGTTAGCCGCTTCAACAGCACCATTCATCTTCGGACGATAGATAACTGAGTTGAGATGTTTGATGTGGAATTTACTGCATAATTCCCCCATCATTTTGTTGTTGAGGTTCTTGGCATTGTCGGACACAATCACCTCTGGTTGTCCATATCGATAAATGACATTGTTTCTGATGAAAGCAATGATGACTTCTTTAGTAACCCTAGGGAAGGAGGCTGCTTCTACCCACTTGGTGAAGTAGTCGATCATGCTGAAGATAAATCGATGACCATTACTGGCTTTAGGCTCAATGGGCTCGATAACGTCCATTCCCCACATTGAGAAGGGCCAAGGTCAACTCATATTGTGAAGTTCCCGTGGAGGGGCGTGTATAGCATTCCCATGAATCTGGCACTGATAGCATCTCCTGACATGGTCATTGCAATCAGCTTTGAGAGATAGCCAATAATGTCCCGTCCTGAGGACTTTCTTAACAAGGAGGGGGCCACTCATGTGGGGGCCAAAAACTCCGCCATGGATTTCATCCATAAGCCTTTGGGCTTGATCTTTATCTAAACATCTGAGGAGACCTAATCCTGCATCTCTTTTGTAGAGCGCATCTCCACTCAAGTTGAATTTCATAGAAAATCGGTGGATCCGCCTTTTCTCAGTCGGGCTCGCCTCAGCGGATGTATGTGACACCCCCAAATTCGAGTTACCTGACCCCCCGAGTTTGGTGTTCACGATCCATAAAATGATACCAATTAACTACCCATTCATATATAAATAGGATTACATAAGTCATTAACATAAGTTATTAATACATAAGTCCCAGGTTTTCTAACCTTAAATTTATAATCATACCCCTTACCTAAAAAAAAGGGTTTACAATACAACATAATAATAATAATGTTTATAACACTATTCCAGCATCTTGCCTTTGCCTTTGTTCTTCTTTGATCCGCTGGCCTCTTGGTTCCTTGCTGAAATGTTTTATTTATAGCAAGGGTGAGCTACTAGTTTTCCCCACAAGTTAAGACATACAATAAATGTATACGAATCAACAAGAATAGACTATCTATTTTGATAGAATGAAACCAAAGTTCGGTGAACTTTGAAATAGCTGAACAAATCGTTATTCAATAACAAGTCTTCTCATATTCTAGGCAACACAATAATCTGATAATGAAAGAGTACAACGCTTTCAAAGTTTCTACGATATTCTATTGAATAATCAAGAATTAATTCTACGCAATAGCAAAGTGGAATATTTTCCAGATTTATGCTGAGTGATCACACTAGATCTAGAACTTATTTTTCTCGGGTATCTACCAAAGATTTACTTTGATACATATGTAGGAGTATTAGATAACCGTAAAGATTAAATTATACCCCTCTGCAAGTACTTAGAGCCGGCCAACTCCTTGTACCCTATATTATGCATAATACTTAACAGCGCGCAATGGTCGAATATACGACCCAAATTGTTCTCTTTATATAAAAAGTTATTCTTCTCAGTTTCAGAATTAAGATTTTGATTTAACAACGAAATACTGTGATTTCAAATTCGATCTACTTATCGATCTAGCCGAAACAACTGGCATCAATCTATCAATAACAATTGATTTCTCTTCTCGTATTTATCAAGTTCTAACAATTGTTCGTCTAGCCAGAATAATTAGCTAAGACATTTCTCAATATAATTTGATAATAAACAGGAATTATCTGTATTGTCAATATTAGTTTATGCAGATATAAATATCCAACAACAGTAATTCTACGAATATATATTTTCCGAATCAGTAATTTAATTTGAATTTTAATCATGCACTAACTGCGAATAATCAACAATAAATTCCCTGGACATGGTATAATTATCAATAATTAACCATTAAAATAATTGAATGAATATAACTCAAGGTTGAGTTAGGAAACTTGCCTTTCGCGTTGATTACAGCTACACAATAAACTTATCTACTTTCGTAAGACCTATAACCAATAATATCGGTCTCACAATTAGCACAATCATTTATAACACGTAACACTGTATTTTACAGTCAAACTTCTCCTAGGCACATTGCCACATAGCCACATTAGTGTTTATAACCTATATAAACACTTATCCAGTCTAACTATTTCGGTCTGGTTGGACCTCGGTCCATTCTCGGTGTTTTGGTCACCCTATCTGACAATTAACACATTGATTGTCAATTAAACTTAGTCTTTAAGCTTCAATATTATTTTAGATAAGTCAAATTTCGTTTATAATATTTTCCGGAAGCTTTTAATAATTTATAAACAATTATTATAATTTATAATAATTTTTCAAACACTTAAATCATTTTTAAATGATTTAATTATCAAATAATCTTATCATTATTAATATTTAATAATATAAAAATATTAATAACATACTTGTCAAAATATTAAAGTAATTGTTAATAACATAAAATATTTTTAAATCATCAATATTCTACTTAAATGATTTTTAAAGTAATTAAAATCATTTTTAAATCATCACCATTAATATTTAAATATTAATGTAATTATTATCAAAATATTAAAAGTCATTAATTATAATTTAAAATACTTTTAAATCATTTTTCTCATTTTTAAATAATTTTTAAATCAATAAAATTATTTTTAATTCATTTATTTAATATCATAATTAAATAAACCTAATATCATTAATATTAATTTATTAATGAGAATTATATTTTATAATTTAAAATATTTTCTAGCACTTTATTCTTATTTAAAATAATTTTTAAATCCATAAAATCATTTTTAACTTATTTATTTAATTTAGTAATTAAATAAATCTAATATCATTAATATTAAATTATTAATGAAAATTCTCCAAAAATATTAAAGTTACATTTTATAACTGAAAATATTTTTTAAATACATTATTCTTATTTAAAATGATTTTTCATAATATTAAATCATTTTTCTCTAATTTATTTAACACACTAAGTAAATAAATTAAATACCTTTAATATTTAAATAATTATAAATATTAAAGAAAAATATTCTAATTGGTCAAAAAATATTTTTCATAATTTAAAATAATTTTCAAAATAATTTTTAATAATTTTTATAATTTATTTTCTATTTTTAATTAATTTTCGGAATTTCAGAAATTAGAAAATAAATAAACCGTCGCTAATAGCCTTTAGCGACAAAAAGCGTCGTTGTTGGTGTTCTTGAGCTCAAGAACACTGACAGCTGGCAGTATAAAGGGTCAACTTTGACCGGATTTAAATCTCAGCCAAAATTGTTTCTGGGCAATTTCTAACCATGAGCTTGTAGTGTAAATGTAACTCTACAATTATAAACTAACATCTTGGTCATAACACTTCTCAACAAAGAGATCTAAGCCTCCAAATTCACTGACAACGTGTTCCTGGGTTTTCTGGGTTACCCAGAAACCCATGCAGTGTCGAGTACCCACTTCGCTACTCGATTATAACTAAGTTCTGTTCATCAAACAAGTTATTTCTTGGTTTATACTTCTAGTCCACATGACAAGGAACAATACTAAAACAATAGATCAATTATATAACAACCAAATCACAAGTTATAGCTCAGTCAAACTCTGTCAGAACACGCGTTCATAAAGTTTCTGGGTTTTTCCAGAAATGCTTAGTCAATGTCGAGGGGCCTTGTTTGACCACCCCCTACATCGATTCTGTTAGTGATATAAGGAATATCAAAGCATGGATCTATAGAAAAACCAACAGGCTACAAATTGGTTATAACAACATCAACAAACATATATCATAACTGTCAGATCTGGTGCTTGGAAAATCTTGTCAGATGTTGATTTCAAATTTCTGGGTTACCCAGATTTTAACTGGTCACGCCCGGTCAACGGGTTTTGACCGTCAATATCTTACAATCTGGACATTGAATGGCTGTTATACCACTTCCAGATCCAAGACCTCATGTCAGACTATAGATCCAAAACATAAAACACGAAAAATCACAAACCGAAAAGGATCTACGGCTACTGACATTTACTTGTCAGGCGACATTTATGTTCTTGGACAGATTTTGTAAAACTCCTTTTTAAAGCATTTTGATGATATAGATCTATGTTAGATCAACATAGATCATCATAAAACATTTTCTAGCATGAATCTAAACACATAAACACTAACTCTATCTTAGCATACAAGATCAAAAATTTAATTTAGGGTTATACCTTTTTTGCTAGATCTTTGATCTTAATCCTCCTTAGTTGTTCTTGGTGATCTAGGGACTGATTCTAGGACTGATCTACTAGTAATTTTCGGAGCTTTAGGAGAGAGAGAGAGAGTTGGTGAGAGCAAGAGACTAAATGAGCCAAATTTTGAGACTTTCTCTCTCTTTAATCTATATATAATACTTAGATATGTTGCTAGCTGATATTTTAGGCTGAGTTAGGCTGATTTGCTAGTTTCCTAGAGTCACCAAGTCAAAGCATTAGGTTACCAACTAAAGTTTTAGTAAAAATTACAAGTTATCTAAATAAAAATCCAAAAAGGGCACTTTGGTCATTTGTAATTTAAATTTAATGGCAATCTTGTCAAATGTACAAACCCTTAGGGTTTAGGGTTTGGATTAGGATTTAGGGTTTGGACCCTTTAGGATTTAGGGTTTAAACCCTTTAGATTTGCAATTAATTTCTAAAATTTTTGAATTTCGGTTTTCAAAATAGAAAATTAATTTTCCAAAATCATAATTAGGATTCAATAAATATATTAATATTTCCTAATCATAAAATTCAATCTTGCTAATTAGGATTAATATCCCTAATGAAAATTACTTAATTTAGCAATTAGGTTCAAAATGATCATTAGGGTTTATAACCCTCGAATTAGGGTTTTAATAAGAAAAATAATTTTTCTAAATTACAATTAAGGTTTGTAAAATAGAAATTAATATAACAAAAATATAATTAGGGGTTTCTAATCATATTTAAGTTTAATACACACAATAGGCTTGCCAATTAGGATTATGCTTTCCTAATTTAGGGTTTAGAATTCCCGAATATAAAATTAGGGTTTCACGACTTTCGATTAGGGCTTCGAATGGCACGTTAGAGGTTCTGATCCTAAGATTAGGGTTTCTAATCTCTTATTAGGTTTTATTAATTTCAAACCTTATCCGATCAATCATTGATCAATAAATTTCTTCGGTACAAACACAAACTCATTAATATAATTATTTTAATTATATTTTCTATCGAATCCCTTTCTAACAATTAGGATTAGGGTTTCTAAAGCTGTTAAGCACAACTCTACTCTAATTTTATTAGTCAATACCCAAATTAACTTTCTCGAGACTCGTATCACAGATACTTGTCACAAAATTGATAATTAATATTAATATTAATAAAAAAAAAATTATTCGCAAATTTTTGATTATTCGAAATATCGGGTTATCACATTCACCCCTCCTTAAAAGGATTCCGTCCTCGGAATCACCACTTTCTTATTCTCTATAATCTTTTAAAGTTGTATCGTCAATTCATTTTATCAACACAATATCAAATTGTGTTTCTAATTCTAACTTGTGACTTGAATCTATAAAAAAAATAGTTCACAGTAATATCTGACTTATAATTCTCGCGTAATTTAATTTCTGAACGAAATCATTACCTGTTGCGACCTCCTGAGTAGCCACTGCATCCTGCGCCGTCATGTTGAATGTACGGGCTGTTGGTCTTTCTGGCTGTGCAAGTCCTCGAGTTACCAAGGTTCCGCCACTGGGTCCGTTGTTGACACTTTCATTTTCTGCATTCTTCTTCGGACAGTTCTGAACAATATGGTCAGTCGATCCGCATCCAAAGAAACCTTGAATTTTCTTCGGACTGGGACAATTGGGCGACATGTGTCCCTCTTGTCCACAGTTATAGCAGACTCCCTTCTTCTTCAGGCAAACTCCAGCATGATTCTTCCCACAATTTGCACATGGCTCCCTTCCTTTCCTATTATCTTATGTCTTACCTCCTGATTAGGTACTCTCCCTCCATTTCCATTTATTAGGGTTACTTCCACCACTGCTTCCTCCGTCATTTGTCTTCTTTTTCTTCTCCTGATGAAATCGAGATGCAGCTTCGCTCCCTCCTTCAGCAATCAACACTTTCTCCATCAATGCTGCGAACATGTTGATCTGTACTAATGCTACCTTATTGTATATTCTCGGTTTCAATCCATTCTCGAATCTTCTCGCCTTTCTCGCTTCTGTGTCCACCTAATGAGGTTCAAATCTTGCCAACTCATTGAATTTGGCAGCATAATCAGATACCGACATGTTCTCCTACTTAAGTTCTAAGAATTTAACTTCCATCCTGGATTGCATACTTGGCGAGAAGTAGTTCTCGAAGAACAACTCCTTGAATCTTGTCCACAACACTGCCTCTGTACCAGCTATCGCTTGGTTCGTCTCCCACCAGTAGTTAGCTTCTCCCTTCATTAAGTAAGTTGCAAAAGCCGTCTTTTATTCCTCCGCTACTCTGGCGATAACAAATGCTTTCTCCATCTCCTTCACCCAAGTTTGGGCTTCAATCGGATCTGTGGTCCCTTTGAATTCAGGCGGTCCTACCGCTTTAAAGTCCTTGAAATTAGCCAATCTATCAGCTGGATGATTCCTCACTCTTCCTCTTCATACGGGAGCTCTATTCTCCATAGCTTGGGCTATCATATCCACAAAGTTTTGCATCGGGTCAGCTTGACCTCCTTCATTATTTACTGACTACTCTTCTTGTTGGTTTCAATTCTGTCGTCTAGGCGGCATGATCTGATTTAAATAAAATTCCTATATTAATTCTCTTTCTCTACAAAAATTCTTAACACAATAAGAATTCAAAAATAATTCTCATATAATTGCATATTTATTCAAATAGCACATAATACTTAACACATATTACTATTCCTTTTTAAATCATACCAGAATTAACGACACAGCTTTACATAAAAAGTTGCAATTCTCCATTTACACATAGTTATTACCAGTTCGTCAAACTTACCACACTTATGAGTTCAGGAACTTGCCACAATTATATGAGTGTATGAACTTATCCTAGTCAGACCTTTGGCGTCCATTCGCTGAGGGGTTCAAAACATTTCATATAATTATGAGTCATTAACTTACCATAAGTATTAATTTTAAGAACACAAAAATTAATCTTAATCTTATCTTCATATAGAAAATAAAGATTTCATTCATACAAACATATATATATATATATATATATATATATATATATATATATATATATATATATATTTACATACGCTTAAACATCATTCTCGATATTACAACACTTAATATCATAAACTTCTACCCAAAAGATACTATTACATATATCTAAGTTATCTACCGACCACTCCCTTCACCAGTCTTCTTCTTGATGGGACACTTGCTGAATCCGTGACCCGTCTGCCCACATGAAAAACACTTCATCAAATTCAGCTTAGGACAATGCAGAGAAATATGTCCTTCCTACTTGCAGTTAAAGCACACGTTCTTCCACATCATGCATTCTCCCGCGTGAGTCTTTCCATACTTGGCACAGGCTTGCTTCTTCTTCGGGCTTGACTTTTCAGAATTAGGGCTGTCTTTTTCCCTCTTTCTCTTCTTCTTGTCCTTCTTGCTGATTCCTTCAGATGATCCACCACCTTCAGCCTTCATTCTATCCACTTGTGCCTTGAGCTCGTTCCTTTCTTCAGTTATTTCCCGTAATGCTCACTCCGTCCTCACAATTCCTCCAAGAGAAACACTTTGCTCCGGAGTTCCTGGACTTCTGCAGATTCATGATCTCGTTCTCCAACTTTAATCTTATTCTTTAACTCCACCATAGCTGGCTCAGACTCTGCCTCCTCATCTCCACTCAGATACATCTCGGGATAATCGTCATAATCGCTCCCCAGATTGACCATAGGTTCATCTTCTCCCACCTTCTCAACTGATTTGCTTTGCGCAGGCACCTTAGCTTCTGGAACTGATGCAACAGCCTCTAGCATCTCCGCACTCTTTTCACCTTCTCCAGACATCCTACAATCAATTTAAATAACTTGATTAGTACTTCTCCAATACAACTCCTCACACTATGTATCCACTTATCTCACTGTTGATGTACTTCGACAATCCCTCACTTAGAACTCTACCTGAGTTTTCTCTATCCCGCGTATGGTTATAATCCTAGGATTTTCCCCCACCCCACTTAAAGTTTATAACCTATAGCTCTTCTACTAACTGGTGACACCTTGGTCACAACAGCTCTGATACCAACCTGTGACACCCCCAAATCCGGGTTACCTGACCCCCGAGTTTGGTGTTCACGATTCATAAAATAATACCAATTAACTACCCATTCATATATAAATAGGATTACATAAGTCATTAACATAAGTTGTTAATACATAAGTCCCAGGTTTGCTAACCTTAAATTTACAATCATACCCCTTACCTAAACAAAAAGGGTTTACAATACAACATAATAATAATAATGTTCATAACACTATTCCAGCATCTTGCCTTTGTCTTTGTTCTTCTTTGACCCGCTGGCCTCTTCATTCCTAGCTGAAATATTTTATTTATAGCAAGGTTGAGCAACTAGTTTGCCCCGCAAGTTAAGACATACAATAAATGTATACGAATCAATAAGAACAGACTTTTTATTTTGATAGAATGAAACCAAAGTTCGGTGAACTTTGAAATAGCTGAACAAATCGTTATTTAATAATAAGTCTTCTCGTATTCTAGGCAACGCAATAATCTGATAATGAAAGAGTACAACGCTTTCAAAGTTTCTACGATATTCTATTGAATAATCAAGAATTAATTCTACGCAATAGCAAAGTGGAATGTTTTCCAGATTTATGTTGAGTGATCACACTAGATCTAGAACTTATTTTTCTCGGGTATCTACCAAATATTTACTTTGATACATACGTAGGAGTATTAGATAACCATAAAGATTAAATTATACCCCTCTGCAAGTACTTAGAGCCGGCCAACTCCTTGTACCCTATTTTATGCATAATACTTAACAGCGCGCAATGGTCGAATATACGACCCAAAATGTTCCCTTTATATAAAAGGTTGTTCTTCTCAGTTTCAGAATCAAGATTTTGATTTAACAACGAAATACTGTGATTTCAAATACTATCTACTTATCGATCTAGCCGAAACAAATGGCATCGATCTATCAATAACAATTGATTTCTCTTCTCGTATTTATCAAGTTCTAACAATTGTTCGTCTAGCCAGAATAATTAGCTAAGACATTTCTCAATATAATTTGACAATAAACATGAATTATCTGTACTGTCATTATTAGTTTTTGTAGATATAAATATCCAACAACAGTAATTCTACGAATATATATTTTTTGAATCAGTAATTCAATTTGAATTTTAATTATGCACTAACTGCGAATAATCAACAATAAATTCCCTGGACATGGTATAATTATCAATAATTAACCATTAAAATAATTGAATGAATATAACTCAAGGTTGAGTTAGGAAACTTGTCTTTCGCGTTGATTACAGCTACACAATAAACTTATCTGCTTTCGTAAGACCTATAACCAATAATATCGGTCTCACAATTAGCACAATCATTTATAACATGTAACACTGTATTTTACAGTCAAACTTCTCCTAGGCACATTACCACATAGCCACATTAGTGTTTATAACCTATATAAACACTTATCTAGTCTAACTATTTCGGTCTGGCTGGACCTCGGTCCATTCTCGGTGTTCTGGTCACCCTATCCGACAATTAACACATTGATTGTCAATTAAACTTAGTCTCTAAGCTTCAATATTATTTTAGATAAGTCAAATATCGTTTATAAAGGGTCGCTGTTGGTAATAGCCTTTAGCCACAAAAAGCGTCGCTGTTGGTGTTCTTGAGCTCAAGAACAATGACAGCCGGCAGTATAAAGGGTCAACTTTGACCGGATTTAAATCTCAGCCAAAATTGTTTCTGGGCAATTTCTAACCATGAGCTTGTAGTGTAAATGTAACTCTACAATTATAAACTAACATCTTGGTCATAACACTTCTCAACAGGGAGATCTAAGCCTCCAAATTCACTGACAATGTGTTCCTGGGTTTTCTGGGTTACCCAGAAACCCAGACAGTTTCGAGTACCCACGTTGCTACTCGATTATAACTAAGTTCTGTTCATCAAACAAGTTATTTCTTGGTGTATACTTCTAGTCCACATGACAAGGAACAATACTAAAACAATAGATCAATTATATAACAACCAAATCACAAGTTACAGCTCAGTCAAACTCTGTCAGAACACGTGTTCATAGAGTTTCGGGGTTTTTCCAGAAATGCTTAATTAGTGTCGAGGGGCCTTGTTTGACCACCCCCTACATCGATTCTGTTAGTGATATAAGGAATATCAAAGCATGGATCTATAGTAAAACCAACAGGCTACAAATTTGTTATAACAACATCAACAAACATATATCATAACTGTCAGATCTGGTGCTTGGAAAATCTTGTCAGGTGTTGATTTCAAATTCCTGGGTTACCCAGATTTTGACTGATAATACCCGGTCAACGGGTTTTGACCGTCAATATCTTACAATCTGGACATTGAATGGCTGTTATATCACTTCCAGATCCAAGACATCATGTTAGACTATAAATCCAAAACATAAAACACGAAAAATCACAAACAGAAAAGGATCTACGGCTACTGCCATTTACTTGTCAGGCGACATTTGTGTTCTTGGACAGATTTTGTAAAACTTCTTTTTAAAGCATTTTGATGCTATAGTTCTATGTTAGATCAATATAGATCATCATAAAACATTTTCTAGCATGAATCTAAACACATAAACACTAACTCTATCTTAGCATACAAGATCAAAAATTTAATTTAGGGTTATACCTCTTTTGCTAGATCTTTGATCTTAATCCTCCTTAGTTGTTCTTGGTGATCTAGGGACTGATTCTAGGACTTATCTACTAGTAATTTTCGGAGCTTTAGGAGAGAGAGAGAGAGTTGGTGAGAGCAAGAGACTAAATGAGCCAAATTTTGAGACTTTCTCTCTCTTTAATCTATATATAATACTTAGATATGTTGCTAGCTGATATTTTAGGCTGAGTTAGGCTGATTTGCTGGTTTTCTAGAGTCACCAAGTCAAAGCATTAGGTTACCAACTAAAGTTTTAGCAAAAATTACAAGTTATCTAATTAAAAATCCAAAAAGGGCAAATTGATCATTTGTAATTTAAATTTAATGGCAATCTTGTCAAATGTACAAACTCTTAGGGTTTAGGGTTTGGGTTTGGGTTTAGGGTTTGAACCCTTTAGGATTTAGGGTTTAAACCCTTTAGATTTGCAATTAATTTCTAAAATTTTCGAATTTCGGTTTTCAAAATAGAAAATTAATTTTTCAAAATTATAAGTAGGATTCAATAAATATATTAATATTTCCTAATCATAAAATTCAATCTTGCTAATTAGGATTAATATCCCTAATTAAAATTACTTAATTTAGCAATTAGGTTCAAAATGATCATTAGGGTTTATAACCCACGAATTAGGGTTTTAATAAGAAAAATAAATTTTCTAAATTACAATTAAGGTTTGTAAAATAGAAATTAATATAACAAAAATATAATTAGGGTTTTCTAAACATATTTAAGTTTAATACACACAATAGGCTTGCCAATTAGGATTAGGCTTTCCTAATTTAGGGTTTAGAATTCCCGCATCGGCTTTCGATTAGGGCTTCGAACGGTACGTTAGAGGTTCTGATCCTGAGATTAGGGTTTCTAATCTCTTATTAGGTTTTATTAATTTCAAATCTTATCCGATCAATCATTGATCAATAAATTTCTTCGGTACAAACACAAACTCATTAATATAATTATTTTAATTATATTTTCTAGCGAATCCCTTTCCAGCAATTAGGATTAGGGTTTCTAAAGCTGTTAAGCATAACTCTACTCTAATTTTATTAGTCAATACCCAAATTGACTTTCTCAAGACTCGTATAACAGATACTTGTCACAAAATTGATAATTAATATTAATATTAATAAAAAAAATTTATTCGCAAATTTTTGATTGTTCGAAATCTCGGGTTATCACAGTGTAGATCCATCTCGCAGATATTCCTTGATATGCTGATACCAAGGACGTTGGATGGGAGGTAGCTCATCCGATACTTCTCCAACGTAATTCCCGTAGGCTGGGGCCTTGTGTAGGGAAATTGTGACGCTTGACAAATGTTCCTTATCTGATATGCGAATCAAGGAGGCCAAAGTTGCTAACGCATCTGTGAAATCATTCCTATTACGAGGAATGTGTGGAAAGGATATTTCTTCGAATCCCAAAGCCATCTTTAAAACCTGCTAATGGTAAGATAACAAATGTAGTTTCTTGGTTTGATAAATTTTGGTGGATTGTCTGATTACCAACTCCGAATCTCCAAGGACAATGAACCGCCTGATGCCGATTGAATGGGCAAGTTTTAGCCCCATAAGACAGCCTTCATACTCAGCCATATTGTTGGTGCTAACAAACTGTAATTTGACGGCGACGGGATACTGCTCCCCCATATTAGATACTAGAACTACTCCAGCTCCAGAACCTTCCATATTAACAGCTCCATTGAAATACATCTTCCACGTTTGGCGTGTATCGTACTGATGGTGTTGCTGAATTATCATTACTCCTTCATCAGGGAAATATGTCTCCAAGGGTTTAAAATCCCCTGATGGTGCGGCGGCCAGTTGATCCACAATTCCTTGACCTCTGATGGACTTTTGAGTCACATATACGATGTCAAATTGTTGTAGGATCAACTACCATCTGGACAGTCGACAATTCAGTATGGGTTTACTGAACACGTACTTGAGAGGATCCACGCGGGATATGAGATGGGTTGTGTGACCATGGAGATAATGTTGTAACCTCATGGCAGCCCATGGTAAAGCACAACACGTCTTTTCGATCAAAGTGTACTTGTGTTCACTGCTGCTGAATCTTTTGCTGATGTAATAGATAGCTCGTTCTAGGCCTCTATCGTCCTTCTGTCCCAGCAGGCAGCCCATGGCATTGTCACTTACGGACAGATACATAAACAGGGGAACATCATCACTGGGTGGTACCAAGATGGGAGCTTTAATTAGCTGTTTCATGATTGTAAGGAAGACATTCTGGCACTCCTCATTCCATTTCATGGAGGAGTTCTTCCTTAACAGCTTAAAGATTGGCTCACAGGTTGCTGTTAGTTGAGAAATAAATTTGATAATGAAGTTGATTCTTCCAAAAATCCCCGTATTTCCTTTTCTGTCTGAGGAATGGGCATTTCAGTGATGGCTTGGATTTTTGCAGGATCCAGCTCTATCCCTTTGTGGCTGACTAGAAATCCTAGCAACTTGCCTGATTTAACGCCAAAGGCGCACTTAGCTGGATTCAACTTTAAGTTGTACTTACGCAACCTGTTGAACAATTTCCTGAGATGGTCTATATGGTCATCCTCCTTCCGGAATTTGACAATAATGTCATCCACATAGATCTCAATCTCTTTATGCATTAAGTCGTGGAAAAGAGCCATCATAGCTCGTTGATAGGTAGCTCCAGAATTGATGAGGCCGAATGACAACCGTTTATAGAAAAAAGTTCCCCAATGAGTGATGAAAGCAGTTTTTTCACGATCTTCCTCTGTAACCATGATCTGATGATACCCCGCAAAGTAATCTGCAAAGGAGTACATGTCGTATTGCGCAGTATTATCAATGAGAATGTGGATAAATGGCACGGGAAAGCTATCTTTTAAGCAAGCTTTGTTCAAGTCCCGGTAGTCCACACAAACTCGCACCTTTCCTCTAGGTTTAGGTACGGGCATGATGTTGGATATCCACTCAGGATACGTAGACACCATTATGATGCCGACTTAAAATTGTTTCATAATTTCTTCTTTCACATTTAAACTCCATTCAGGTTTCAATCGTCTGAGCTTTTGCTTGACTGGCTTGAATCCCTCTTTGATGGTAATACGATGAAGGACAACGTCAGTGGACAAACCCACCATATCTTCATGAGACCATGCAAACACATCCTAGAACTGGGTTAGTAGTGTAACCATGTCATTCCGTTGGTTTGGGGTAAGGTCTGAACCAATCTGGATTAACTTAGGGTTTTCTAAGGTTCCGAGATTGAAAGGAGTGGTTTGATCAAGGTTGGGTTTAGGTTTGTCTTTGACCCATTCTTGAATTTTTGGAGGCACCTCAATGTCATCCGGTATATCCACCAAGGCTGAATTTATCTCTACATCAAAGGTACAATCCTTGTGGAGAAGAGGCACCATATCAGCAAGTACATGCACATCTAAATTCAGAGTCCTGAAACAAAATATTCTTTCACTTAGTATATATGAAATGTGTTGATCATACACAGTGTTAGCATATACTGGCAAAATAAACCGCTAATATTGTACAGAAAAGTAAGCAGATATTATATCTATAGGGCAGAAAGAGTTTTTGCCCACTTTACCCTTGACGACCAATGCAAGGAATGATGTTCCAATTGGCAAGAGTAAATTCCGGGTGAACCGCAGTGATAGAGGGATTATCATCATCCTCCTTGTCCCGAATGATAACCATTATGTATGGGCAATCATCGTCTGGGGTATATCTGTTGGTATGCTCATCATGAACGATGATGCGTATGCCGGACATCATCTTGATGACGTCTTGATTGATTCTTCGTTCCTCTTCCTCCACTGCGGGATCTGGAACAAAGATTTCTTTCTCCTTCACTGGTACCGGCTTGGGAAATAACATTGCCATTATATTGGCTGGCATCTTTACGGGAGGTTGTGCAGACTCAGAGCTTGAAGGTGAAGCTAAACGCCGTACGGTTGAAGCTGCAGGAATCTGCTGATGCTTATGAGGATTCCTGTGACTAGAGCTGACAGAATAGCCTAGTCTAGCTGACCCAATTTTCTTGGTTAAGCGAATAGGGTATTTGACACCCTGGCAATCTTTACCCAACCCTTGTCCCGGTTTATGACCTAACGACATCATTTCTTATGTGGCCAACATTACCTCGGCAGAAATATGGGGTTCACGCAATGGCGTTCCAATAGCATGGTATTGGGTATTGCTTATTTCCAAAGCATGAAAACTAATTGGCTCAACATCCTTATTGGCATTGATGAGCGGTATGTCCCCGGGCTGAGGAAACTCCGGTTCAGCGTTGACTGTGACCAGGCTATTGTTGATGATGTATTTCAACTGTTGGTGAAGAGTGGAGGGGACTGCCCCTGCCATTTGAATCCATGGTTGTCCCAAGAGCAGGTTGTATCCCGAATCTATCTTGAGCACATGGAAGGATACGCAGAATGTATGAGGACCAATCTTAATTAGCAGAACTACTCCGACCGAGTTACGGCGGGCTCCATCAAAAGCTTTGATGATGGTATGACTACTCTGAATTCGATTGGGATTGATATTCATCTTCACCAAGGTAGCGTATGGGCATATATGTAGAGAGGAATCTCCATCTATTAAAACTCCCACCACCATATATCCGGAGGACAAGACCGCAATGTGCAACGGTTTGCAATGACCGGTCCCTTCGGGCGGTATATCATCATCAGTGAAGGATATCACATTGTTGTTGAAAATGTGATCAACCAGATGTTGAAACTTTTTCGTATCAACTGATGTCGGTAGATAGGCTTCTTCTAAAACCTTTAATAAGACATTCCGGTGATTCTCGAAAGTCAGGACCAAGTCTAAGATTGATATCTGTTGTGGAGCTTCTTTCAAGCTTAAAACCACCTTGGCTTCGTTATGACCCATAGTGCGGAGGAAATTTTCAATCTTCTTAATGGGCAATTTTCCCTTAGACCTGATGACATGCTTTATAACCCGTTGGGGAAGATACAGTGGATTTTCTTTCGACACTGCAGTAGTTGTATGTGAGGTGGATCCTTCACCTTCTCCATAATTCCACGGAACTGCGCGCAAGCTAACAATAGGATATTGTGCTCTGCACAGCAAGTTGATTGGCTCGGGAGCAGCCACTTTCAAAGGATTGTTGATTCCCTTGAGTTGAATTATTGGCATGCTAAGTGATTTGTTAACTCCATCACTTTCAGTGGATATGACTGCTACTACACTCTTCCACTTAGTAGGACACGAATTCTCACTTTCCCGTAACATAGTGTCGTCATCTGCCAGACGCAGTACGCCACTGTCGATTAAATTTTGAATAAGGTGGCGGAGTGCCCAACATTCTTCTGTGCTGTGACCGCGAGATTTCTGACTGGAATATTTCTGACTGGAATATCGGATGTCATGCCGATGAAAACTTGCACTGAATAACAACTCTCAAAGTATCTAAATACTCACTAAAATAGGCTCGATAATATAGAGAGAAAACTTATGAATTCTGGTGTGATTTTTAATTCTAACCTAAGCGCCTATTTATAGGAAAATTGTAAGACCCCAACTTATTAATGAATAAAATCAAATTTTCTCTAAATATTATTATGAATAATAAGGGGTTAATTTGATATAATACTTTAGTTATGGGTGAAATGTACAAATTTTGTAAAATAAGCAAGTGGTTATAAAATATTCATTTTGTCGGAGAATATTCGTTTGGTCGTGGAATATTCTTGCTGTCGGAGAATATTCGTACGACGGCGCAGCCTTGTGTGGGCTCCATAACGGAAAGCGATTGGATGAAGAAAACGACAAGTATAAGTTATTTATAAATAACGGCGTAATTGTTACCGTTAATACTGTTGGAATACCCGGTGGTTAAAATACAGTAGCACACGGTATTGCACCAATTATTGATTTTTACGTAAGAAGGAACTACTCAATAATTGTTACAATAGTTATTGTTCAATATTTTATTTTATTGATTCAATAATTGCTGCGTTGATATTTTATATTATTGTTGTTTCAATAATTGCTGCTGCACAGTATTTTCCATTATCAGGTCAATAATTCATATTATTTGAATAATATTATTAGATAACATTATTGGCAATGTCTAGAAAGTTCTGTCTAAGGAGAGGTTTGGTCATTTAATTGCGCGCCAGTAAGGAGAAATCCTTATTGGAAAGCCCCCTCTTTCTTGGGAACGGCCTGGTTGTCATAAATGTGATTCTGTAATATTATTTGTGAATAATTAATTATTGATTCATATGATAAGAAAATATTTATTTTATGTGGATATAAATGAGGGATATATTTTTGTGGTTAAAAATGAAGGAGTTAATGTTGAAGTTTTTATCAGTATTTTTGTCGGAATGGAGGTATTAAAAATCAGGGTGTTTGAGATATTTTGCGGGGGTTATAATTTTTAATCCAACCGTTGGATCGTGGTAATTTTTGGATATGTTATACAAATATAAGTTGAGTATATGTCCACAAATTTTGAACCGTTAAAAATGAACGTATGATTTATTATAAATTTTACGAGATGACTGGTTCAGAAATTGTTGAATTTTCAGTGTTTATCATTTTGGTAGAAAATTCTAGAATTGGTGGGCCCCAATCTTGGTTGGTGAAAAAATGTGCTGAATTATATTTCAAATGTGGTGAGTGAAAATAGTAGCAGGTAAAGCCATCAGGTTGCAGGTCAAGCCTACTAAAATTTTCCTATAAATAGAGGGCTAAGTTAGAATTGAAAATCACACCTGAAACAAGTTTTCTCTCTTTCTCTCTCTGGATTATTGAGTGTATTTTGTGAGTATTTAGATACTTTGAGAGTTTCTATTCATTAGAGCAAGTTTCTTTCAGCCTTATACCGGTATTCCGACCAGAAGTACTGATATTTTGAGGTAAGGGATATTATTTTCTTCTTAAATGATATTATTTTCTTCAATATCATTATGCTGAAATATTAATATGAGTTTTTATCAAATTTGAAACTTTTTGTGTCGGGGTTACTATTCACGTATACGTTACTATTCACGTATACGGCACTATTCACGAATACAGCACTATTCACCAAAAAATAAAATTTTCCCTTTTTGTCCAAGATGTCTATTATGGTTACTATCTTTGATTGTATCCATGTTTTGATCTTTATTTTTGAATTATGCTTCACAATTGATTATTATGAAGTATTATTGATCTTGGATAAACTGTTATACGAATCCTTAATATTTGTCCTTTTGTCTCACTGAATTCGTTCTCTTTAAGATATTTTTCATCATCCTCAGTCCTAAATTTTGATATTATTGAATATCTTTGGCCTGTAGTGCAAAGATGTATGATTACTTGATGAATATCTTTGGCCTGTAGTGCAAAGATGAACAGGTGTTGAGATGAACATGACTGACTGGTGATACAAATGAATATCTTTGGCCTGTAGTGCAAAGATGAATATTTGGCTAAAGATGATTATTAATTGATGTTACAGGGATAAAATATTGATGATGGACTTTTAAATCTTAGAAGATAGTAGAATTCATTCTCTACTTGACTCTTCTAATGGTTTGTTGTTTTCGCTGCAGTTGTTGATCTAAAACATGTTATCAATTATATTCTATCAGATTTTTTCCTGTTGAATACTAATGATAATTTGTTGTATATTATCTTAGTCATAATATGTGACAACCCCAAAATAGGTTCATTCCACCCAACCCATTCTGAGTCGCCAAATACATGATACAGAAAACAACTACAACTTTATTACAACAATTGTCGTGCAAAATACAACAACACATATGCTGTGAGTTTGGATACAAATATATACCAAATGTGACTCATGTTCCAATCGTGGACATCACCTCACAATGACACCTTACATAAAGTTATAGTCAAAAACTGTTTTAGAAATTAGAATCTTTGGGAAGTGCTTAAGGAAACCTTCGTACATGGGAGGCCACGCGTCTAGGTTATGATAGATATCATATGGCCACAAAATTATCCTTGGTTGACCCAATAGACCCCAAAGAAAAACGAAAAGATTACTATCATATTCTTCCCA
The DNA here is from genome assembly GCA_016801055.1 of Panax notoginseng. Lineage (NCBI taxonomy): Eukaryota > Viridiplantae > Streptophyta > Magnoliopsida > Apiales > Araliaceae > Panax > Panax notoginseng. The sequence goes on from CM029015.1 coordinate 113,306,012, forward strand.
ATGGTGAGTCTTCTCTTGACTTATCATTATCTCCACTGTCTCTAATTGAGAATTATACTTCAAACAAACACCAAGATTATATAGGTAGTGCCCATAGATATACTCAGCAAATGGATGAGCACATCCCTGTCTTATGATGACACGAGGTTGTATGTCGTTAGACATCTTGTAGGATAGTGGCAAACCACCCTTCCAACGTTGGGTACACCTTACCCTATTGGATTCACCAAATATAACTACTAAATGAACTTTTCTATACTGCTTCGGGAGAACATCCACAGCTAGAGACCACCGTTCTATTTCTCCGTTACCCTCGCTCGACCCAGCTACACTCTTATTACCTGAAAGGAATTGTGAAGCAAAAGGGTGAGCACAACTAGCTCAGTAAAGAATATCATGACTAAAGATAATTAAATTATCAATAGCCTTCATCAATAATAAATCAGAGATTTAGAACATATGGTAAATGATAAAAATTTCAACCATAGTTGCAGCGGAACGAGCAATCCATTAGAAGAGTCAAATAGACTATAAAGTCTATTATTTTCTCCATGTTAAAAATCCACCAACAATGTTTTATCCCTGTAACATCAATCAACAATTCTTGTCCACAATCACATAAATAACTCATAATCATAATTGTAGTTCTAAATTCCTCTTCTCATCCAGAACAAAGATAATTTTCATCACATGTCTTTACCTGAAACATCAAAGATCATGGTTATACCAAATCATAGTTCCTGTTCATAATCATACTAATAACTTCATCTTTGCACTACGGGCCAAAGATATTCATCAACAAGTCATCTTTGCACTACAGGTCAAAGATATTCATCAACAGTTCATCTTTGCATTACTGGCCAAAGATATTCAACAACAGGTCATCTTTGCACTACGGGCCAAAGATATTCATCAACAGACCATTACAAACCAAAGATATTCATCTACAATTCATCTTTGCACTACAGGCCAAAACTATTCCTCAACAATTCATATTTGCACTACAGGCCAAATATATTCATATCTCAAAGAAATATATAATCATTTCAGAATTTATATAAACAATAATTATAACCATGTTGATCAATTCACCTTTGCACTTAAGCTTAAGATATTCAATTATAAATTCAATGGTCATGATCATACCAGTCACAATTCAACTTTGCACTACAGGCCAAAGAGAACCCTAGTCATTATCATACCAATAATCTACCCATCTTTACACTCCAGTGAAAGAGAATTTCAATATCAGGGTTATAAAAATGTTATATATGATGATAAAAATAATATGATCAACATATAATTTTAATCTCAAGAGTAATATTCGTAACTCATGAATAGTAAATCGTGAATAGTAACTCATGAATAGTAACCCCGACACAAAAGATAAAAATTTCACAATAAAATCCATACCAATATTTCGGTATAATGATATTGAAAGAATAACATTACTTAAATTTATAAACAATTTATTTTAATTGTTTACACTTTACTAATTAATGCATTTAATCATCATAAAATGCCAACTCTTACAATTTCATCATCAATAACCAAAACTCTCATCAAAAATCTGCATATACCTCATATAGGATTCTCAAGCTATAAAATCATATTTTCCAATTTTCTTACTTCACATAACATATTTAATTCATTTACTCATAACTAGTATATTTTCATAAAAAATACCAAATCAGTTTCAAAAATATTTCTTTTCTAGAATTTAGCATAATATAGTCCCATAGTGAACATATATTTTTCTCAGAATTTTTAAAAGTCATTTACTACTTTTCATATGGCCAAAATAGCCGAATATTTAGACATTTATCAAAAATTGTACTTTTGTCCAAAAATTCTGAAATTAACAGAGTATACTTCCATCATATACATGTACTCCCAATAAAAATTTCATCAATTTTGGAGTTAACCACAAGAAATTATAAGCAGTTACTTTTAAAATAGTCTTTTCTCATAAAATTCATAACTCTCAATCTATACATCCAAAAATCACCATTTTTGGACACAATCAATAAAACTCATCAAAATATCATTTCAAATTTTTCCAGAATTTTTGAAGATCAGAAAAATTACGAAACTGAAAATCATAACAACCCTTAAAATCCCTTAATATCCCTTACTATCCCTTACAATCCCTTACTATCCCTTACCTCAAAAGAGCAGTACTTCTGATCGGTATGCAAAGCCGAAGGAAACTTGCACTGAATAGCAACTCTCAAAGTATCTAAATACTCATAAAATATGCTTCATAATATAGAGAGAGAAAGAGAGAAAGCTTATGTTTCTGGTGTGATTTTCAATTCTAACTTAGCCCTCTATTTATAGGAAAATTTTGGTAGGTTTGACCTGCAACCTGATGGCTTTACCTGCTACTATTCCCACCCACCACATTTGAAATATAATTCAGCACATTTCTTCACCAACCACAAGTGGGGCCCACCAATTCTAGAATTTTCCACCAAAATGATAAACTCCGAAAATTCAACAATTTCTGAACCAGTCATCTCGTAAAATTCATAATAAATCATACGTTCATTTTTAACGGTTCAAAATTTGTGGACATATACTCAACTTATATATGTATAACATATCCAAAAATTACCACGATCCAACGGTCGGATTAAAAATTATAACCCCCGCAAAATATCTCAAAAACCCTGATTTTTAATACCTCCATTCCAACAAAAATACTGATAAAAACCTCAACATTAACTCCTTCATTTTTAACCACAAAAATATATCCCTCATTTATATCCACATAAAATAAATATTTTCTTATCATATGAATCAATAATTAATTATTCACAAATAATATTACAGAATCACATTTATGACAACCAGGCCGTTCCCAGGAAAGAGGGGGCTTTCCAATAAGGATTTCTCCTTACTGGCGCGCAATTAGATGACCAAACCTCTCCTTAAACAGAACTTTCTAGACATTGACAATAATGTTATCTAATAATATTATTCAAATAATATGAATTATTGATCTGATAATAGAAAATACTGTGCAGCAACAATTATTGAAACAACAATAATATAAAATATCAACGTAGCAATTATTGAATCAATAAAATAAAATATTGAACAGTAATTACTGTAACAATTATTGAGTAGTGCCTTCTTACGTAAGAATCAATAATTTCAAAAATACTATGCAATACCGTGTGCTACTGTGCAATAACACGTATTACTGTATTTTAACCACCGGGTATTCTAACAGTGTTAACGATAACAACTACGCCGTTATTTGTAAAAACTTAAATTTGTCGTTTTCCTTCACCCGACAGTTATTTGTTATGGGGCCCACAAATAGCTGCGCCGTCGTACGAATATTCTCCGACAGAAAGAATATTCTACGACCAAACGAATATTCCCCGACAACAATGATTATTTTATAACCACTTGCTTATTTTGAAAAAAATTCATATTTCACCCATAACTTTAAACTTTTATCAATTTAACCATTTACTAAATAGTAATTATAAGAAAAATTGAATACTTTTATTTCATAAAATTCGGGGTCTTACAATCTCCCCTCCTTATGAAATTTCGTCCTCGAAATTTACGTACCTGGTATTTCAAAGAATTGAGAATACCTTCCTTTCATTTTAGATTCCATCTTCCCTGCCATCATAATTTCTCCATTGCTCATCTCCTGTATTTCAAATATCATTCTAGAATACAGCTTCAAAACAAGGGTTAATTTAACAAATTAACATATCACATAATATCCCGATTTATGACTGACCAACAAATAAGCTTAGGTAAGACACACTAGCGAAGGATTTACTCATCTCTCCCCTCCTAGTTATATTTCCCGATCTCCGCCAGAGATCATATCCCTAAGCTCTGATACCACCTGTGACAACCCCAAAATAGGTTCATTCCACCCAACCCATTCTGAGTCGCCAAATACATGATACAGAAAATAACTACAACTTTATTACAACAATTGTCGTGCAAAATACAACAACACATATGCTGTGAGTTTGGATACAAATATATACCAAATGTGACTCATGTTCCAATCGTGGACATCACCTCACAATGACACCTTACATAAAGTTATAGTCAAAAACTGTTTTAGAAATTAGAATCTTTGGGAAGTGCTTAAGGAAATCTTCGTACATGGGAGGCCACGCGTCTAGGTTATGATAGATATCATATGGCCACAGAATTATCCTTGGTTGACCCAATAGACCCCAAAGAAAAACGAAAAGATTACTATCATATTCTTCCCAATGGTGAGTCTTCTCTTGACTTATCATTATCTCCACTGTCTCTAATTGAGAATTATACTTCAAACAAACACCAAGATTATATAGGTAGTGCCCATAGATATACTCAGCAAATGGATGAGCACATCCCTGTCTTATGATGACACGAGGTTGTATGTCGTTAGACATCTTGTAGGATAGTGGCAAACCACCCTTCCAACGTTGGGTACACCTTACCCTATTGGATTCACCAAATATAACTACTAAATGAACTTTTCTATACTGCTTCGGGAGAACATCCACAGCTAGAGACCACCGTTCTATTTCTCCGTTACCCTCGCTCGACCCAGCTACACTCTTATTACCTGAAAGGAATTGTGAAGCAAAAGGGTGAGCACAACTAGCTCAGTAAAGAATATCATGACTAAAGATAATTAAATTATCAATAGCCTTCATCAATAATAAATCAGAGATTTAGAACATATGGTAAATGATAAAAATTTCAACCATAGTTGCAGCGGAACGAGCAATCCATTAGAAGAGTCAAATAGACTATAAAGTCTATTATTTTCTCCATGTTAAAAATCCACCAACAATGTTTTATCCCTGTAACATCAATCAACAATTCTTGTCCACAATCACATAAATAACTCATAATCATAATTGTAGTTCTAAATTCCTCTTCTCATCCAGAACAAAGATAATTTTCATCACTTGTCTTTACCTGAAACATCAAAGATCATGGTTATACCAAATCACAGTTCCTGTTCATAATCATACTAATAACTTCATCTTTGCACTACGGGCCAAAGATATTCATCAACAAGTCATCTTTGCACTACAGGTCAAAGATATTCATCAACAGTTCATCTTTGCATTACTGGCCAAAGATATTCAACAACAGGTCATCTTTGCACTACGGGCCAAAGATATTCATCAACAGACCATTACAGACCAAAGATATTCATCTACAATTCATCTTTGCACTACAGGCCAAAGCTATTCCTCAACAATTCATATTTGCACTACAGGCCAAATATATTCATATCTCAAAGAAATATATAATCATTTCAGAATTTATATAAACAATAATTATAACCATGTTGATCAATTCACCTTTGCACTTAAGCTTAAGATATTCAATTATAAATTCAATGGTCATGATCATACCAGTCACAATTCAACTTTGTACTACAGGCCAAAGAGAACCCTAGTCATGATCATACCAATAATCTACCCATCTTTACACTCCAGTGAAAGAGAATTTCAACATCAGGGTTATAAAAATATTATATATGATGATAAAAATAATATGATCAACATATAATTTTAATCTCAAGAGTAATATTCGTAACTCATGAATAGTAAATCGTGAATAGTAACTCATGAATAGTAACCCCGACACAAAAGATAAAAATTTCACAATAAAATCCATACCAATATTTCGGTATAATGATATTGAAAGAATAACATTACTTAAATTTATAAACAATTTATTTTAATTGTTTACACTTTACTAATTAATGCATTTAATCATCATAAAATGCCAACTCTTACAATTTCATCATCAATAACCAAAACTCTCATCAAAAATCTGCATATACCTCATATAGGATTCTCAAGCTATAAAATCATATTTTCCAATTTTCTTACTTCACATAACATATTTAATTCATTTACTCATAACTAGTATATTTTCATAAAAAATACCAAATCAGTTCCAAAAATATTTCTTTTCTGGAATTTAGCATAATATAGTCCCATAGTGAACATATATTTTTCTCAGAATTTTTAAAAGTCATTTACTATTTTTCATATGGCCAAAATAGCCGAATATTTAGACATTTATCAAAAATTGTACTTTTGTCCAAAAATTCTGAAATTAACAGAGTATACTTCCATCATATACATGTACTCCCAATAAAAATTTCATCAATTTTGGAGTTAACCACAAGAAATTATAAGCAGTTACTTTTAAAATAGTCTTTTCTCATAAAATTCATAACTCTCAATCTATACATCCAAAAATTACCATTTTTGGACACAATCAATAAAACTCATCAAAATATCATTTCAAATTTTTCCAGAATTTTTGAAGATCAGAAAAATTACGAAACTGAAAATCATAACAACCCTTAAAATCCCTTAATATCCCTTACTATCCCTTACAATCCCTTACTATCCCTTACCTCAAAAGAGCAGTACTTCTGATCGGTATGCAAAGCCGAAGGAAACTTGCACTGAATAGCAACTCGCAAAGTATCTAAATACTCATAAAATATGCTTCATAATATAGAGAGAGAAAGAGAGAAAGCTTATGTTTCTGGTGTGATTTTCAATTCTAACTTAGCCCTCTATTTATAGGAAAATTTTGGTAGGTTTGACCTGCAACCTGATGGCTTTACCTGCTACTATTCCCACCCACCACATTTGAAATATAATTCAGCACATTTCTTCACCAACCACAAGTGGGGCCCACCAATTCTAGAATTTTCACCAAAATGATAAACTCCGAAAAATCAACAATTTCTGAACCAGTCATCTCGTAAAATTCATAATAAATCATACGTTCATTTTTAACGGTTCAAAATTTGTGGACATATACTCAACTTATATATGTATAACATATCCAAAAATTACCACGATCCAACGGTCGGATTAAAAATTATAACCCCCGCAAAATATCTCAAAAACCCTGATTTTTAATACCTCCATTCCAACAAAAATACTGATAAAAACCTCAACATTAACTCCTTCATTTTTAACCACAAAAATATATCCCTCATTTATATCCACATAAAATAAATATTTCCTTATCATATGAATCAATAATTAATTATTCACAAATAATATTACAGAATCACATTTATGACAACCAGGCCGTTCCCAGGAAAGAGGGGGCTTTCCAATAAGGATTTCTCCTTACTGGCGCGCAATTAGATGACCAAACCTCTCCTTAAACAGAACTTTCTAGACATTGACAATAATGTTATCTAATAATATTATTCAAATAATATGAATTATTGATCTGATAATAGAAAATACTGTGCAGCAACAATTATTGAAACAACAATAATATAAAATATCAACGTAGCAATTATTGAATCAATAAAATAAAATATTGAACAGTAATTACTGTAACAATTATTGAGTAGTGCCTTCTTACGTAAGAATCAATAATTTCAAAAATACTATGCAATACCGTGTGCTACTGTGCAATAACACGTATTACTGTATTTTAACCACCGGGTATTCCAACAGTGTTAACGATAACAACTACGCCGTTATTTGTAAAAACTTAAATTTGTCGTTTTCCTTCACCCGACAGTTATTTGTTATGGGGCCCACAAATAGCTGCACCGTCGTACGAATATTCTCCGACAGAAAGAATATTCTACGACCAAACGAATATTCCCCGACAACAATGATTATTTTATAACCACTTGCTTATTTTGAAAAAAATTCATATTTCACCCATAACTTTAAACTTTTATCAATTTAACCATTTACTAAATAGTAATTATAAGAAAAATTGAATACTTTTATTTCATAAAATTCGGGGTCTTACATAATATTCTTTACTGGGCTAGTTGAGCTCACCCTTTTCCTTTTTGTTCCATTTTTCTTCACAGGAGGTGCGAACATAGCAGGATCTAGTCGGGGTATGGAGTGATGGTTTTAGAAAGATGTTTTAGCAGTCCTCACTATTTCTGTAAAATAGTGTTTGAATAATTGTATTGAGGACTTATTTGAGTGTGGATATTGTCCAGAAGATAATATTTGTATTTAAATTCACAGTATGTGTTGTCGTATTTTGCACGACAATTGTATTATTAAAGTTGTAGTTTGCTTTTTGTACCATGTATTTGGCGACTCAGAATGGGTGTTGTATACCTATTTTGGGGGCATCACAGTTGGTATCAGAGCTTAGGGATATGATCCCTGGCTGAGATGTGAGACAATAACTAGGAGGGGAGAGACGGGAAAATTCTTTCGCTAGTATGACCTGACTAAGTTTATTTGGTGTTTATTTGGTCGGTCAGAGTATAGGGATAATATATGACATGACTATTAACCCTTGTTTTATAATAGTATTTAATAATGGCAGCTGAGAACGTTAATAATGGAGTAAATCAGACCGTGGAGACACCTTTGATCACCACCCAGGGGAACGTGCAACAGGAAGGCAATATTCCTCCTGTAAACTACGTTACCGAGCAAACGATGAATGATGGAATGTTTAGGAGCTTTTTACAGTTCATGCAAAATCAGACGAGGGAGACTCGTGTGCAGAATACGGGTGGAAATGATAATAACGCGCGGTTTGTCACAGCTAAGCAGTTCAAAGAATTGGGACCACCAGAATTTAAGGGAAAGCCGGATCCAATCATGGCGGAAACGTGGGTCAAGCAAATTACCAAGATATTCGATGTCTTGGGATGCACGGAGGAACAGAAGGTTCCATTTGCCACCTTTATGTTCCGCGGTGAGGCAGACTACTGGTGGGAGTCTGTGAAGCGTACCCAGCCTGACGCACTCAACATGTCCTGGAAAATATTTCAAAAATTATTCAATGACAAGTACTTTCCTGAAAGTATTCGTCATATGAAGGAGGTGGAGTTTATCAGACTGGAACAAAATAACATGACGGTGTCCCAGTACGAGGCAAAGTTTGTAGAGTTATCCAGGTTTGCACCTCATTTGGTCGAAAATGAGGAACGGATGACAAGGATGTTTCTGAGAGGTCTAAAACCCGAGATTCGGCAATATCTTATCTCTCATAAATTTTCTTTATATTCAGATGTTGTAAACATGGCTCAATTATTAGAGCGAGATAATGAGTATGTGCAACCGAGGGACCATAACCAGGGTCATACCGGTGGCGGCAGTCATCGAAGCAATGAAAACCAGCATGGAGGAAAATATTCGGACAAAAGCGGTAACCACTATGGTGGTAATCGTGGTCATGATAATAAAAGGAGCGAGTCAGGAGGAGATTTCAAGAAGAGAAGGTACAACAATGATAATGTGAAGACGTCAACACAAACATCAACTGTTTCTAGGGGAGTAGAACGACCACCGGTCATATGTTACAAATATGGGAAAGAGGGACATATCAGCCCAAACTGCCCATAATAATCCAAGGTATGTTATAACTATGGAAAGGAGGGTCATATAGCTCGAGAGTGTTCTGTAGCAAAACCAAGTTCAGCGGGGATGGTGACTCCAAAAGTTGTCCCGGATAAGTCGAAATCAGCGGTTCCTGGAAGGGCGTTTGTCGTGACTGGCCAAAACGCGAGAAACCCGAACGAGGTGATCACGGGTAAGCTAATCTTGAATTCTTGCGAAGTTTATACTTTACTAGATACCGGTTCTACCCATTCTTTTATCTCTCCTGCTTGTGCTCAACCTTTAAACTTGACTCCGGAGAAATTAGACTTTGACCTATCTGTGGAGACTCCGTTAGGAGAAACTTTCATTACATCTACAGTTTATAAATCTTGCTTAATCCAAGTTGGCACAATCACATTACCTGTTGACCTTATCTCTTTAAAGATACTTGCTTTTGATGTGATTTTAGGATTTGATTGGTTAACTACTCAGCATGCGGCAGCGACATTGGCTCGAGCTGTTGAAAGATTACGATCATACCATCCAATATCATCCTGGAAAAGCAAACGTAGTAGCTGACGCATTGAGTAGAAGATCATATACGGGTACGAGTGCAATGTTGTTAACACAAAGGACCATTTTGTATGACTTGCAAAGGATGGAGATAGAGACGAAGGCTCCAAGTACCCACATGATGATATCAAATATACGAGTAGAATCCACTTTAATCGATAAAGTTAAAGCTACTCAAGCTACGGACATGGAGCTGATGCGTATGAAGAAGAAAGTGCAAGAAGGTGTTATTCCAGAAGCAAGAATCGATGAAGAAGGAATACTTCGAGTCAACTCCAGACTTTGTGTTCCTAACGATTTTGACTTGAAGCATAGAATAATGATGGAGGCACACAACACACCGTTAGCAATCCATCCTGGGAGTACCAAAATGTATCACGATCTTCGACATACATTTTGGTGGAGCAATATGAAAAGAGAGATCGCGGAGTTTATCTCGAGATGTTTAACTTGTCAACGTGTAAAAGCGGAGCATCAAGTACCAAAGGGTCCATTGCAACCACTTGAGATTCTGAAATGGAAGTGGGAACACAATAATATAGATTTTGTTACGGGTCTTCCCAAGGTTTCTCAAGGCATAGATGCGATTTGGGTTATTGTTGATAGATTAACCAAGTCCGCTCATTTCTTGCCGATACGTGAGACTTATTCCCTTGAAAGTTTTGCTAGTATGTACGTGAACGAGATTGTGAGATTGCATGGCATGCCAGTATCCATAGTTTCAGATCGTGACCCAAGATTCACTTCACGATTTTGGGTTAGCTTGCAGAAAGCTATGGGCACGGATTTACGATTTAGTTCAGCATACCATCCTCAAACGGACGAACAATCAGAAAGGACTATTCAAACTCTTGAAGATCTATTAAGACTTTGTGTCCTAGATCTCAAAGGGAGTTGGGATAAGTACCTACCATTGGTGGAATTCTCCTACAATAACAGTTATCAGGCGAGCATAGGTGTGTCTCCATTTGAGGCGTTGTATGGAAGAAAATATCGTTCTCCAGTATGCTGGGACGAGGTGGGTGAAGCAACATTGTTCGGACCAGAGTTGGTACGCATTACTACAGAGAAGATCCAAACGATTCGACAACGTATACAAACGGCACAGGATCGACAAAAGAGTTATGCGGATCTTCATCGGAAGGACGTGAAATTTAATATTGGGGATCATGTATTGTTACGTGTTGCACCATGGAAGGGAGTTACAAGATTTGGAAAGAGAGGAAAGCTCAATCCAAGATTTGTTGGTCCATTTGAGATTCTTGAGCGAATAGGAAATGTGGCATTTAGACTCGCATTACCTCCAAGCATGTCTCGTGTTCATAATGTTTTTCACAAATCTATGCTTCGTAAATATGTTAAAGACCCGAACCACATTATTGAGTTAGAACCAGACAAGATAGCTGAATATTTAACGTACGAAGAGGTACTTGTTAAGATCTTGGATATGAAAGAGCATGTCCTACGCATGAAGGTTATACCACAAGTTAAGATTTTGTGGAGAAACCATGCTATTGAAGAAATGACCTGGGAGTTGGAATCAGAAATGAAAGCGAGGTATTCTCACCTTTTTGAAATATCAGGTACGTACGTCAATTTCGAGGACGAAATTTTATAAGGAGGGGAGGTTGTAAGACCCCAACTTATTAATGAATAAAATCAAATTTTCTCTAAATATTATTGTGAATAATAAGGGGTTAATTTGATATAATACTTTAGTTATGGGTGAAATGTGCAAATTTTATAAAATAAGCAAGTGGTTATAAAATATTCATTTTGTCGGGGAATATTCGTTTGGTCGTGGAATATTCTTGCTGTCGGAGAATATTCGTACGACAGCGCAGCCTTGTGTGGTCCCCATAACGGAAAGCGATTGGATGAAGAAAACGACAAGTATAAGTTATTTATAAATAATGGCGTAGTTGTTACCGTTAATACTGTTGGAATACCCGGTGGTTAAAATACAGTAGCACAAGGTATTGCACCAATTATTGATTCTTACGTAAGAAGGCACTACTCAATAATTGTTACAGTAGTTATTGTTCAATATTTTATTTTATTGATTCAATAATTACTGCGTTGATATTTTATATTATTGTTGTTTCAATAATTGCTGCTGCACAGTATTTTCCATTATCAGATCAATAATTCATATTATTTGAATAATATTATTAGATAACATTATTGACAATGTCTAGAAAGTCATGTCTAAGAAGAGGTTTGGTCATCTAATTGCGCGCCAGTAAGGAGAAATCCTTATTGGAAAGCCCCCTCTTTCCTGAGAACGGCCTGGTTGTCATAAATGTGATTCTGTAATATTATTTGTGAATAATTAATTATTGATTCATATGATAAGGAAATATTTATTTTATGTGGATATAAATGAGGGATATATTTTTGTGGTTAAAAATGAAGGAGTTAATGTTGAGGTTTTTATCAGTATTTTTGTCGGAATGGAGGTATTAAAAATCAGGGTGTTTGAGATATTTTGCGGGGGTTATAATTTTTAATCCGACTGTTGAATCGTGGTAATTTTTGGATATGTTATACATATATAAGTTGAGTATATGTCCACAAATTTTGAACCGTTAAAAATGAACGTATGATTTATTATGAATTTTACGAGATGACTGGTTCAGAAATTGTTGAATTTTCAGAGTTTATCATTTTGATGGAAAATTCTAGAATTGGTGGGCCCCACTCTTGGTTGGTGAAGAAATGTGCTGAATTATATTTCAAATGTGGTGGGTGGGAATAGTAGCAGGTAAAGCCATCAGGTTGCAGGTCAAGCCTACTAAAATTTTTCTATAAATAGAGGGCTAAGTTAGAATTGAAAATCACACCTGAAACAAGTTTTATCTCTTTCTCTCTCTAGATTATTGAGTGTATTTTGTGAGTATTTAGATACTTTGAGAGTTTCTATTCATCAGAGCAAGTTTCTTTCAGCCTTATATCGGTATTCCGACCAGAAGTACTGATATTTTGAGGTAAGGGATATTATTTTCTTCTTAAATGATATTATTTTCTTCAATATCATTATGCTGAAATATTGATATGAGTTTTTATCAAATTTGGAACTTTTTGTGTCGGGATTACTATTCACGTATACGTTACTATTCACGTATACGGCACTATTCACGAATACGACACTATTCACCAAAAAATAAAATTTTCCCTTTTTGTCCAAGATGTCTATTATGGTTACTATCTTTGATTGTATCCATGTTTTGATCTTTATTTTTGAATTCTGCTTCACAATTGATTATTATGAAGTATTATTGATCTTGGATAAACTGTTATACGAATCCTTAATATTTGTCCTTCTGTCTCACTGGATTCGTTCCCTTTAAGATATTTTTCATCATCCTCAGTTCTAAATGATGATATTACTGAATATCTTTGGCCTGTAGTGCAAAGATGAATATTTGGTTAAAGATGATTATTAATTGATGTTACAGGGATAAAATATTGATGATGGACTTTTAAATCTTAGAAGATAGTAGAATTCATTCTCTACTTGACTCTTCTAATGGTTTGTTGTTTCCGCTGCAGTTGTTGATCTAAAACTTGTTGTCGATTATATTCTATCAGATTTTTCCCTGTTGAATACTAATGATAATTTGTTGTATATTATCTTAGTCATAATATTCTTTACTGGGCTAGTTGAGCTCACCCTTTTTCTTTTTGTTCTATTTTTTCTTCTCAGGAGGTGAGAACATAGCATGATCTAGTCGGGGTATGGAGTGATGGTTCTAGAATGATGTTTTAGCAGTCCTCACTATTTCTGTAAGACAATATTTGTATTTAAACTCACAGTATGTGTTGTCGTATTTTGTACGACAATTGTATTATTAAAGTTGTAGTTTACTTTTTGTACCATGTATTTGGCGGCTCAGAATGGGTGTTGTATACCTATTTTGGGAGCGTCACAAAAATGCTAGAACGTCAAAGGAGACTAAATTAATAAAATAATATTATTTATTTCCTTTCCTTCTATGTCATCCTTCTTGAATCAGCTAGAATGCCAATTCTAAATTTTTTTGGCAACCCACATGTTTAAAACAAAAGTGGGTTCCACCCAATTTTAATAAAAATTATTTTATTTTCTGAAACTTCAGTAATTCATAATAAATAGTCCGTTTATCAGAAAAAATACGAATTTTATGTCCATTCGACACGAAATCGAATTCTCTACAACTTTGTAGCTTTAAGTTTTTCCAAATTACAGATAAAATATCCGAAACCCACAAACGAATAATTTTCAACACTTCTTAAAATTCATAACAAATCATGTGTTAATTTTTAACGGTTCAAAATTTATGGACGTATACTCAACTTATATATGTATAACATATCCAAAAAATCACAACGATCCAATGGTCGGATTAAAATCATAACTCACGCAATAGAGCATTAAGAACACTGTTTTGATTTTTAAAACCTCCATTCTGACAAAAAACTGATAAAACCCCTCAATACTAATTCCTTTATTTATAACCACATAAATAAATTCATCATTTATATCAACATCAAATAAATATTTCCTTATCATATCAATCAATAATTAATTATTCACAAATAATATTACATAATCACAGTTATGACAACCAGGCCGTTCCTAGGAAAGAGGGGGTTTTCCGATAAGGATTTCTCCCTATTGGCGCGTAATTAGATTATCTAACCTCTCCTCAACAGAACTTTCTAGACATTGCCAATAATGCTATCTAATAATACTATTCAAATAATATAAATTATTGATCTGATAATCGAGATACTGTGCAGTGACAATTATTGAACCAATAAAATAAAATATTGAACAGTAATTACTGTAACAATTATTGAGTATTGCCTTCTTACGTAAGGATCAATAATTCATCAATACTGTGCAATACCGTGTGCTTCTGTGCAACCACGCGTATTATTGTATTTTAACCACCGGGTATTTCAACAGTGTTAACGGTAACAACTACGCCGTTATTTATAAAAACTCAAACTTGTCGTTTTCTTCATCTGACAGTTACTCTGTTATGGGGAGCACAAATAACTGCGCCGTCGTACAAATATTCCCCGACAACAAGAATATTCCACGACCAAACGAATATTCCCCGACAACAATGAATATTTTATAGTCACTTGTTTATTTTGAATTTTTTTTTAATATATCACCCTTAACTTAACTTTAACCTTTTATCAATTTAACCATTTACTGAATAGTAATTATAATAAAAATTGAATACTTTTATGGTTATATAATCTCAAATAAATCCCAGGTCATCTAACCTTTATTATTACAATCATCACCGGAATATTAAAACATAATCACAATCAAATTTATTACATAAGCATCATAAATAAATGGTAAATTAAACATCTTCTAATCAAGCACTTTGTCATTGCCCTTGCTTGTAGAAAGCTCTTCAAACTTCTTAACTTCATCTGCATTGTTTTGTGCAAGAGTTAACAAATAATTGCCCACAAGAAGGATATTATACAATAACATTCTATGAATGGCAAATAATTGAACTTTCAATGGTAAAGTACTCTTAACGGGATAATAAACTTTAATTCAAAACCTATGAGTTCAAAGGAATAATGAATTTTAAGTTAACAATAGATATCAATCATCAAAAGAATACACTGAGGGTCACAAGACCACGAACTATGTTCTAGGTTGTCAAGTATTTCTACTCTAACCTTTAACAGTCTAAAAGACCATAATCTTCTTCTATGTCCTAGGTTAACAAGTGTTTCTACTGTAACCTTTAACGATCTAAACGACTATAAGGACCATCATCTCGTACTCAAGGTGATTAGCCCTTTGTACTATGTACTGCAAAAACATTTTAACGCTATTGCATAGCTCTAAAATAATCCCGTGATATAGGATTGTTCATCTCAGCTTAGATTAACAGGTTCCGTACCAAAGGAAGTTTGGTGTGGAATTAACTTCAAAGGAATTCTAGATCTTTATGACACCATTAACCAAGTACTGGTTGAATCAAATAGGGATCAATAACTATTCAAGAGTTTGATTACAATATCTTCATGAACAAGGTTTATCGACGAATCAATATGAGATAGAGTATCAACGATTTCTAAATTGAACAAGTGTTAATCATCGACTACATGCTTTCAAAACTGTGTGAGTACACATAAGCAAACCAAACGAAGTTTGGTTTGAATTGACTTCAAGGGTAATTTAGTTTATAGAACATTCATCAACTAAGGATTAGTTGAATCAATAAAGGATTGCTAGTCAACTAAGAGTTTGGTACAACAATGTATGATAGTGCAATGACTGTAAGACCCCAACTTTTATAAATAAAGATGAATTTTCTATAATATCATTTTTGAATATTATGGAGTTAATTTGATATAATGTTATAGTTGTGGGTAATATTTATAAATTTTGCAAAGTACGCAAGTTGTTATATAATATTCGATTGGTCAGGGAATATTCGTTTTAACAGGGAATATTCGTACAACGACACAATCATTGGTGGACCCCACAACGGAATTATTGTCGGATTGAGAAAACGACAAAAATATTTTATTAAAAATAACGGCGGAAATTTTATCATTGTTACTGTTGAACTACTCGGTAGTAAAAGTACAGTAATACGTGTGGTTGCATAGTAGCACACGGTATTGATTATTAATGCTTATGTGAGAAGTCACTCAGATTGACTCAATTATTGTCAGTTAATAATATGAATTATTTAGCGATAATGACGTTTTGTTTTATTCGTATTATTAACGTAATAAAACAGAAATATCTTTTTATATAAAACAGAATACTTTATTAAAGTTATTCTATAAATAGAATATATTATATTTTATTTAAAAGATTTTTCTTTAAATATGGACCGTCAGATTAAAGTAATCAATCTGGACCGTTCATGGATTAGTTACTATGCATTCTATTTTTCTATAAATAGCAGCTCATTCCTTCATTATTTCTTACGAATTCACTGAACTCTAGAGAGAGAAACTATAGAGAGAAACTATAGAGAGAGAGAGAAGAAGAGTATTCTGCTACTTAACTACTTCCTTATTTCAGCTCGTCTTTAAAACGGTAAGGGGTGTTATTCTTTCTTATTCATGAAGAGAACTGCTGTTATTCCATTTCTTATTATTCTGTTGGAATAACCTGTATACGCAGATTTACCCTATACTTGGTGACATTCTTCTATTATTCTGTTGGAACATCCTGTCTGTGTGTTTTACACCGGACCTGGTTCCGTTTTTATTATTATTCTGTTGGAACATCCTGTCTGTGTGTTTTACACCGGACCTGGTTCCGTTTTTATTATTATTCTGTTCGAATATCCTGTCTGTGTGTTTTACACCGGACCTGGTTCCATTATTTATTATACTGTTCTTTATTATTCTGTCAGAATATCCTGTCTGTGTGTTTTACACCGGACCTGGTTCCATTATTTATTATTCTGTCGGAATATCCTGTTTGTGCGTTTACGCCGGACCTGGTTCCATTATTTATTATTCTGTTGGAATAACCTGTCTGTGCGGTCTATCGCATGCATGGTGATTTCTTTTGTTATTCCATTCTTTATTATACTCAGTTGGTTAAGTTTTGACTTCTATACTCCATGAAATTTGCGGAATATCCTTGATAATTGCGGTTCATCTAGTATCTTTTCATGAAAATATTCTTCTAAGCATTCTTGAATTTTACTCAACAAAGCAGTATCATGGATAAAGGGAGAACCGCTAAGCAGTTTAAGGAGCTGGGACCACCGGAGTTTAAGGGAGAACCCAAACCACTTGTAGCTGAAACATGGATAAAGCAGATCACCAAGATATTTGATGTCTTGGGTTGCTCCGAGGAACAAAAGGTTCCCTTTGCCGCCTTTATGTTGCGAGTAGAGGCAGATTACTGGTGGGAATCGATAAAGCGTACTCAACCTGCCGCACTGAAGATGTCTTGGGAGAAGTTCCAAGAGCTGTTTAACGACAAATACTTTCCCGAGAGTATTCGTCACATGAAGGAGGTGGAGTTCATCAAATTGGAGTAGAATAATATGACCGTGTCGCAGTACGAGGCAAAATTTACGGAGTTATCCCGGTTTACGTCCCACCTGGTGGATAACGAAGAAAGAATGACGCGGATGTTTTTAAGAGGTTTGAAGCCGGAGATAAGTCAACACCTTGTTTCTCATAAACTGTGTTTGTATTCAGATGTTGTAAATAGGGCTCAGTTGGTGGAGCGCGATAACGAGACAACGCAACCAAAAGAGAGCAGCCGGCAAAATGATAATACCAGTGAAAGCAGTCATCGAAGCGGTGACAATAAGCGTGGAGGGAATCAACAGGCCAGAAATGGTAACCACTTCGGTGGTAATCAGGGCCAAAATAATAAGAATGGGCATTTCAAGAAGAGGAGATTCAACAATGATGGAAAAACGTCAGCACCAGCACCTGTCGTTAAGGAAGGAGAACGACCACCTATCATATGTTTCAAATGCGGAGGGGAGGGGCACATCAGTCCAAACTGCGAGATGCCGTCCAAAGCATGTTATAATTGTGGAAGAGAAGGTCATTTAGCCCGATTTTGTCATTTACCGAAGACAAATTCAGCTAGGATGGAGGCACCAAAGGCCGTCCTAGAAAAGTCAAAACCGGTTGTGCAAGGGAGAGCGTTTGTTGTGAACTCCCAAAGAGCAAGGAACCCGAATGAGGTCATCACGGGTAAGCTTATCATAAACTCTAACGAAGTCTATACTTTATTTGATACCGGTTCTACCCATTCTTTTATTTCTCCTACTTGCGCTCATCGATTAAATTTGATTCCGGAGAAATTAGACTTTGACTTAGCAGTTGAAACCCCATTGGGAGACACCTTCATTACATCAATGGTTTATAAGTCTTGTTTGGTTCAAGTTGGTACCCACACATTACCTGTCGATCTTATTTCATTAAAAATACTTACAATTGACGTGATTCTAGGGATTGATTGGTTAACTACTCATCATGCAAAAATTGATTGTTTTCGTAAGATTGTTAGCTTTCATATTCCTAATCGACCTATTATGCGAATTCAAGCAACCAAACCATTAAAATCAATCGCTGTCATCTCAAGCCATAAAGCTATTCGTTTATTGAAAAACGGATGTCAAGCTTTCTTAGCTCATGTCACAGATCTAAACAAAAATATGTCAGCTTTGAATGATATTTCTGTTGTTAATAAATTTCCTGACGTATTTCCCGAAGAACTTCCTGGCCTACCCCCTGAGCGTGAAATTGAATTTTGTATCGACCTTGAACCCGGTACAAAACCCATTTCCAAAGCCCCATATCGAATGGCTCCTATTGAACTTCAGGAGTTAAAGACCCAACTGCAGGAATTGATAGACATTGGTTTTATTCGTCCTAGTACTTCTCCTTGGGGTGCTCCTGTTCTGTTTGTGAAGAAGAAAGATGGGAGTATGCGACTTTGTATTGATTATCGGGAGTTGAATCATGTCACCATCAAAAATAGGTACCCATTGCCACGTATTGATGACCTGTTTGACCAGTTACAACGAGCACAATTCTTTTCAAAGATTGATCTTCGTTTTGGATATCATCAGCTGAAGGTTAGAACTGAGGATATTCCAAAGACTGCCTTCAGAACTCGGTATGGGCATTATGAATTCTTAGTTATGTCTTTTGGATTGACTAATGCTCCTGCTGCCTTCATGGATATGATGAACAAGGTATTCAAGGAATATTTAGATCACTTTGTGGTCGTCTTTATCGATGACATCCTTGTTTATTCCAAAAGCCGTGAAGATCATGAGCAACACTTGAGGTTGGTACTCCAAAAGCTTCGTGAATACAAACTTTATGCCAAGTTGAAGAAATGCGAGTTCTGGCTGGAAGAGGTAGCATTCCTTGGGCACGTAGTATCAAGTCGTGGAATATCGGTTGACCCGGCAAAGATTGAAGCTATTCAAAGCTGGGAGCAACCTAAATCAGTGACCGAGGTACGTAGCTTTCTTGGTTTAGCTGGTTATTATCGGAGATTCGTGGAAGGATTTTCTCGAATCGCTACTCCATTAACTCAGCTGACTCGGAAAGATACAAAGTTCGGTTGGAGCGAAGAATGTGAGCAGAGTTTTCAAGAACTCAAGAGGAGACTCATTTCAGCACCTGTTCTAACAATACCATCTGGCTCGAAGGGATTTTTCATCTACAGTGATGCTTCGAGCAAAGGGTTGGGATGCGTTCTCATGCAACATGGAAAAGTCATAGCCTATGCATCAAGACAACTCAAGGAATATGAGAGGAATTATCCTACTCATGATCTAGAGTTGGCAGCTGTTGTCTTTGCACTTAAAATTTGGAGGCATTACTTGTATGGGGAGAAGGTGGAGATCTTTACGGATCATAAAAGCCTCAAATATTTCTTCACTCAAAAGGAACTCAACATGAGACAACGACGTTAGCTTGAACTGTTGAAAGATTATGATCATACCATTCAATATCATCCTGGAAAAGCGAACGTGGTAGCTGACGCATTGAGTAGAAGATCATATGCAAGTACGAGTGCGATATTGTCAACACAAAGGCCCATTTTGTGTGATTTGCAAAGGATGGAGATAGAGTTAAAGACTCCAGGGACCCATGTGATGATGGCGAATATACGAGTAGAACCGACTTTAATCGATAAAGTTAAAGCTGCTCAAGCTACAGACCTGGAGCTGATGCGTATGAGGAAGAAAGTGCAAGAAGGTGCTATGCCAGAAGCAAGAATCGATGAAGAAGGAATACTTCGAGTCAACTCCAGACTTTATGTTCCTAACAACCCTGATTTAAAGTATGAAATCATGATGGAGGCGCACAACACACCGTTTGCAATCCATCATGGAAGTACCAAAATGTATCATGATCTTCGTCATACATTTTGGTGGAGCAATATGAAGAGAGAGATAGCGTTGGTTATCTCAAGGTGTTTAACTTGTCAACGAGTCAAAGCGGAGCATCAAGTACCAAAAGGTCCATTGCAACCACTTAAAATTCCAGAATGGAAGTGGGAGCACATTACCATAGATTTTGTTACTGGTCTTCCTAGGGTTTCTCAAGGTATTGATGCGATTTGGGTCATTGTTGATAGATTGACCAAGTCTGCTCATTTCTTACCGATACGAGAAACTTATACACTTGAACGTCTTGCTCGTATATACATAAACGAGATTGTAAGACTGCATGGTATGCCAGTATCCATAGTTTCTGACCGAGACCTAAGATTCACTTCACGATTTTGGGTTAGTTTACAAAAAGCTATGGGCACGGAGTTACGATTTAGTTCAGCATATCATCCTCAGACGGACGGATAATCAGAGAGGACTATTCAAACTCTTGAAGATCTATTAAGACTCTGTGTCTTTGACTTCAAGGGAAGTTGGGACAAGTTCTTACCATTGGTGGAGTTTTCCTACAACAACAGTTATCAAGCAAGTATTGGCATGGCTCCATTTGAAGCATTGTATGGAAGAAAATGTCGTTCTCCAGTATGCTGGGATGAGGTGGGTGAAGCAACGTTGTTGGGACCGGAGTTGGTACGTATGACTACAGAAAAGATTCAAACGATCTGACAACGTATAAAAATCTCACAAGATCGACAAAAGAGTTATGTTGATCTTCATCGAAAGGAAGTGGAATTTGATATAGGAGATCATGTGTTCTTACGTGTTGCTCCATGGAAAGGAGTTACGAGATTTTGAAAGAGACGAAAGCTCAATCCTCGATTCATCGGTCCATTTTTAATCCTCGATCGAGTAGGAACTGTGGCTTATAGACTCGCTTTACCGCCAAGTATGTCTCGTGTTCATAATATTTTTCACATATCCATGTTACGCAAATATGTGGAAGACCCGAACCACATTATTGAGTTAGAACCGGACGAAATAGCGGAGGATTTGACGTATGAAGAAGTTCCTGTTCAAATCTTGGATAAGAAGGAACATATTCTACGCTCCAAGGTTATACCTCAAGTCAAAGTTTTGTGGAGAAACCACGATGTTGAGGAAATGACTTGGGAGTTAGAATCTGAAATGAAATCAAGGTATCCTAACCTCTTCGACATACCAGGTACGTACCCTAATTTCGAGGGCGAAATTTCATAAGAAGAGGAGGTTGTAAGACCCCAACTTTTATAAATAAAGATGAATTTTCTATAATATCATTTTTGAATATTATGGAGTTAATTTGATATAATGTTATAGTTGTGGGTAATATTTATAAATTTTGCAAAGTACGCAAGTTGTTATATAATATTCAATTGGTCGGGGAATATTCGTTTTAACAGGGAATATTCGTACAACGACACAATCATTGGTGGACCCCATAACGGAATTATTGTCGGATTGAGAAAACGACAAAAATATTTTATTAAAAATAACGACGGAAATTTTACCATTGTTACTGTTGAACTACTCGGTAGTAAAAGTACAGTAATACGTGTGGTTGCATAGTAGCACACGGTATTGATTATTAATGCTTATGTGAGAAGTCACTCAGTTTGACTGAATTATTGTCAGTTAATAATATAAATTATTTAGTGATAATGACGTTTTGTTTTATTCGTATTATTAACGTAATAAAACAGAAACATCTTTTTATATAAAACAGAATACTTTATTAAAGTTATTCTATAAATAGAATATAATATTTTTTATTTAAAAGATTTTTCTTTAAATATGGACCGTCAGATTAAAGTAATCAATCTGGACCGTTCATGGATTAGTTACTATGCATTCTATTTTTCTATAAATAGCAGCTCATTCCTTCATTATTTCTTACGAATTCACTGAACTCTAGAGAGAGAAACTATAGAGAGAGAGAAGAAGAGTATTCTGCTACTTAACTACTTCCTTATTTCAGCTCGTCTTTAAAACGGTAAGGGGTGTTATTCTTTCTTATTCATGAAGAGAACTGTTGTTATTCCATTTCTTATTATTCTGCTGGAATAACCTGTATACGCGGATTTACCCTATACTTGGTGACATTCTTCTATTATTCTGTTGGAACATCCTGTCTGTGTGTTTTACACCGGACCTGGTTCCGTTTTTATTATTATTCTGTTGGAACATCCTGTCTGTGTGTTTTACACCGGACCTGGTTCCGTTTTTATTATTATTCTGTTGGAATATCCTGTCTGTGTGTTTTACACCGGACCTGGTTCCATTATTTATTATACTGTTCTTTATTATTCTGTCGGAATATCCTGTCTGTGTGTTTTACACCGGACCTGGTTCCATTATTTATTATTCTGTCGGAATATCCTGTCTGTGCGTTTACGCCGGACCTGGTTCCATTATTTATTATTCTGTTGGAATAACCTGTCTGTGCGGTCTATCGCATGCATGGTGATTTCTTTTGTTATTCCATTCTTTATTATACTCAGTTGGTTAAGTTTTGACTTCTATACTCCATGAAATTTGTGGAATATCCTTGATAATTGCAGTTCATCCAGTATCTTTTCATGAAAATATTCTTCTAAGCATTCTTGAATTTTACTCCACAAAGCAGTATCATGTTGACAATTTGGACGTTGTTAATTCTTGGATAAATTAATTCTTGAACTTGTTTTATTGAATTCTTATATCATTGTCATCATCCTCATGCTTATAAAATGTTAAAAGTCATCTGTGGCCTGTAGTGCATAGATGGACTTGGTATGATTATGACCAGGGATTATTCGGTATAATCATGACCGTAATGTTACAAATGATGTGGTAAAAGTCCTCATTGGCCCGTAGTGCGTTGATGGACAATTGTTGGCATGATCATGACCATTAATGAATACACGAATATCCTTGGCCGTAGTGCAGGGGTGATTCGATGATGTGGATTATTTTATTAAGCTGAGTCTCAGCGATCACAGTATTGAAAAACTTTTTAAATCATAAAAGATAGTAGAATTTATTTTCTACTTGACTCTTTTAATGAATTGCTTGTTCCACTGCAGTTAAACTTGATGTCTATTATATTTTATCAGTTTAACATTGTTGAAGGCTAATGATAATTTATTCTGCATTATCTTAGTCATAATATTTCTTACTGGGCTAGTTGAGCTCACCCTTTCTTTCACTGTTCTCTTCAGGAAATGAGAACGTAGCTGGGGCAAGTCGGGGAACGGAGTGATGGTTCGAATGATAGTATTAGTTAGTAGTCCTCACTATTCTATGTAATAGTGTGTTAATAAATGTAATGAGGACTCCTTTTGAGTATGAATACTCTCTAGAAGATAATATTTGTATTCAAACTCGCAGTTTATGTTTTGTCGTATTGTACACGACAGTTGTATTAGTAAGTTGTATTTGTATTCTGTACTTTGTATCTGACGACCCAAGATGGGTGATGTATACCTAATTTTGGGGGCGTCACAATGACATTGATGATCAAAGATTGAACAACAATTAATTTTAGCTGAACAAATGTTTTTCAACAAGAACAAGCTTTCAACAATAGTAGAGACTTTGAATAACCAAAGAAATCTCGTTTGGGATGAATAAACAATGATTAATTATCTTGCTCAACAATAAATTAGGGTTAAAGAATATGCACAACAATAACAAGTCAAGAACAAGAACTTGCATAACAAAATATTAATGTTAGAGAACTTGGTCAATTGAATAATAACTTCAAGAAACGTGCATAACGTAAAAGTAGGGATAGGAAACTTGCGTAACAATAGTAACTTAACTGCTCAATAAGAGATTAGAGATATCGAACTTGCATAAGTATAACATGACAGTGAAATGTAAACCATGATGAATAATAAAGTAGCAAAGGTTAGGGAACTTGCCTCTTGCGTAGGCTATACAATATTACAACTCACGTACTCCAATATCCTACACATACCATTAGGATTATCACATCAATTAGCTACATACACATTATCCTCATAGACTCAATTCTCATCTTAGTTAAGTTATAACCTTTAGCTTAAGGTTTAACCATATTAATCAACACTTAACACAAATCTGAAAACTAACTAACATATAACATAAGACTTTTAGCATCCAAATCACATTCTCAACTCTTACAACGTTGAGTTTCTATGTAATATAACTTATTAATCAATACTATATTTCTTCTTAGTCTAACTCGAAGTTCATTCAAGTGTTTAAGTCTTACTAGGACTCCTAATTGGTTTTATATTAATCATATTCCATATCTTATAATGTTTATTTCATTTTAATTAAAACACTTTTTAAATTCATTAACACTTGTCACAACGTTTCGACGTTCATTCATCGCACGCCCGATTCGTCTCGCTTACGAACGCTTAGTATGCCTATACAACTTATCTAATACATCATGTATTAATGT
The DNA here is from genome assembly GCA_016801055.1 of Panax notoginseng. Classification (NCBI taxonomy): domain Eukaryota; kingdom Viridiplantae; phylum Streptophyta; class Magnoliopsida; order Apiales; family Araliaceae; genus Panax; species Panax notoginseng. Next base: position 113,331,271 of record CM029015.1, read on the forward strand.
TAAGCATCATTATACTTCATAATATTCTTATCTTATAACTTAGAACAACATCTTTTATCATCAGAATCACTACACTTGCATACGTGTATGCCTGTTGCCCTTCGATTGCCTCCGAATACACATTAGTCATAACGATGGTCATGTTTACCCCTGTTCCCGACCTCAAAATGAAAAACTTAAAAAATGAAAGTTGTAGATCTACTCGTTATCTTTCATACTCATCTTAAATCGCCTCAATCGAAGTTCATATAAAAAAGTTATGGTTGTTTAACCAAAGGAGGCAAAAATAGTCACACCTGACACTCCCTAAGTGCAGTTGCGCCCAAATAAGCCTTGGGACCAGCGCAGCTGCTCTCTAGCACAGCTACTCCCTAGAGACCAGTTGCGCCCCAATAGACTTAGGGTACAACATAGTTGTGCCTAATAGCATAACCAGAATTAGCAGTTTACTATTCTTGTATTTTTGACCCTTTTTCTCCTACTAATCTTCATAACTTAAGCTATACGCATCTAAATTAGTCCGTTTTTGATTCAATGGATTCGTAATTCATAGAACTACAACATACCAAAGAATCAACAATTTACAAAAACATTAACTAACCCAAATCTTGACCTAAAACTCATGTTTATACTAAATTTTCATGTTTTAACATGTTTAGCGAATTAATTCACTATGAATTCGTTTCTTAACCATATTGATTTATTCAACTTGTGTTATATTCTTTTTTTGAATGTATTAACGCAAATGATCATCAATTTACAATTTACTACATGAATTGAACATCAATTTTTGACTCGTAATAGGTTATATTGTACATACTCATCCAAGAACTCAAATTCATTTTTTTAAAACATGATTTCATAGATTAAAACATACCAAAATCATTTCTACATGTTAGTAACAAATTATAATCATCAACTAACATGTATAGACCATATCTCACCAAATTATACAACAAAAATTAAAGTTTCTATGAAAAAAAACTCAAGAACATATAAACTAAGAATATAACCCAAATATTCATTTAAACATGTTTCATATGAATTTGATTTCTGAAAATCATTTTTAGATAACAACTAATAGATTATAAACATCTAGTAAGACATGTAACATCATATCTCAACAAATCAAACAACCAAAATCCAACTTTTATGAAGAACTCAAGAAAACATAAACTAAGAATAAAACTAAATTGCTTACCTTTGATTCTTGTTTAGCCTTGTTAAATGATTAAGAAACCTTGATTACACATCTTGTCCCTTCAATTCCCTGAATTTGGCTCTCAAAATCTCACTGAGAACTTATTTTCTCTAAAGTTCCCTCTATTTTCTCTCTTCTCTGTGTTCCTCTTCTTCTTATACATAGAAAGAAAAATACGTAAAAATAAAACTGATATAACATTATGCGTATACTTATTTAGCCTTATCAGTTATACAAATGAAGAGTTCCATCATTAAAAAAATAACCAAGAGCCACAAGGCCTTGTTTAAATCACAATCATTATTTAACCTTATAATATTTATTTAACCAATATAATTCTTAAGGAATAGTTCAACTCTTCCCGAAGCGAATCTAATTTCTAAGTAAATTTATCAAACATAAATTAACAAATAACACCTGAATCAAATGTAAGACCCCGAATTTTATGAAATAAAAGTATTCAATTTTTCTTATACTTACTATTCAGTAAATGGTTAAATTGATAAATATTAAAGTTAAGGGTGATATGTGAATTTTTTTCAAAATAAGCAAGTGATTATAAAATAATCATTGTTGTCGGGGAATATTCGTTTGGTCGTGGAATATTCTTTCTGTCGGAGAATATTCGTACGACGGCGCAGCTATTTGTGGGCCCCATAACGAATAACTGTCGGGTGAAGGAAAACGACAAATTTGAGTTTTTACAAATAACAGCGTAGTTGTTACCGTTAACACTGTTGGAATACCCGGTGGTTAAATTACAGTAATACGCGTTATTGCACAGTAGCACACGGTATTGCACAGTATTTTTGAAATTATTGATTCTTACGTAAGAAGGCACTACTGAATAATTGTCACAGTAATTACTGTTCAATATTTTATGTTATTGATTCAATAATTGCTGCGTTGATATTTTATATTATTGTTGTTTCAATAATTGTTGATGCACATCATCTCCATTATCAGATCAATAATTCATATTATTTGAATAATATTATTAGATAGCATTATTGGCAATGTCTAGAAAGTTCTGTCTAAGGAGAGGTTTGGTTATCTAATTGCGCGCCAGTAAGGAGAAATTCTTATTGGAAAGCCCCCTCTTTCCTGGGAACGGCCTGGTTGTCATAAATGTGATTCTGTAATATTATTTGTGAATAATTAATTATTGATTCATATGATAAGGAAATATTTATATTATGTGGATATAAATGAGGGATATATTTTTGTGGTTAAAAATGAAGGAGTTAATGTTGAGGTTTTTATCAGTATTTTTGTCGGAATGGAGGTATTAAAAATCAGGGTTTTTGAGATATTTTGCGGGGGTTATAATTTTTAATCCGACCGTTGGATCGTGGTAATTTTTGGATATGTTATACATATATAAGTTGAGTATATGCCCACAAATTTTGAACCGTTAAAAATGAACGTATGATTTATTATGAATTTTACGAGATGACTGGTTCAGAAATTGTTGAATTTTCGGAGTTTATCATTTTGGTGGAAAATTCTAGAATTGGTGGGCCCCACTTGTGGTTGGTGAAGAAATGTGCTGAATTATATTTCAAATGTGGTGGGTGGGAATAGTAGCAGGTAAAGCCATCAGGTTGCAGGTCAAACCTACCAAAATTTTCCTATAAATAGAGGGCTAAGTTAGAATTGAAAATCACACCAGAAACATAAGCTTTCTCTCTTTCTCTCTCTAGATTATTGAGTGTATTTTGTGAGTATTTAGATACTTGGTGAGTTGCTATTCATCAGTGCAAGTTTCCTTCAGCCTTATACCGATCAGAAGTACTGCTCTTTTGAGGTAAGGGATAGTAAGGGATAGTAAGGGATAGTAAGGGATTTTAAGGGTTGTTATGATTTTCAGTTTCGTAATTTTTCTGATCTTCAAAAATTCTGGAAAAATTTGAAATGATATTTTGATGAGTTTTCTTGATTGTGTCCAAAAATGGTGATTTTTGGATGTATAGATTGAGAGTTATGAATTTTATGAGAAAAGACTATTTTAAAAGTAACAGCTTATAATTCCTTGTGGTTAACTCCAAAATTGATGAAATTTTTATTGGGAGTACATGTATATGATAGAAGTATACTCTGTAAATTTCAGAATTTTTAGACAAAAGTACAAATTTTGATAAATGTCTAAATATTCGGCTATTTTGGCCATATGAAAAATAGTAAATGACTTTTAAAAATTCTGAGAAAAATATATGTTCACTATGGGACTATATTATGCTAAATTCCAGAAAAGAAATATTTTTGGAACTGATTTGGTATATTTCATGAAAATGTACTAGTTATGAGTAAATGAATTAAATATGTTATGTGAAGTAAGAAAATTGGAAAATAGGATTTTATAGCTTGAGAATCCTATATGAGGTATATGCAGATTTTTAATGAAGGTTTTGGTTATTGGTAATGAAATCTTATGAGTTTGGTATTTTTGAATGATTAAATGCATTATTTAGTAAGTGTAAACGATTAAAATAAATTGTTTATAAATTTAAGTAATGTTATTCTTTCAATATCATTATACCGAAATATTGGTATGGATTTTATTGTGGAATTTCTATCTTTTGTGTCGGAGTTACTATTCATGAGTTACTATTCATGATTTACTATTCATGAGTTACGAATATTACTCTTGAGATTAAAACTATATGTTAATCATATTATTTTTATCATCATATATAACATTTTTATAACCCTGATGTTGAAATTCTCTTTCACTGGAGTGTAAAGATGGGTAGATTATTGGTATGATCATGACTAGGGTTCTCTTTGGCCTGTAGTGCAAAGTTGAATTGTGACTGGTATGATCATGACCATTGAATTTACAATTGAATATCTTTAGCTTAAGTGTAAAGATGAATTGATTAACATGGTTATAATTATGGTGTATATAAATTCTGAAATGATTATATTTCTTTGAGATATGAATATATTTGGCCTGTAGTGCAAATATGAATTGTTGAGGAATATCTTTGGCCTGTAGTGCAAAGATGAATTGTAGAGGAATATCTTTGGCCTGTAGTGCAAAGATGAATTGTAGATGAATATCTTTGGCCTGTAGTGCAAAGATGGTCTGTTGATGAATATCTTTGGCTCGTAGTGCAAAGATAAACTGTTGTTGAATATCTTTGGTCGTAGTGCAAAGATGGATTTATTAGTATGATTATGAACAGGAACTGTGATTTGGTATAACCATGATCTTTGATGTTTCAGGTAAAGACATGTGATGAAAATATTCTTCGTCCTGGGTGTGAAGAAAAATTTAGAATCACAATTATGATTATGAGTTATTCATATGATTGTGGAAAGGAACTGTTGATTGATGTTACAGGGATAAAACATTGTTGATGAATTTTTAACATGGAGAAGATAATAGACTTTATAGTCTATTTGACTCTTCTAATGGATTGCATGTTCCGCTGCAACTATGGTTGAAATTTTTTATCATCTACCATATGTTCTAAATCTCTGATTTATTATTGATGAAGACTATTGATAATTTATTTATCTTTAGTCATGATATTCTTTACTGGGCTAGTTGTGCTCACCCTTTTGCTTCACAATTCCTTTCAGGTAATAAGAGTGTAGCTGGGTCGAGCGAGGGTAACAAGGGAATAGAACGGTGGTCATCATTTAGTAGTTATATTTGGTGAAGAAAGTAGGGTGAGGCGAACCCAACGTTGGAAGGGTGGTTTGCCACTATCATACAAGATGTCTAACGACATACAACCTCGTGTCATCATAAGACAGGGATGTGCTCATCCACTTGCTGAGTATATATACGAGCACTACCTATATAATCTTGGTGTTTGTTTAAAGTATAATTCTCAATTAGAGACAGTAGAGATAATGATATGTCAAGAGAAGACTCACCATTGGGAAGAATATGATAGTAATCTTCTCGTTTTTCTTTGGGGTCTATTGGGTCAACCAAGGATAATTCTGTGGCCATATGATATCTATCATAACCTAGACGCGTGGCCTCCCATGTACGAAGGTTTCCTTGAGCACTTCCCAAAGATTCTAATTTCTAAAACAGTTTTTGACTATACCTTTATGTAAGGTGTTATTGTGAGGTGATGTCCACGGTTGGAACATGAGTCACATTTGGTATATATTTGTATCCAAACTCACAGCATATGTGTTGTTGTATTTTGCACGACAATTGTTGTAATAAAGTTGTAGTTGTTTTCTGTACCATGTATTTGACGACTCAGAATGGGTTGGGTGGAATGAACCTATTTTGGGGTTGTTACAGTTGGTATCAGAGCTTAGGGATATGATCTTTGGTGGAGATCGGGGAATATAACTAGGAGGGGAGAGATGAGTAAATCCTTCGCTAGTGTGTCCTACCTAAGCTTATTTGTTGGTCAGTCATAATATCGAGATATTATGTGATATGTTAATTTGTTAAATTAACCCTTGTTTTGAAGCTGTATTCTAGAAAGATATCTGAAATACAGGAGATGAGCAATGGAGAAATCATGATGATAAGGAAGATGGAATCTGAAATGAAAGCAAGGTATTCTCAACTTTTCGAAATACCAGGTACGTAAATTTCGGGGACGAAATTTCATAAGGAGGGGAGATTGTAAGACCCCGAATTTTATGAAATAAAAGTATTCAATTTTTCTTATACTTACTATTCAGTAAATGGTTAAATTGATAAATATTAAAGTTAAGGGTGATATGTGAATTTTTTTCAAAATAAGCAAGTGATTATAAAATAATCATTGTTGTCGGGGAATATTCGTTTGGTCGTGGAATATTCTTTCTGTCGGAGAATATTCGTACGACGGCGCAGCTATTTGTGGGCCCCATAACGAATAACTGTCGGGTGAAGGAAAACGACAAATTTGAGTTTTTACAAATAACAGCGTAGTTGTTACCGTTAACACTGTTGGAATACCCGGTGGTTAAATTACAGTAATACGCGTTATTGCACAGTAGCACACGGTATTGCACAGTATTTTTGAAATTATTGATTCTTACGTAAGAAGGCACTACTGAATAATTGTCACAGTAATTACTGTTCAATATTTTATGTTATTGATTCAATAATTGCTGCGTTGATATTTTATATTATTGTTGTTTCAATAATTGTTGATGCACATCATCTCCATTATCAGATCAATAATTCATATTATTTGAATAATATTATTAGATAGCATTATTGGCAATGTCTAGAAAGTTCTGTCTAAGGAGAGGTTTGGTTATCTAATTGCGCGCCAGTAAGGAGAAATTCTTATTGGAAAGCCCCCTCTTTCCTGGGAACGGCCTGGTTGTCATAAATGTGATTCTGTAATATTATTTGTGAATAATTAATTATTGATTCATATGATAAGGAAATATTTATATTATGTGGATATAAATGAGGGATATATTTTTGTGGTTAAAAATGAAGGAGTTAATGTTGAGGTTTTTATCAGTATTTTTGTCGGAATGGAGGTATTAAAAATCAGGGTTTTTGAGATATTTTGCGGGGGTTATAATTTTTAATCCGACCGTTGGATCGTGGTAATTTTTGGATATGTTATACATATATAAGTTGAGTATATGCCCACAAATTTTGAACCGTTAAAAATGAACGTATGATTTATTATGAATTTTACGAGATGACTGGTTCAGAAATTGTTGAATTTTCGGAGTTTATCATTTTGGTGGAAAATTCTAGAATTGGTGGGCCCCACTTGTGGTTGGTGAAGAAATGTGCTGAATTATATTTCAAATGTGGTGGGTGGGAATAGTAGCAGGTAAAGCCATCAGGTTGCAGGTCAAACCTACCAAAATTTTCCTATAAATAGAGGGCTAAGTTAGAATTGAAAATCACACCAGAAACATAAGCTTTCTCTCTTTCTCTCTCTAGATTATTGAGTGTATTTTGTGAGTATTTAGATACTTGGTGAGTTGCTATTCATAAGTGCAAGTTTCCTTCAGCCTTATACCGATCAGAAGTACTGCTCTTTTGAGGTAAGGGATAGTAAGGGATAGTAAGGGATTTTAAGGGTTGTTATGATTTTCAGTTTCGTAATTTTTCTGATCTTCAAAAATTCTGGAAAAATTTGAAATGATATTTTGATGAGTTTTCTTGATTGTGTCCAAAAATGGTGATTTTTGGATGTATAGATTGAGAGTTATGAATTTTATGAGAAAAGACTATTTTAAAAGTAACAGCTTATAATTCCTTGTGGTTAACTCCAAAATTGATGAAATTTTTATTGGGAGTACATGTATATGATAGAAGTATACTCTGTAAATTTCAGAATTTTTAGACAAAAGTACAAATTTTGATAAATGTCTAAATATTCGGCTATTTTGGCCATATGAAAAATAGTAAATGACTTTTAAAAATTCTGAGAAAAATATATGTTCACTATGGGACTATATTATGCTAAATTCCAGAAAAGAAATATTTTTGGAACTGATTTGGTATTTTTCATGAAAATGTACTAGTTATGAGTAAATGAATTAAATATGTTATGTGAAGTAAGAAAATTGGAAAATAGGATTTTATAGCTTGAGAATCCTATATGAGGTATATGCAGATTTTTGATGAAGGTTTTGGTTATTGGTAATGAAATCTTATGAGTTTGGTATTTTTGAATGATTAAATGCATTATTTAGTAAGTGTAAACGATTAAAATAAATTGTTTATAAATTTAAGTAATGTTATTCTTTCAATATCATTATACCGAAATATTGGTATGGATTTTATTGTGGAATTTCTATCTTTTGTGTCGGAGTTACTATTCATGAGTTACTATTCATGATTTACTATTCATGAGTTACGAATATTACTCTTGAGATTAAAACTATATGTTAATCATATTATTTTTATCATCATATATAACATTTTTATAACCCTGATGTTGAAATTCTCTTTCACTGGAGTGTAAAGATGGGTAGATTATTGGTATGATCATGACTAGGGTTCTCTTTGGCCTGTAGTGCAAAGTTGAATTGTGACTGGTATGATCATGACCATTGAATTTACAATTGAATATCTTTAGCTTAAGTGTAAAGATGAATTGATTAACATGGTTATAATTATGGTGTATATAAATTCTGAAATGATTATATTTCTTTGAGATATGAATATATTTGGCCTGTAGTGCAAATATGAATTGTTGAGGAATATCTTTGGCCTGTAGTGCAAAGATGAATTGTAGAGGAATATCTTTGGCCTGTAGTGCAAAGATGAATTGTAGATGAATATCTTTGGCCTGTAGTGCAAAGATGGTCTGTTGATGAATATCTTTGGCTCGTAGTGCAAAGATAAACTGTTGTTGAATATCTTTGGTCGTAGTGCAAAGATGGATTTATTAGTATGATTATGAACAGGAACTGTGATTTGGTATAACCATGATCTTTGATGTTTCAGGTAAAGACATGTGATGAAAATATTCTTCGTCCTGGGTGTGAAGAAAAATTTAGAATCACAATTATGATTATGAGTTATTCATATGATTGTGGAAAGGAACTGTTGATTGATGTTACAGGGATAAAACATTGTTGATGAATTTTTAACATGGAGAAGATAATAGACTTTATAGTCTATTTGACTCTTCTAATGGATTGCATGTTCCGCTGCAACTATGGTTGAAATTTTTTATCATCTACCATATGTTCTAAATCTCTGATTTATTATTGATGAAGACTATTGATAATTTATTTATCTTTAGTCATGATATTCTTTACTGGGCTAGTTGTGCTCACCCTTTTGCTTCACAATTCCTTTCAGGTAATAAGAGTGTAGCTGGGTCGAGCGAGGGTAACAAGGGAATAGAACGGTGGTCATCATTTAGTAGTTATATTTGGTGAAGAAAGTAGGGTGAGGCGAACCCAACGTTGGAAGGGTGGTTTGCCACTATCATACAAGATGTCTAACGACATACAACCTCGTGTCATCATAAGACAGGGATGTGCTCATCCACTTGTTGAGTATATATACGAGCACTACCTATATAATCTTGGTGTTTGTTTAAAGTATAATTCTCAATTAGAGACAGTAGAGATAATGATATGTCAAGAGAAGACTCACCATTGGGAAGAATATGATAGTAATCTTCTCGTTTTTCTTTGGGGTCTATTGGGTCAACCAAGGATAATTCTGTGGCCATATGATATCTATCATAACCTAGACGCGTGGCCTCCCATGTACGAAGGTTTCCTTGAGCACTTCCCAAAGATTCTAATTTCTAAAACAGTTTTTGACTATACCTTTATGTAAGGTGTTATTGTGAGGTGATGTCCACGGTTGGAACATGAGTCACATTTGGTATATATTTGTATCCAAACTCACAGCATATGTGTTGTTGTATTTTGCACGACAATTGTTGTAATAAAGTTGTAGTTGTTTTCTGTACCATGTATTTGACGACTCAGAATGGGTTGGGTGGAATGAACCTATTTTGGGGTTGTTACATCAAATAACATGCAATCATTAAAATCATTAATCGGAATGGTACCTTGAATTGTGTCCACCGTCACGTTGAATGTATGTTCGATTGGTCGACTCGGTGGAGCTGATTCTGCAATAACTAGCTTGCAATTATTGATGCCCCCTTGCTTCCGCTTACTTTTCTAGCCACTTTCTTTGGGCAACCTTGAGCCAAGTGCTCCTTCGATCCACACGTGAAGCAGGCTCCCTTCCTCGGGCTTAAACAATTTGGTGCAATGTGCCCCCCAAGCCATAATTGAAGCACACCTTCTTTCCCTTCAAATAAACACCTACATGTTTCTTTCCACAGTTGCTACACACCTCCACCTTCTTCTTTTCATTCCCTTGCTGATTTCCAACGGTGACATTTTCATTCCACTTTCTTTTCTGAATATTACCCCTATGACTACCTCTTGCCTTATCTCCATTTTCACCTTTCTTTTCCCTCTACTCTTGATTGTATGTCAGCTTATTACCTTCCCCGTCTATGACAATCGTTCTCTCCAGTCTTGTTGTAAACAAATTTGGTTGAAATATTGAGATTTAACTATACAGTCAGGAATTCAGTTGATTTACAAGTGCTCCGACCAGCAAATTCACCAACTGCGGTACCGAGTTGGCATCAGTTTCATTATTGTATGTATATTCCTCGGGGGTCTGTTGACGTTGTTGCCTTCTTCTAGCGGCATCTTACTATTTAAAATTTGCACTATTAGTTCATCATTCATTCACGTATTAAAACATTTAAGCTTATCTCAACCACTTTTAGATAACACATAAAATATCTCAATAAACAATGGTATTTTTATTCATTTATCCTGCAATAATAAAATTCAGGATTACTTCATCATATCCCACTACTTATTTCAAAAGTCAGGATTTACATCTTATTAATTTTCATCACGATTTATATATCATCTTAGTGTTTTTTTTCTGTAATCTACAAGAACATTCCGCGTTGTACAGCTTTATTGCGCTCTTGCTCCATGATACGAATCATCGTCTTATGATCCATTATATACCAAAGACAAACCTCAACCTACATAGGAAAGTGGAAGACTAAATTCTAAGTTTGATCAATCGGCTGGCACTCTTTGACTTGTCTTCAACACGATCTATGTGTTTAGAAGCCTTCATCTATGCGTCTTTAGCTCTCGCCCGCTTTACTTACTCCTTTCCCTAGTCATTCCTGCGTAATCTCGTTAATAACTATCCTCTTTAATACCCTAACTGAGATAATCTCTGCACTACATCTCCCCTTACTCATACTTCATATTTACGTTCTCAAATTCATCTTCACGATCAAACTCAAGCTCACACCCAAGTTCTACAACAGAAATCAACGGGTATGGCTTTCCCAATACTAGCAATACTCAGACTGTATGAACTTCTCAGGGCTCCTGATCACTATCTTCCTTCATCAATCATTCTGACAACAAGGTTTTAATAACTCCCACAACTCGATATATATAATACTCGCGAGCACATAGGTTTGTTAACACATAAGCACATAAAGTCTTTTATCATTTTATCTTCAATGAATTTCCTTAATTCATTCCTTAGAACTCGATGAGAGTTTATCACCTCTATGTTTTCGATCTCCTAGAAGGTTATAGCCTAAGGTTCCCCACTTAAGGTTCATAACCTTAAGTTTTGATACCAACTTGTTACACCCCCAAATTCGGGTACTTCAATCCCACAGATTTGGTGTTCACTGTCCAATTAAATCATAACCAACTACCCATAAACAAAGCATATAATTAAACTCAAAAGTTTAAACAATAAATCTCCCATTATATGGTTATATAATCTTAAATAAATTCTAGGTCATCTAACATTTATTATTACAATCATAAGCGGAATATTAAAACATAATCATAATCAAATCTATTACATAAGCTTCATAAATAAATGGTAGATTAAATGTCTTCTAATCAAGCACTTTAATTTGCCCTTGCCCTTGCTTGCAAAAAAAACTCTTCAAACTTCTTAACTTCATCTGCATTGTTCTGTGCAAGAGTAAGCATACAATTGCACACAATAAGGATAGTATACAATAACATTCTATGAATGACAATTAACTAGACTTTCAATGGTAAAGTACTCTTATCGGAACAATAAAATTTAATTCAAAAGCTATGAGTTCAAAGGAATAATGAATTTTAAGTTGACAACAGATATCAATCATCAAAAGAATACACTGAGGGTCACAAGACCACAAACTATATTCTAGGTTGTTAAGTATTTCTACTCTAACCTTTAACAGTCTAAAAGACCATAATCATCTTCTATGTCCTAGGTTAACCAGTGTTTCTACTATAACCTTTAACAGTCTAAACGACTATAGGGGCCATCATCTCGTACTCCAGGTGATCAACCCTTTGTACTATGTACTGCGCCAACATTTTAACGCTATTGCGTAGCTCTAAAATAATTCCTAGATATAAGGTTGTTCATCTCAACTTAGATTATCAAGTTCCGTACCAAAGGAAGCTTGGTTTGGAATTAACTTCAAAGGAATTCTAGATCTTTAGGACACCATCAACCGAGTACTGGTTGAATCAAATAGGGATCAATAACTATTCAAGAGTTTGATTACAATATATTCATGAACAAGGTTTATCGATGAATCAATAAGAGATAGAGCATCAACGATTACTAAATTGAACAAATGTTAATCATCGACTACATGCTTTCAAAACTGTGTGAGTACATATAAGTAAACCAAAGAAAGTTTGGTTTGAATTGACTTCAAGGGTAATTTAGTTTATATAACATTCATCAACTAAGGATTAGTTGAATCAATAAAGGATTGCTTGTGAACTAAGAGTTTGGTACAACAATATAAGATAGTGCAATGACATTGGTGATCAAAGATTGAACAACAATTAATTTTAGCTGAACAAATGTTTTTCAACAAGAACAAGCTTTCAACAATAGTATAGACTTTGAATAACCAAAGAAATCTCATTTGGGATGAATAAACAAAGATTAATTAACTTGCTCAATAATAAATTAGGGTTAAAGAATATGCATAACAATAACAAGTTAGGAACAAGAACTTGCATAATGACAGATTAAAGTTAGGGAACTTGCTCAATTGAATAATAACTTCAAGAAACTTGCATAATGTAAAAGTAAGGTTAGATAACTTGTGTAACAATAGTAACTTAACTGCTCAATAAGAGATTAGAGATATAGAACTTGCATAAGTATAACATGACAGTGAAATGTAAACCATGCTGAATAATAAAGTAGCAAAGGTTAGGGAACTTGCCTCTTGGGTAAGCTATACAATTACAACTCACGTACTCCAATATCCTACACATACCATTAGGATTATCACAACAATTAGCTACATACACATTATCCTCATAGATTCAATTCTCATCTTAGTTAAGTTATAACCTTTAGCTTATGGTTTAACCATATTAATGAACCAAATAACACGAATCTGAAAACTCACTAACATATAACATAAGACTTTTAGCATCCAAATCACATTCTCAACTCTTACAACGTTGAGTTTCTATCTAATATAACTTATTAATCAATACTATATTTCTTCTTAGTCTAACTCAAAGTTCATTCAAGTGTTTAAGTCTTCCTAGGACTCCTTACTGGTTTTATATTAATCACATTTCATATCTTATAATGTTCATTTCATTTTAATTAAAACACTTTTTAAGTTCATTAACACTTGTCATGGCGTTTTGACATTCATTCGTCGCACGCCCGATTTGTCTCGCTTGCGTACGCTTATTATGCCTATACAACTTATCTAATACATTATGAATTAATGTTAAGCATCATTATACTTCATAATATTCATGTCTTATAATATAGAACAACATCTTTTATCGTCAGAAGTACTACACTAGTATACGTGCATGCCCGACGCCCTCCGATGGCCTCCGAATACACATCAGTCCTAAATATGGTCATTTTTACCCCTGATTTTGACCTCAAAATGAAAAACTTAAAGAACAAAGGTTGTAGATGTACTCGTTATCTTTTCGAATCATCTTCAATCGCCTCAATCGGAGTTTGTGTGAAATAGTTATGGCCATTCTACGAAAGGTGGTCAAAATAATCACACCTGACACTCCATGAGCACAGCTGCGCCCAAATAAGCCTTGGGACCAGTGTAGCTGCACCCTAGAGAGCTGCTATGGCCCAATAGACTTAGGGTACAGTGCAACTGCACCTAATAGTAGAACCAGAATTAGCATTTTATTGTTTAATTTTTGACCCTTTTTCTCCTACTAATATTCATAACTTGAGCTATAAACATTCAAATTAGTCCGTTTTTTATTCTATGGATTCGTAATTCATAGAACTAGAACATACCAATGAATCAACACTTTACAAAAAACATTAACTAACCCAAATCTTGACCTACAACTCATGTTTATACTAAATTTTCATGTTTTAATATATTTAGCGAATTCATTCACTACGAATTCGTTTCTTAACCAAATTGATTCATTCAACTTGCGTTACTTTCTTTTCTGAATGTATTAACACAAATGCTCATCAATTACAGTTTTCTACGTGAATTGAATATCAATTTTTGACTCATAATAGTCTATATTGTACATACTCATCCAAGAACTCAAATTAATTTTTTTTAAACATGATTTCATAGATTAAAATATACCAAAATTATTTCTACATGTTAGTAACAAATTATAATCATCAACTAACATGTATAAACAATATCTCATCAAATTATACAACAAAAATCAAAGTTTTTATGAAAAAAATACTCAAGAACATATAAACTAAGAATATAACCCAACTATTCATTTAAACATGTTTCATACGAATTTGATTTCTGAAAATCATTTCTAGATAACAACTAATAGATTATAAACATCTAGTAATACATGTAACATCATATCTCAACAAATAATACAACCAAAATCCAACTTTTATGAAGAACTCGAGAAAACATAAACTAAGAATAAAACTAAATTTCTTACCTTTGATTCTTGTTTAGCTTTGTTAGATGATTAAGAAACCTTGATTACACCTCTTCTCCCTTTAATTCCCAAAATTTGATTCTCAAAATCTCACTGAGAACTTATTTTCTCTCAAGTTCCCTCTATTTTCTCTCTTCTCTGTGTTCCTCTTCTTCTTAGACATAGAAAGAAAAACATGTAAAAATAAAACTGATATAACATTATATGTATACTTATTTAGCCTTATTAGTTATACAAATGAAGAGTTCCATCAGTTAAAAATAACCAAGAGCCACAAAGCCTTGTTTGGTTCCTCCTTATTAGGCTCTTTCTAAATTTAGGCTCTTTCTAAATTATTTTTATATTCCCTTATCATATAATATAGAATTGTCACATTTATTCGATTTAAATCACAATCATTATTTAACCTTATAATATTTATTTAACCAATATAATTCTTAATATTTATTTAATAAATACTACACTTCTAATTTAATTATCCCTTTAATTATATGATTCTTTTAATTCGATAATTTAATAATTTAATTAGTTTCTAATTAAATTAACATCAGCACACTTTAATAAAATTACTCCATAACAACATCCATGAATTTAATTTATTTAACAAATAAATCAACCAAAATATTTATTGAATTCGAATAAATATTTATAATTAATTACAAAATTCTCGATCGTTACATCCTTCCATCCTTAAAAGGATTATGTCTCCAAAATCACGACTCAATAAATTCATTCGTTACAGTATGATGTAGCATGACGATGTTATAAAATGACGGAATCCTCAACGTACTATTCAAATATTATGGTATCGTGATATCATAAAAAGGATTTTTAGTTTTCTTTAAACTATTAAAGGATATGCCAATGGAATTGGCTAAAACTATTTTGATTGATGTTCGAGTTATTGGTAGAAGTCTATGCTATTTGATTCAACTAGGCAAATATTGAAAGATGTTTATGTAGTTCAAGCTTTTCTTGAGAAGTTATGCCAAACCAAATTATTTTGGTGTGGATTCAGATGTTGAGAAGCTGAGGTGAACAACCCTTTTATAGGGGATTATATTATACGAAAACGTTAAAACTTTTGTGCACACAACATTGTATGAAGGGCTAATCCCCCTGAGTACGAGAAGAAAGATCCATATAAATGTTCAAGTAGAGATACTTGATAACCCGGGGACGTAGTTCAAGGTCTTGTGACCCCTCAGCATGATTTGAGAATCTTTTAAATTCTTGAGTTATTCATACTGCTTCCCAATTATTGAGCAATTGTGGAAGATTCTTGTTATTTTGAAGGGTGAATGTGGCAAGGAGGATATTCCTTAGAAAAGAGTAATTTGTGGAAACACGACATGTGATTGTGACGCCCCCAAATCCAGGTATCTTTCAACCCGGCAGATGGTGCTACACGGTGCTACAGTTCACACATACATTCAATTGAAATACCTCAAAAGAGTGAATATGTCTTCTATATATTAAAAATTAATATTTCCCTTCCCAGGTTCTTTGTAACCGTTACATATGTTCTTTGTCATAGTATCAAATAAATACAAATTCATACTATATATGCTCTTATAAGATAACTACTTGTCTGCCTTAGCCTTTTCTTTTATCCTTACTGGATCCTTTGGTCCATTCGGTCTTAGCTGCATTCATATGGTTCAAGCAAGGGTGGGCATAACTAGATCAGCAAGTATAACAATTTCATTTGAGCATTAGGTTTGAATCATATAAATCACATATCTTCTATAATTGAATCAATAGTTATGAAGTACTATAGATAATTCAAAATAGCACTTCGCTTTTCTTTACAAATGTTTAATAATGAACAACATTCGTTAAACCTTGATTTCGGTCCAAGACCTTGAGCATTTCATTTTTTTCTTTAAAACGGACAACCCGACACTGTGAAAGCCCCAGATCCGGGTCCCGAATCACCGCGGATCTGGTACAATCATTCTATAATTATTGCGAAAGATATAAACATAAATTATTTATACAATAAACTTTACACACTATTCCCCAAGGTCGAGTAACCTTAACTTATACATAATTCATAACCTAATTGACATACAATTTATTATCATACATTACTATTATAATTATCTGCACATAATCTAAAGCTGGACTTGTCTTTATCCTTTTCATGTATCAGACGTATTTGTCTTAATCTACAATGTTAATCATTATATAACAAGGGTGAGCAACAAGTTTGCCCAGCAAGTTTAAGTTCAATATATTAAAGATATATCATGATAAAAAGAATAGAACAATAAGCTGGCTAAAGTTCTACAATATAATTGTGAACTAGAAGGAACAAAATTTCATAGATGAACGAACATGGAACATGAACAAATATATCTGGACCGAATGGTAATGAATGTGATCAGCCTTTCATACCTAATGTATACATGCAATATGCACAGAGTGCGAATCAATAATTCATATACATGATATAATTAGTAGAGATTAACCACAAGCATATTTCAAAAATATTAACTCGAGGTCGAGTTAGAGAAAACTTGCATGTTCGGTCGATTACTGTTACGTGATTTATCTAGCTTTGCCTGAAGACCTATTATAAATAATATTGATCTACAATTTAGAATAATATCATCACAATATAAAATAACCTAAACACATAGCACATAATCCTATCAATCTATAAAACATATAAGACCTAGTATCAAGTCAAACTATTGCAGTCTGAATTGAATTCGGTACTATTCTGACATCCCGACGGCCTAGTCGGACAATTGTCGAGTTTAAGTTCAATTAAACTCTGACTAAACACTTAACAATTATCTTAGATAATTATATTATCAATCAAAATAATTTTTCAAGTCTCATAATAATTTTTACATAATTATTATCATTTATCATGATTTTTCAATCATAAATATCATATTTATATGATTTAAATACTTTAATCTTATATATTATAAGTTCTTCTTTATCATCTAATAAATCAAATACTAATCCTGCAACCTGGATTATCCAAACGTACCAATCCAGCAACCCAGATTGCAATCCAGCAATCTAGCAAACTGAATTCTAAATCCAGCAACCAGATGGTCAATCCAGCAAACCAAACTGCAATCCAACAAATTGGATTTCTAATCCAGTAACTAGATTGAAATCCAGCAAAGCGGATTCAACATATTTTCAATTCAGTAAACTGTTTTTCAATCCAGCAAGCTGGATTCATCAGATTTTCCAATCTAGCAAGCTGGATTCATTATCCTTTTCACGAAAATACCAAATTAATTTATTATTTTTCTATCATTTGCCCAAACACATATACATATATTTCATACACAAAAAAATATGTTTCCATCATTTTCCAACTTTCTTTAGTATTTTTAAAAAATTATTTTTAGTATGTAGCTTAAGAATTTATCCCCATCATGCTCAAGTCCAAAAATTCCCATCTTTTGACACAATCTTATACGAGTTAACATGAGCCTCCAGTTTAAATTTCGTGGCCATCGGAGTTATAGAACTCCGGTTATAGCAATTTTTGTCGAAAAATCTTAAAAATTGAAATGGTCATAACTTGGTCATTTTAAGTCAGAATGAGCTCATTTTTGGACATGACGTACTTTATACCATATAGCTTCATGTCCCAAAAGGCTGGATTTTATTCCACAAATTAAGTGGCCAAAAATGCCCTTTTAAATTTCTGGGCAGTAGCTTTTTGTCATTTTGCAGTTTTTCGTGCTTTGTTAAAAATATTCCATACGAAAATATACAACTCCTTTTTCAGTGATTCCACTTGGAGATGATAGGAAACTTATCATAGTATCCTCCCAAATTTTTCTAGAATTTTTGAATGTCAAAAAATTGATGAAACTGCCCTTATCCTTGACTGTCCAAAATAGTCTATTTTTCCTTAGAAGATATGAAACTATTTTTGCTAAATCAGTCACTACAAACTGTGTATTCGACATTTTTGAGTGCTACCACTTGAGTTTAGTAGATAACTTACATATCTAGCACCTCTCATTGACGGATCCCAAAAAGAAGGTGTAGATCAAAAACGGTGAAAATCCAAAGTACATAGAAATTTTAGGGTTTATAAACTAGAAAATCACTTTTCTTTACTTTTGATTTCCAACTAAAACAACACCAAATATGGATATATATATATATATATATATATATATATATATATATATATATATATATAAACATGAAACACTCATTAACATGTATATACATGGTCTTTGAGTTTAGAAATATAGATTCAAGATTTGATTAAGAATAATCAAAAAATAAATTTACATAAACAAAAGGGGTTTATACCTTTGATTTTTTTCATGCTCTCTTTCTTCTTCTTCTTCCCAAGATGGCTATGGAGTTAGGAGAATTTGAAGAAAACTCTCCCTCCTCCCCCTCTATGGCTGCTGAAGCCTCTCTTCTCTCTCTATTTGGTTTATTTTACTAGCAACTATGGAAATGATATAAAAGAGAAGAGAGAGAAAACAATAGATTTTAGTTATTGTTAGTAAAATGTGTATAGATATATTATGTATATCTATTAATTTCTCTCATATTCCTTGCTCTTTCTCTCTATCATTAACCACTAAAGCTTTGCTTGGAAGCATTGCCAAAGTGTTGGCTAAATGGGGAAATGACACCTAGGAGATTTGTTCACCTAATAAAGTAAACAACCAACACATTCTTCCCCCCTCCTTTTCCTTCTCTACACAATCCGGCCAAGTGGCCTTAGCTTGCCCATATTTTATTTTTGTTTTACGCAATATTTAGTATATCCAATGACTAAAATGCCCCTCTTCAATTGGGCTAAGAGATTGGGCTTTAATTAAATTCTTTTGGGCTTCTAAATTAATTTATTGTGCATTATGAAATTGACATAGTCCAATACTTTTAAATTCTTATCCAACCCAAATCATTTAATTAGGGTTTTCATTTTCTCAATTATAATTTAAATCATTTCTCATGCATATTTAATTTCTTAACCCAATTAGACTTGCTATAATTAGGTTATAAAATTAATTAATTAAAATGTATAAAATAAATCTCTTGGGATTAGTATATATTATAAATATTATTATTCTCACATACCATAACATTTAAGTTATTCAATTTTTCATTCCTAATATATAATTAGATTACCCTAGTTTCTTTTATTTGATTATATGATAAACAAATAAAAACAAACACATAATATTCATATTCATTGCTCACATAACTTTTAACCCTTAGGATTTTATACATAGCATTAGGGTTCCCAAATTAGGGTTTCCAAACAATTCGCTAGAGTTTCTTCTTAGTCGTTAGAGTTTACTAACATAACATCGAAGTTCTTAACTTATCCCTAGGGTTTATCACTGATATAAGTTATCTGGTCAACCCTTGACCCTTAATCACATACTGTACATATATACAACCATATACACAAAACATATACACTTAAACCCTTAATCCTGAATAATTCTCCAGAAAAATTTTTAAATCCATAAAATTCCTTCTTGAAAATATTGAATCCATTCACTTATTTTCTGTCTAGGTTTATTATTTAACCTTAATTCAATATTTTAATAAATATCCAAATTTTTGGGTTGTCACAGACACCAAGTCCGTAAGTTCGACATTTCTTAAAGTTTTGGCAACATCACGTGCCTGTTGATTGACGACAAAACATTTGTTTATTCATACTTAGTCTTTCTTAAAATCAATACCAAAACAGTTGGCATAAGATAGCAACATTAATAATATTTTGATAGACTATAAGAAAATCCACAAAACACTTTAAGTCTAGGCGAAGAAATTCTCTTCGGCTTTGTTATACATAAATTCATGCGTAAGATACATGAATCACAAAGCTTGTCCAAAAAGAACATAGACAAGGGTTTAGAACACTTGCCTTCAGCGTCTTCTATAGTTAATTCACTTCTCTTTTGTGTCTTTAAGGATTCTACAATACATAATTACATAACATAACATATTAGGTCATAAACAATCAAGTATGATCACTAATCTATCTTCCCCTTCTTCTCAATCTAATCATTCATTAGATTAGTTAATGTTCATTACGGTTTATTGTATTATTTTATGTTACATTCAAGTAACCTTTCATCAACTTTTAATTGTAATTCTTAAGGTTATACTCATCTTTAAATGATGTTATTTTAAGTTAATTAAGGTAATAATTCACCTTCAATCAACTTCCACATTCTTTACATTCATTCCCATTCTTCACTATCTTTTTCCTAGTGTTGGTGCTGCGGCTCCAGCTTCCTATGTAAGTTTAGAAATGTCCAAGTCTTGGTCTCGGTGTTGCAGCGCAAAGCTCTTTACTATGTGTCGCGATGCGGCGCGACTTAACAGTGGGTGAGTGTTCGTTCTGGTGCTACGGCGCCAACCATACAAGCTTGGGAGGCACTGCGGCGCTGCGGCGCCGGCCTTGTGCCTCAGAGAAATTTCAAGCTTTTTAACTGCAATCCTTTCCGGGCTCATAACTTAATCATTATAAGTCAGAATTGGCTCGTTTAAAAGCCGTTATCTCACATATCTTGTGTACTACGATTTCATTAGGATATCTTACATTTTTGAGTCCGTTAACACTGAATTCACAGTTTAAGTTCTTTATTACACGTTTGTTAAACGTTCGTGAACGTTCATAGCTCGTTTCTTCGTTTTAAGTCAAAATTCGACCATTCTTGAGTCCGCAACTCTCAAATACAAAGTTATACTATACGCCATCGGAAACTAAGTTTTTCGAATTAAACGGTGACTTTTGACTTTAATTTCGAGAATTTCACGATTTCGATGATTATCGTCTAACGCCATAAATTTTGCCATAACTTCGTTACTTGAGATTTTTACTCCGTTAAAAATGGATTCATTCCATCCTTCTATCATCCTAACCAAGCATATTTCATCTAATCCTATACACGATGGTTTTAAACTTGTCTATCAGCAACATATGATAAATTCATATGTTCTTCATTAGTTCATAATTATATGATTATGATTCTACTTGTAACATGGTTTGTTAATGTTTAAGCCCACTAATAGCCATCATTGTTACACCTTATGATACATGCTCTACCAATATTCACTTCTCTATCAAACTAAAATTGAACAGATGAAGAATAATGGTCTAAGGATTCCTTACCTTTGATGTTCTTAACTTGATTCTTCTTCTTTTCTTCTTAAATTAACAAGACACTTCTCACTTTTCTCTCAACATAATTAGCTCTAAGATGTTGGTGTTTTGAACAAGGCAACAAATGACCAACAACGTCTCCTATTTATAGGATTTACAAAGTGAGGGCAATTTAGTCAAAATGTCATCCCACCTCCATACAATTCCACCTCCATACAATTCCACCTCCTTACTATTCATTGCTTGCCAACAAAATCCTATCCCTTACTTGGCCATCAAGGTGGCCGGCTATGACTCATCATGGGGGCCCCACATGGGTTGCCCCATGGGTTTTTCTCACCCGGTGGCCCATCAGTTCGATCCACTGGTTTGGTTCTTGGTTCAGGCTTAGGTTTAATTAACTTTGGGCCTAACGTTGGGCTTTAACAATAATTCACTTAGGCTTGCCATATATATGAGCAAATCATATTAGTCTATTACAAATGCTTAAGCTTTTAATGTATAATCCTCGTATTCTTTTCGTATACTAGTTCGTATAATCATTCATCATATATGTTATGTCGTCTTTCATATACTTATATAATACATCGTATCATAGTAGTATTCCTTACCTCATATAATAATTTTCTTATTATACGATCATCTTTATTCGAATTTTCACTTTCCTTAACATTCTGGAATTTAGTACGCATGCAAAAAACTGCACTTGTCATAACTGAATTATTATTACATAATCCATCATTCCATAACATTCTATCGTTACGCATTTCCCAGAAGTTCAAAAAGAATCCCCGAGTTGAAATGGATGAATAGTGTTTTTCGGAGAATTTCTCGAAAAGCTTTTCTTTTCGTCTTAAAAATTCAAACACTTTAATTCTATCACGTAGCCATAATACTATGACATTATACCACTTTTAGGTTATAGAGCAACCTTCATCTTGCTTACTCGTTATAAATAACATATACTATAATTTTATTCATTAATTAATCAAATAAAATTATTTTACAATTGATCCAATTTTCTCGATTGTTACATTCTTCCCCCATATAAGGATTCTGTCCCCAGAATCTCGCCATAAGTTAATCAAACAACTGAGGGTAATTCTTCTTCATCTTTTCTTTAAGTTCCCACATAGCTTCTTTGGCATCGTGGTTTCTCTATACTACCTTCACTGAAGGTATAACTTTACTCCTTAGAACTTGCTCTTTTCTATCAACGATTTGAACATGCATTCCTCACACGTCAAGTCCTTCTCAATATGAATAGGTTCATTATAACGATCGAGAAATTTATAATTTAATTTAAATATTATTGAATTAAATAAATAATTTAAACAATTTATTTATTGAGCTAAATAAATATTTGATGAATTGTGATATAATAATTTAGTTGAGTGTGTATGCTAACTGTAAGACCCCAACTTATTATAAATAAAATTGAATTTTCTCTATTTATTATTTTAAAATAGTAAGAGTTGATTTCATTAATGTGATTAGTTATGGGTTCAAATGCGCAAATATGTTTAAATAAGTAAATGGTTATAAATTATTCATTGTTGTCGGGGAATATTCGTTTGGTCGTGGAATATTCTTACTGTCGGGGAATATTCGTACAACGGCGTAGCCTTGTGTGGGCCCCATAACAGAAAGCGATTGGATGAAGAAAACGACAAGTATAAGTTGTTTATAAGTAACGGCGTAGTTGTTACCGTTAATACGGTTGGAAAACCCAGTGGTTAAAATACAGTAGCACACGATATTGCATCAATTATTGATTCTTACGTAAGAAGGCACTACTCAATAATTGTTAAAGTAATTACTGTTCAATATTTTATTTTATTAATTCAATAATTGTTACGTTGATATTTTATATTATTATTGTTTCAATAACTGTCACTGAACAATATTTTTCATTATCGGAGCAATAATTCATTTTATTTAAATAATATTATTAGATATCATTATTGGCAATGTTTAGAAAGTTCTGTCTAAGGAGATGTTTGGTTACCTAATTGCGCGCCAGTAAGGAGAAATCCTTATTAGAAAGCCTCCTCTTTCCTGAGAACAGCCTGGTTGTCAGTATTGTGATTCTGTAATATTATTTGTGAATAATTAATTTTTGATTTATATGATAAAGAAAATACTAATTTTATGTGGATATAGATGGAGAAAATTTTTTTATGTGATAATTGTTGAAAATTGATATTTTATCTTTTCTGATAAAATATATTATTATATTTTAATAATATAATAATGATGATATTTTTACAATGAATGTGTGATATATGAATAAATGAGGAGGAGGAGTATTTTTGTTACTAAAAATATTTAAAACATATTTTTCATGTATGTGGACCCCATTTCTTGACTGAAATTTGATTATAGTTTGTAAAATTGTCCGTTTATGGATTTCGGTCAATTTCTGTTTGGAATTTTAAAAAACTTAAACTTACAAAGTTGTAGAGAATTGAATTTCCTATGGAATAGACATAAGATTTGAATTTTTCTGATAGAAGGGTTATTTATTTGTGAATTATTGAAGTTCCGGTATATCTGCTCTGAATTAATTTTTGGAGTTTTAAATGTTTTTGTTTAGAAAAACGTTTTTGTTATTTTTTGGCAGATGTGTGGCTGATGTTTTGGTCAAAAGGTGGGCTAAGGAAAATTATATAAATATATTAATATTTTATTAAATTTTCTGCTTTGGTGTTCCAAGTATTTTCCTATAAATAGGGTGCTTAGGTTAGAATTGAAAATCACACCAGAAATAAGTTTTCTTTCTCTTTCTCTCTTTATATTATCGAGCGTATTCTTGTGATTATTTTGATACTTTGAGTGTTGTTATACGGTGCAAGTTCCCTTCAGCAGTACTTCCAGTATTCCAGTCAGAAGTACTATCTTTTCGAGGTATGTGATGCTATTTTTTTTATAGATGATATTATTTCTTTCAATGTCATTATGCCGAAATATTGATATGAAATTTTTATCAAATTTAAAACTTTTATTGTTGGGGTTACTATTCATGTATATGACACTATTCTCCGAAAAATTAAAATTTTATTTTTCTTTTCAAGATACGTATTATGGATACTAGCTTTGATTGTATCCATGTTTTGATTATTCTTGAATTTTTCTCCACTATGGTTATTTATGAAGTATTTTTGAACTTAAATTGTTTAAAGTACGAATCCTTAATATTTGTTCTTTTGTTTCACTGGATTAGTTTTCTTTAACACATTTTTCATCATCCTCAGTCCTAAATGATGATATTACTGAATATCTTTGGCCTGTAGTGCAAAGATGAATGATTTTCTGATGAATATCTTTGGCCAGTAGTGCAAAGATGAATATGTGTTTAGATGAGCATGACCAACTGATGAATATCTTTGGCCTGTAGTGCAAAGATGAATATTTGATTCAAGATGTATATTGATTGATGCTACATAAATAAAATATTGATGATGAACTTTTAAATTCATAGATGATAGTAGATTTCATCATCTACTTAACTCTTCTAATGAATTATTATTTCCGCTGCTAATATTGATTTAAAATTTGTTGTCTATTGTATTCTATTAGATTTTTTCCATGTTGAGGACTAACGATAATTTGTTCTATATTATCTAAGTCATAATATTATTTACTGGGCTAGTTGAGCTCACCCTTTCCTTTTTGTTCCATTTTTCTTTTTAGGAGGCGAGAATGTAGCGAGTACTAGTCGGGGTATGGAATGATGGTTCTAGAAAGATGTTTTAGTAGTCCTAACCATTTTTGTAAAATAAAGTATCAATAATTGTTATGAGGATTTATTTGAGTATGGATATTGTCTAGAAGACAATAGTTGTATTTTAAACTCACAGTTAAGTGTTGTCGTATTTTGCACGACAATTGTATTAATAAAGTTGTAGTCGTTTCTGTAATATATATTTGGCGACTCAGAGTGGGCGATGTATACCTATTTTGGGGGCGTCACACTAACTAAATTAATGAATGGTAATTTTATTATTTGAGGATTTAATTTAATGAAAATTATTAAATTAAATGAATTGTTTAATATTTAATGAAATAATTAAATTAAATAAAGTGATGTTCTAGTCTAATTTATTAATTAAATTAGGTATAAAATTATTTATTAATCATAAGTATAATTATAATAAAAATAAATTATAATTATTATAATTATAAGTGTAAGCTAATTAAATGGGTTACATGTGTGACAACTAAAAACTATATAATATAAATATTATTAAAATAAATTGGAATGGGGGAATTGGTGTGTGGCCAAACAAGGCCTTGTGGCCTTTGCCCTAATTTAACTGACACATACTTTTTGGTTCTTACCTGACTTACGTGGGTGAGAGGCCATATCAGTTTATATCTTCGCGTCTTATTTTTCCTAAGGCTAGAGAACACAGAGTTGGGAGAGGAAGAGAGAGAAACACAGTGAGAATTGAGAGTTGGAGAAGAAGAGTTTTGAGAAGGATTGCTATCAACTTTGATAACATACAATCAAAGGATTTAGGTATAATCTATCCCTAATTCTAATATTTGGTTTTGTAACTCTTTATTCTCTGAAATTGTGTATTTTTGTGGAATTGTTATTTCAAACGTTGATTATATGTATGCATACTCTTGCTAAATTTGTTGGTTATCATCTATAATCGTATGTTGGAAATCAAATACGTGATATTGGGTTTGTAAGAAGGAAGTTGGAATAACAGTGTTATATTTATATAATATGACTTGTTTAAGTACAAAATTTCATGCTCAATACGTGTTATAATCTGCAAATTTATGTTAGATTGTGTTAGTATGTTAAGAAACGAAAGCAACGTAGTTTAAATCATGTCAATTAGTTAAGAAATGAAGTCGCGGCGATCGAATTAGCTTAAAGTGTAAAAGAAGAAGAAATTGGGAAAATTGGGGTTTTGATCCTTCAAAATTGAGTATATGTAATGTTTATGATGTTAGAATGAAGAATAGCATGCCTAACTATGTTATTAGGAAGTTTTAGATGTTAAGTTTTGTGAAATTCTGTGGAAATTGGGTTGGTTTTGGAGTCAGTCGTGTAACAGAGCTGCAGCTGCAGTTTCTGTTTGTGTACGGCGCAGCTATGCCGATACTACATGTAGAAACAGCGCAGCTGCGCAGTATGACTTTCTGAAGTCAAGCACCGGCATAGCTCCGCCGGTGCCAAGGCTTGGGATAGCGCTGTTATGCCGTGCCCTGAGCCTAGGCAGTGAAGTCTGTTTGGTTGTGGGATGTAATACATGGGTCTAATTTGTCTTGGCATGCATGATAATGATGTTGAATCCTAACATAAGACATCATAACAGGTTGTAGTATAATATAATACCAAAATATGGATATTTTAATTTATCACTTGAAAAAGTTATGTAATGAACAAAGGTGATGTTTATGAAAGTTAGAGATAAATGATAAAGTGTATTTTAGTTTATAGTGAGATTTCAGATTCGTTAAGGATGTTAACCAACATGGTTAGGTGTTAAGTTAAGGGTATGACTTAAATGGTGGATAAACCTCTAAAGCTAATATTAATACAACTAATTGTTATTACGATTTCAATGATATGTGTAAGGTAATTGGCGAACATTATTATACTTGTGTAGCTTATATACAAGGCAAGTTTCCTAACTTCATTCTCTTTTGTAATAAATGCAAGTTTCATAGCTACGTTATCTTTTATGTCAAGCAAGTTTTATATTCCTAAATTTTATATTAAAGTTGAGCAAGCCTATTGATTTTATCTCGTGTATGATTGTACAAGCTCTTGTAATCTAGTTCGTTACATCGAGCGAGTTTCACTTTCCTAAGACTTGATATTGTTATTCAAAGTATATATTGTTCTAATACATTGATTCAAATGAGATTGTTCTAACTCTTTTGAATATGGTACTCTGCACACATACTATGTCTATTCAATGGTACATTGTTGTTATTCGATCTTTGACTTTGATAACCTTGTTCAATTCTATATTGTTGTATTAAATCTTCAAGTAGTAAGCAAACTCTTATTGATTGAACTAGTCTATAATGGAATAGTGTTCTAAAATTCTAGAACCACTGATAAGTTAGTTCCAAACTAAACTTTCTTTAGTGCGGAAATTCTAAATTCAAACTGAGACGAACAACCCTAACATAGGGGATTTTGTACGTGTAACGTTTAGATGTTTGTGCACAATACATGGTACAAAGGGCCGATCCCCCTAAATACGTTAAGAAGGGTATGTATAGTCTAAATGAATGTTAAGGTTGAGGTAATAACACCTAAACACCGGGGACATAGTTCGTGGTCTTAAGACCCTCAGTTATTAAATTCGAACTTGTTTTCTATATTTTGATTCGTAGAACAAGTTCATTATTGTTCAGCACTCGTTGTTCATCCTCATTTTGTTATCATTTCTACTCTTTATATCAGTGAGTAATTGTTTGCTCACTCTTGCATTTAACACTGCAGCTAAAGTTGAGAAGGTCTATGAGGCATCTACTAGCAAAGGAAAGGGAAGGATGTCCACGTGTTGAAGATATAAGAGAATTTATTTAAGTGAATTATATTATAAGACTTATTTTATTTTATGATGTATTCCGCAATTATGTAATAATTTAAGGTTAGATTACCTGGGATTATTTTTGAGATGGTGTAACCCTTTAAGGGAAAAGATTATTATTTAAGTCATTTTATGTCTTTATCCTTTATTATGGGTAGTTAGATGTAATTATTTTTGATAGTGAGCACCAAATCATGTGGGAATGAAGTACCCGGATTTGGGGGTGTCACAGGTTGATATCAAAGATTTAGGTTATGAACCTTAGGTGGGGAAATCTTAGGAAGTAACCTTTAAGGAGACAGAAAACATAGAGGTGTCTAACTCTTATCGAGTTTTAAGGAATGGATTAAGGCATCCATTTAAGCTAAACAATAAAAAACATTATGTGCTATGTGTTAATAACGTATGTGCTTGCGAGTATCGAAGAATGTCATATAATAAATAAACTTAAAAATATTTTTGTTGTCAGGATGTCTAATGTTGGAGGAACCAGTCCAGCTAGGGAAGTGATACCTCAGATACCTAGAGATGACGAACCCCGGGATATCCACGTTGTGCGGGAACAGTTGATCCAGGAGGATGAGCCTTTGACCGATCCCAAGGACGGTAGTTCAAAGGATGATGAGGAAGATGATCCTGTGGAGTTTCCACCAAACTCCATATCAACTGAGATGTATGATGCACTGTACGACAGTAACATAGAATTATAGGATAAGGTTGAGGAGCTGAAGGAGTTGGTTGAGATGCATCATGCTACGATGGAGCAGAAGGATGCGGAGATTCAGGAACTCGACTCACACCTTGGAAACACTGAGTGGGACCTAGTTCATACAAAGGGTCAGCATGAAGATCTATTAGCGGTGAACGAGAAGATGAAGACTGATGTGGAGAAGTTAAAAGATGACTTGAAAGAGGAATCGGCTAAGCGTACAAGAGCAGAGGATGCTTGGATGAAGGCGACTCATCTTGCAGACCGTGCTGAAGCTAAGGTCCAAACGAAGAAAGCTAAAATGAATGAAATGGATCATGCCTTTAATTCTGCGATTGATAGGGCCAAGGATCGAGTCTTTTATTACCCATCTCAGTTTGAAAATTCACCGTGGTTCGTGTGGATCGTAGGACGGCGTATCGTATTATGGAGGAAGAGTGTAGAGAAGCCTCTCGACGTCTTAATATGCCCAGATAGAGAGAATAAGAATAATAAAAATAATATGTTGTTAAGTATGTGAATAAATAAGCTGTAAATCCCTTATTACTAGATAAATAAAGGGGTAGTATGAGAATGTAATCCTGAAACTTGTCCAGTTCATGAAAGTGAATGTTAATAGCGGTTATGTTATCTTTGTTATGTTTTAAAACGTTATGAAGGAATAAAATATCAAAGTTTATTTGAAATGTTATGTATTATAGCTTTAATCTTAGAATGTTTAAGTTAAACTTCAAATACTCAAGAAATTGAGTAATGAACTAATAAGCGTATATCTTAACAGAAAATGCCTCTTAGAAGAAGACAACCACATCAACAACCACCTCCTGACGGGCTTACTAACAATAATAACGAGGTCAACGCTAACCCGGTTCAGCAGTTGGTAACTCTGTTGACGGGAGCACTTGCGAATCAACCGCAAGTTAAAGTCATGACCTTCAAGGAATTCAAAACGGTTGGACAGCCAGAGTTTCAAGGGTCTATGAATCCAGTGGAAGCCCAAATGAGGGTCAAAAGACTGCGTTTGCAACGTTCATGCTGAAGTCTGAAGCAAGCTATTCGTGGCAGGAAAATAAGGTTCGTTGGGGACAAGGAGTGATAGCGTGGGATAGATTTAAGGAGATGTTTTTTGAAATGTACTTTCTAGCGAGTTCTCGGAATCAGCTGGAGGTGAAATTTTTGGAGCTGAAAGAAGGAACCATGACTGTGCCAGAATATGCTACGAGGTTTAACGAGTTGGCTAGATTTGCCACTTATCAAGTCAATACTGACGAGCGTAAGGTGAGAAGGTTCGAACAAGGATTGAAACCCTGGCTTTATAGAAAGTTTTAATGTTCCAGTTAAATACATTTGCAGCTGTATTGGAAAAGGCAATTATCGCGAAAAGTGGAAGCGATGCCTTGACCAAGTATAATCAAGAACAAAAGAAGAGGAAGAATGAGAATGAAAATAAGGCTGGTGGAAGTGACAATCAGAAGAGGAAGTGAATCGAGAATTTGACTACGGGAGGACATCAAGGAGGTCAGCAGAAGAAAAAGTTTGAAGCTTGTGCGACATGCGGGAAGAACCACACTGGGGTATGTTTGAAGGGAAAGCGGGTGTGTTTCAACTGTGGTCAGGAGGGACACATTGCACCGAACTATTTTAGGCCGAAGAAAGGAGCATGTTTTACTTGCGGTTCGAAGGATCACATAGCTCGTGATTGCCTTAAGAAGCCAGCGGGAAGTGCAAGTGGTGGAAAAGGAAACAGTAACGGTGGTGGAGCATTGACTATCACTGGACCAGCAAAGTCAGGCCGACCTACTACAAGGACTTTTAATATAACCGTGTAGGATGCTATTTAGTCTAAGGATGTGGTGTCAGGTATCATTCCGATTAATGGTATTAATGCTTATGTACTATTTGATTCAGGTGCTACTTGTTCATTTATTTCTGATGAATTTGCTCAAAACTTAGATTTGCCTTAGGAAGAATTAGAATATCCTTTGAGCATAAAGATTGTGAATAGGGAAATGATTCCTATTAGATTTATATATAGGAATTGTAGAGTGGTTATAAAGGATCACGAGATGATGGTAGATTTGATACCAATTAAACTTGGTGAATCTGATGTCATACTGGGAATGAATTGGTTGTTCAATTACAGTGCAGTAATTGATTGCCAAAAGAAGTGTGTTAACCTTATGACTTCATCAAAGGTATTATTTTATGGCAGTAAGTCACCTCGACAAGCAAGTTGTCTGACGGTGATGCAACCCAAGAAGTTGTTGAGATAAGGATGTATGGGATATTTAGCCTACGTAGTCGATACACAGAAGAAGAGTGCGAAGTTAGAAGAGATACCGATCATAAGAGATTTTGCAGACGTATTACCAGAAAATTTGTCGGGTCTTTTGTCGAATTGACAAATCGAGTTCGTGATTGACTTATTACCAGGAACGGCTCCGATATCTAAGGCACCATACAGAATGGCCCCGGTAGAGATGAAAGAGTTGATGGTGCAATTGCAAGAGTTGCTCGATAAGAAGTATATCCAGCCGAGCGTATCGCCGTGGGGAGCGCCAGTGTTATTTGTTTAGAAGAAGGATGGATTGATACGGCTCTACATTGATTACCGAGAATTGAATAAGGTCATAATTAAAAATAAGTATCCATTACCAAAAAATGACGACATGTTCAATCAACTGAAGGGAGCAAGATATTTCTCAAAGATAGACTTGAGAAGTGGTTATCATCAGTTGAAGGTGAGGTCGGAGGATTTACCAAAATTAGCGTTCAAAACTGAGTACGATCATTATGAGTTTCTGGTTATGTCATTTGGTTTAACCAATGCACCTGCAGCGTTCATGGATTTAATGAACAGGGTGTTTAAACCATTATTAGACAAATTTGTGGTGGTGTTTATTGATGATATATTGGTATATTCCAAAACCAAGGAGGAACATGTTGAACACTTAAGAGTAACGTTGGAGACATTGAGAAAAGAAAAGTTGTATGCTAAATTCTCAAAGTGTGAGTTTTAGTTGGAACGTTTACAGTTTCTCGGGCATGTTATAGACAAGGACAAAATTTCGGTAGATCTATCAAAGGTTAAAGTTGTAATAAACTGGGATCAGCCGAAGATACCGTCAGAAGTAAGGAGTTTCTTAGGATTGGCAGGTTATTACAGGCGTTTTATTCAAGACTTTTCCAAAATCGCGACCCTGTTGACGAATTTAACTAGGAAGGCGATTAAGTTTGTTTGGACAGAGAAGTGTGAGGAAAGTTTTCGAGAATTAAAGAAGAGATTGAGTTTAGCACATGTGTTGTCATTACTTGATGATATAGGGAATTTTGTGGTGTATAGTGACGCATCGCATAAAGGATTAGGTTGTGTGCTTATGCAGAACGACAGAGTTATTACGTATGCATCACGTCAATTGAAAGATTATGAGAAAGGGTATCCGACTTATGACTTAGAGTTGGCTGCGGTGGTGTTTGCCATGAAGATTTGGAGTCATTTTCTTTATGGAGAGAGGTGTGAGATATATACCGACCATAAAAGTCTGAAGTATATCTTTACACAGAAAGATTTGAATGTGAGGCAAAGAAGATGGTTAGAGATGATCAAAGACTATGACTGCGAGATTTTCTATCATCTTGGAAAGGCGAATGTTGTTGCTGATGCTTTAAGTAAGAAGGGATGGGAGAAGTTAATGATGTTGACTGCTCAGGAGAAGCTAATATCAGAAATGGCAAAGATGTAGTTGGAAATTAAATATCCGACAGAATCCGACGAAAAGTTGTTCCAGATGGGAAACGGTTCAACGTTGGTAGATAAGGTGAAGAATGCACAACTTCAGGATGAAAACTGCGAAAAGATAAAATAGAAAGTATCTGAAGGAGCGGAAAATAAATTCAAAATCGATTCGGAAGGGTTACTTCGATTCGAGGGGAGAGTTTGGGTTCCGCCAGTACCAGAAGTTAAGGAGGAAATTCTGAGTGAAGCTCATAACTCAAGATATTCGATTCACCCTAGGAGTACAAAAATGTACCAGGATCTTAGACATCATTTTTGGTGGCCGAATATAAAAAAGGATGTGGCTGAGTGCGTGGCAAAATACTTAACGTGTCAGAAAGTTAAAGCTAAACATCAAAGGCCAAGCAGATTATTACAACCGTTGGAGATACCAGAATGGAAATGGGAGCATATAACAATGGATTTTGTGGTAGGTCTTCCAATGACTCAACAAGGTTATGACGCCATCTAGGTGATTGTCGATGGATTGACAAAGTCAGCACACTTTTTGCCAAACAAGATTAGATTCAACCTAGATCGGTTGGCAAATCTGTACGTGAAAGAAATTGTTTCAAGACACGGTGTTCCAGTGTCCATTGTATCAGACAGAGATCCCCGTTTCACATCTAATTTCTAGAAACGACTACAAGAATGCTTAGGAACACAACTTAAAATGATCACATCGTACCATCCTCTGATCGACGGACAAAGTGAGAAAACTATCCAGATATTGGAGGATATGCTCAGAGCATGTATTATAGATTTCAAGGGAAATTGGGACGATCATTTACCATTGGTTGAATTTGACTATAATAATAGTTATCACGCGTGTGACACCCCCAAATCCAGGTACTTCATTCCCACAAGATTTGGTGTTCACTTTCCATTCATTCATATCTAACTACCCAAATATAATAAAGATTAAATCAGAAATCCTCTCTTTAAAAAGGTTACATCATTAATCAAAAAGTCCTCCCAGGTTGTCTAACCTTCAACATCAATCAAGTGCGGAAATAAAATAATTACATCACATAATTAAATATAAAGTCTATCATCATGACAATAAATGAAATTACAAGTCTTCATCACTTGCACATTTTTTCCTTTCCTTTGCTAGTCGTAGGTTCATCGACCTTCTCAACTTTAGCTGCAGTGAGTGTATATATATGCAAGAGTGAGCAAACAAATGCTCACTAGATATAGCAATGAATCAACAAGAGAATTATAATGCCAATGAATAGGCTCATCAAAACTGAATAGTACTCTATCAGTGATAATCAAAAACTGAAATTAAAATATGAATGTATCTGAGGGTCATAAGACCACGAACTATGTCCACGGTTACAAGTAATCTTTCAACTTTAACCTAAACATTTATTATTCGTACCATGTATTGTGCGCAGACATCAAAATGCAATGCGTATCCCCTATTATAGGGTTGTTCTTCACAGTTTTAGAGTACAAGTCGGCACCAAAGAAAGTTTGGTTTGGATAAGCTTCAAAGGGTAATTTAGAGTTTCACAATCATCAACTATGGGATTAGTTGAATCAACAAGACTTAACAACACTACGAGTGGTCAATAACAGTTTAAGGTAAAATATTAAGATTAATAGGCATGCGTAGAGATAATCAAAGTATAAGCATTGAGTGAAACAATGAACTTTGCTTGAATAATATTAAGCTAAGGCTATGATCTTATTAAATTAGATATAGAATTATTGAACATGTATTAACTAATAGCAAGCTGAAAGTACACTGACTCAACATGATAATAACTTGTACAAAGTAATTGAAATAAGACAATTCGACATTAGGAATTGGAATTCAAGAAATTGCATTCGCAATACAAGAATGAAATTAAAGAAAACTTGTCTAACAATAAACAAGTTAGAATAAATCAATAACTATTGGAATTCAAACTTGTCCGAATAAAGTTAAAGTTATAGCTTGCTCAAATAAAATTTAGAGTAAGAAACTTGCTCAATATAAAGAAGTAGAGTTTAGAAACTTGCCTCGTGCATAAGCTATAAATTTACAACTCACGTTCACCTACGCATAGTATTATAATCACATTATATATTAAATATACTAACATAGAACTCACTTCTAGCTAAATATGTTATTTTAATACAAGTCCTACGCTACCATATACATTTCAGAAATCCCAAGTGTTAACTTCACAACACTTATTTACTATTCACTGTGTACACTAAGTCATAACATATCGCGTTCGTAACTTACTAATCCTTTTACAACGTTGAAATTATTAATGACATGATGTGGTTCTGTTTTAGCCTCCTCATTACACGTTTAATACCTTAGCACATCATTAGACTAGGCGACGGTAAGTGTTCAAGGTCTGCAGAGGTAGCAGACTTCACTAAGTCTGAATGTCTAATGGCGCGGCCGTGCCATAATTGCCTTAGAGTCTGGCGCGCCCGCTCCTAGAAGCAACGCGCTCGGCTCCAACATCAGTTTTGCAGAACGCGAGTTTTGCCTCTGTTCTAAGCCAACTAACACGAATTTTACCCACAAAACAGTAAATTTAACATATGTAATTGGTACAGAACTAACACAAACATGATTCCTCGCATATTCAACCACTTAGAACAATTAAACAACAACTTTAACAAATTTAAATCCTAATTTTTCATGTTTTCATACAAAAACTCCATTTTTGAAATCCTTCACAAAAATTCACATTGTGATCACAATTCTACAACAAATTACTTTATTCAAGCTACGTTCTCTTCGTTTCTTACCGAATTAACATATTCAAGACTCAATTTACATAATAATATACAAATTAACCACAAACTTTTGTACTTTCATAAGCAATATGAAAAATATATATACTGTAAACAGTTTTCTTCCTTTTTATGCCTTAATTAGCATAGTAATTGTTGTCTAAAGACTAATTCTAACATCACAACCACATACAATCACCATAATTCAGTTGTATAGCAACAATTCGAAAAATAGAATTCACAGAACATAGAAATTTTATGCCGTAAAACTATATATATATATATATATATATATATATATATATATATATATATATATATATATATATATTATTATTATTATTAAGGTTATGGAAAATACCTTCAATCTTCTTGGTAATCCTTGTTAACACCACTGAAATTGTTTTGGAATTCTTAGACTTTCTCTCAATTAATTCTCTCTCAAGTTCTTCTCTGTAATCCTCAGTTTAGCAAATAACCAAACTGATAACCAAGTAGGCGTTGAATAAAAGAAACCGATATGGCCATAATACACACTAAATAATATCAATTACAAAAATATAAGGTATATGTTATATATTTATTTTATTTAATTTATTTTACTTATATTATTTAATAATTCAAAATCCAAAAGTCATAAGGCTTTGTTTGGTAAAAACTCTTTAAAAATTAAAGACTTAATATCTTTAAGCCTTGTTTGGAAAAAACTAAATTAAACTCCTTTAATTTATTTTAATAACTCATTTATAGCATAGTTTATTGTCACACTTTTATTACCAAATTAAATTAAAAACATTACAATAATCCATTTAATCCCTATCAACTCTCTAATTTAATTATTAAATTAAATTAGAACATTATCTCCTAATAATTAATTTCCTTCACTCATAAATTATTTATTTCACAAATGAATAATCAAATCAAATCAAAAAAAATATTTACTTAACAATAAACATATCAATTAAATATTTATATAATTTAATAAATATTTAAAATTATAATTTAAAATTCCGGATTGTTACATCCTTCCCTCCTTACAAGGATTATGTCCCCCGAATCATAAATCAAACAATAAAATCGTCACATTCTTCCCTTCTTACAAAGATTCGGTCCCTAGAATCGAAGACATATACTAAACAAATAACTTAGGGTAATTTTTCATCATCTCAGCTTCGAGTTCCCACGTAGCCTCTTCGACATTGTGGTTTCTCCAGATCACCTTCACAGAAGGTATCACCTTATTCCTGAGCACTTGTTCTTTCCTGTCGACTATCTGGATAGGAACCTCTTCATAAGATAAATCTTTACTTAATTATAACGGTTCATACTCGATCACATGTTTGTAATCGAGTTTATATGGTCGCGACACCGACACATGAAAAACGTTGTGCACATGTTCTAATTTTGGAGGTAAAGCTACCTCGTAAGCCACTTCTCCTACTCTGCATTGTATCTCGAATGGTCCAATAAACCTTGGGCTTAGCTTTCCTTTCTTTCCAAAATAAATGTTCCCCTTACAAGGAGAAACTTTCAAGAAAGCAAAATTTCCTACGTCAAACTTACGATCTTGTCTGTGTTGATCATCATGCTTCTTCTGTCTATCTTGAGCAGCTGCCAGTCTTGCTCTGATTAGTTTGATAACTTCAGCAGTCTGCTGTACCAGTTCTGGTCCTAACAGTTGACGTTCACCAACTTCATCCCAGCATAGTGGAGTTCTGCATTTCTGTGACTCCACCAAATCTGGGTATCTTCCAACCCGACAGATGGTGCTCCACGGTGGTATAATTCACACAAACATTCAATTAAAATGCCTCAAAAGAACGAATATGTCTCATATATATATATATATATATACAAAATAATATTAACATCCCTCAGGTTCTTTATAACCATTACATTTGTCCTTGTCATAATATAAAATATTATCATTACAAAACCTATACTATTACATAATTAATTTACGGGTTCGCCTTAGCCTTCCCTTTATCCTTGTCGGATCCATCGGTCCGTTCGATCTTAGCTACATTCATATGGTTCAAGCAAGAGTGAGCCTAACTAGCTCATCAAGTACAATAATTCTAATAAATCTAGCATGCTTGAAACATAGGAATTGTATATCTTCAATAACTGAACAATAGTTACGAAGTACTATCGATAAATCAAAATAACACTTCTTTTCATTCAAAACGTTTTACAACAACAATATTCAGTAAAACATCAATTTCGGTCCAAGACCATGAGCATTTTATAAGTACTTTAAAAAGGACATCCCGGCATGAAGTCCGACATATCTCACGAGCACGTCTAGGTGATCAGCCTATAATACTCTATGTTGATTAACACTACATTCATTAAACGTGTAAACGTTTAAGTTGTGGCAACCTCACGTGAAAACATTTTTAGTATACTCAGTCTCCTTTTGAAAACCATAACAATATTAGTTTGGTAAATTCTTGTCAATACATGATAGATTATAAGAAATCCAACATAACATAAGTCTAGCCAAAAGAATTGGCTTTGACTTCATCAGACATTAACGCATGCGAAGAATACATGAATCACAAAGACTTATCCAAATTGAACTGGAACAAGGGATAGAGTACTTGCCTTTAGCGTCTGCTTATAGATATAACACGTGCACTTTAAATCTTTAAGGTCTCTGCAGTAGATGATAACATTATATAGCACATCAGGTCATGAATAAATATACATGGTTCTTAAAGAATCTTACCCTTCTTCTCAATCTAATTACGTATTAGATTTGTTATTATTGGGTCTGGCTTGCTGTTATAGTTTACATTGTCATTCGGTTCATGTTCAATTGATTATCAACCTTTAATCATCATACATTAAGTGTTTAACAATGCCTTAACAATGTCATAATTGAGATTTAGTTCATTATTAATTAGTTTGCTTCCTTTCTTTATAAACCCT
This sequence comes from Panax notoginseng, assembly GCA_016801055.1. Lineage (NCBI taxonomy): Eukaryota > Viridiplantae > Streptophyta > Magnoliopsida > Apiales > Araliaceae > Panax > Panax notoginseng. The sequence goes on from CM029015.1 coordinate 113,369,782, forward strand.
CCTTACTATGTCTTTCCAACTGCTGGCGCTGCGGCGCCAGCTTCTTCTCTTTAATCCGCGCTGCGGCGCCACTTTGCAGTGGCTAAGGACCGGACTCGGCACTGCGGCGCGAGTCCCAGTGTTACATACCGCTCTGCGGCACGAAAGTTCAATAAGTAAGCTGCCTGGCTCGGCACTGCAGCGCCCCATTTAAGCCTTGGGTTGGCGCCGCGGTGCCAGCTCTGTGCACCAGGCACTTTTAACATTTTTTCAACTTTGTGAGATTTTCGGGCTCGTAACTTCTTCGTTATGAGTCCGAATTGGCTTGTTCAAGAGCCTACGGTTCATAAATCACATACTCTATATGTTTATACAAGAATTTTATATATTCGACTTTGTTTGCTAAAAATTCACATATTAATCCATTTTTAACGAAAATGATAAACGTTTGTAAACGTTCAATGCTCGTTTCTTCGTTCTAAGTTGAAATCCAGTCATTTTCGAGTTCGCAACTCTATAATTCCAAATTCGACTTGTCTCCATCGAAAACTAACTTTTTTGAGTTCAAACACAAAATACAACTTTCATTTCGAGAATTTCACGAATTCGACAATTATCGTCCAATCGTGTGATTTCCTGCAAAACTTCATTACTAATGATTGGTTCAACATTCCAAATGGATTCATTTCATTATCTAGACATCTCAACTTACATGATACAACAACTTATCATTAAATTAGGACATGGCTTATTCTTCATGAGTTCATAACTTAACAATTTCTATAATATCATATTTCTTTTCCTTTGATTTATTTATTTATTAAGTCATTTAAGAAACATCCTTACATCTTATTATCCATACTAACTTCTTAAAGTAGTTCATATGACAAGTTCATTTATGTTCTTCATAAGTTAATAACTTATTTAGGTTTAACTTACTTGTTCATAACTTATTCGGCTTAAATTCCCTGTCTTATCCTTTTTTCATATGTTCTTAACATTTAAGTTCATTAGGTTACACTTCTCTTATCACCATACAATGATAAAGATAGAATATATAAGATCATGAAATCAATTACCTTTGATGCCTAGCTTCTCCTTCTTGATAATCTAATAATGGAAAGTTGGGCTTACAAGTGCTTATTCTCTCTACCATATAAGTTACTTATCTTGGATGAAATAACAACCAAATAATAAGCCATATCCTCATCTATTTATAGGATTTCTAAAGTGAGGGTAAAAGGGTTATTAAGGCATCCCACCTCCTTAAGTTACCTCCTTATTATTCAATACTTGTTAACCACAACTCTTATCCCTTACTTGGTCATTACTCAAAGTTCTTGCCCATCAAGTTCACCCATGGGTTGCACCATGGATCTTGCTTTACCCATTGGATCATCCTTTGGGCTTAGACTTAAATAATTAGATTATGTCTTGTGGCACACATTAATTTAGTTTGGGCTTCCTATTAATCCACTTGGCTTTACCATAATAAAACCTTTGGCTTAAACATTATTTCATCTTGGGCTTGCCCCTTAATGATTATTGGATTTGTACTTCCTACACAATCCACAATTTCATTCCATTAGAATTAATACTTACCATTCTCAATTTAAGTCCACATGCGAAATTTTACATTTTCCATACTTAGATTATTATTACATAATCTATCTCACCTCGATATTATAACATTACGTATTTTTCGGAAGTTCAAAAATAATTCCCGAGCGATAAACGATGAATAGTATTTTTCGAAAAATTTCTCGGAAAGCTTTTATTTTCATCTTGGAAATTCAAACACTTTAATTCCTTCACATAGTTAAAAGACTACGATGTTCCGACGTTTCTAGGTTATAGAACGACCTTCATCTTACTAACACATAATCATAATAAATAATATTATTTTATTCATTATAATTGTATTTACAAAAGGTTCGATTTTCTAGGGCGTTACACTCTCTCCCTCTTATAAGGATTCTGTCCCTAGAATCACGCTAAAAAAAATTACACAAACAATTGAGAGTAATTCTTTCTCATATTTTCTTCCAATTCCCACGTTGCTTCTTCGACATCGTGGTTCTTCCATAACACCTTTACAGACGGTATAACTTTGTTCCGGAGAACTTGCTCTTTTTGATCAATGATTTGAATTGGCATCACCTCATAGGTTAAGTCCTTCTCGATATGAATCGATTCATACTCTATTACATGTTTGTAATCAGGCTTATAGGGTCGTAATACAGATACGTGAAACACGTTATGTATTCATTTTAGGTCTGGAGGTAACGCTACCATGTAAGCTACCCCTCCCACTTTTTCTAATATCTCAAACGGTCCTATAAACCTGGGACTTAACTTTCCCTTCTTTCCAAAGCGTATCTTTCCTTTTAGGGAGATACCTTTAGAAAAACATGTGAGCCTACCTCGGACTCCCTATTTACTCGATATGTATCTGTAAACTTCTTTTGTCTGTCTTGAGTTGCTACCAATCGCATTCGTATTAGCTTCACTATATCCACTGTTTGCTGCACCAATTCTGGTCCTAGCATTCGGCGTTCTCCCACTTCATCACAATACAATGGTGTTCTGCATTTCCTCCCATACAAAGCTTCGTAGGGCGGCATACCTATACTTGCATGATAACCATTGTTATACGCAAACTTTACTAATGGTAGATGATCATCCCAACTACCCTTGAAATCTATGATGCAAGACCTTAACATATTTTCTAACGTCCGGATTGTCTTCTCACTTTGTCCAATGGTTTGTGGATGATATGACGTACTCAACTTCAACTGTGTCCCCAACTGTTCTTGAAGACTTCTCCAAAAGTTCGACGTGAATCGTGGGTCACGATCTGACACAATCAAAACTGGTACTCCATGTCTGGAAATAATTTCCTTAACATAAAGTTTAGCTAACTGATCTAAGTTATACTTAATCCGAATTGGCAAAAAGTGAGCCGACTTTGTCAATCGGTTCACTATTACCCAAATTGCATCATACCCCTTCTGAGTAGTCGGAAGTCCCACCACAAAATCCATCGTGATATGCTCCCACTTCCACTCTGGAATCTCCAATGACTATAACAAGCCACTTGGTCGTTGATGTTCAGCCTTAACTTTCTGACAAGTTAAGCACCTCCTTACATACTCGACTATCTCTCTCTTCATGTTCGGCCACCAAAAACTTTGTCGAAGGTCTTGATACATCTTAGCACTACCAGGATGAATCGAGTACCTTGAACTGTGAGCCTCTTGTAAAACTTGCTCCTTTAATTCCATCTCATTTGGAACCCAAATTCTTTCCTCAAATCTTAATAATCCCTCATTATCAAGACTGAACTTCACATCTTTTTCAATGGTCAACCGCTTCTTCATCTGGTCACACTCATCAGTTTTGAGCTGCACCTCCTTAACTCGCTCTACGATGGTAGATTAAATCTTCGTCGTAAATAGTCTCTATTCCGCTTGACTTGGCAACTTCACCTCTAACTACATCCTAGCCATCTCTGTTATTAACTCAGTTTGAGCTATTAACATAGATAACTTCTCCTGACCCTTTCTACTTAAGGCATCGGCAACTATATTGGCTTTTCTAGGGTGATGCAGGATTTCACAATTGTAATTCTTTATCAACTCCAGCCATCTCCTCTGTCTCGTATTCAACTCCTTCTTTGTGAAGATATATTTTAGACTCTTGTGGTCCATGTATATCTCACACTTTTTCCCGTAAAGATAGTGTCGCTGTATCTTTAAGGCAAAAACTACAGCGGCCATTTCCAGATCATGAGCAGGGTAAACTTTCTCATAATCCTTCAACTGCATAGATGAATATGCAATGACCTTGCCATGCTGCATAAGCACGCAACCAAGTCCTCTATGCAAAGCATCGCTATAAACTACGAAATTTCTTGTGTCATCAAGTAATGACAAAATAGGCGCTTTACTCAATCTCTTCTTCAGTTCTTGAAAACTGTCCTCGCACTTCTCAGTCCACTTATATTTCACCGTCTTCATTGTCAAGTTAGTCAACGGAGTAGCTATCTTCAAAACATCTTGGATGAATCTCCGATAGTAACCCGCTAAACCTAGGAAACTCTGCACCTCAGTCGGCGTTTTCGGTTGTTCCCAATTCATCATAGCTTCCACTTTTGCTGGATCTACTGAAATTCCCTCATGGTCAATGACACGTCCTAAAAATTATACACTCTCTAGCCAAAATTAACACTTAGTGAACTTCGCATATAACTTTTCCTTCCTTAGTCTTTCCAACACTATCCTTAGGTGTTCAACATGTTCTTCTGACGTCTTAGAATAGACTAGAATATCATTGATAAACACCACGACGAACTTGTCCAAATATTGTTTGAACACCCTGTTCATCATATCCATAAATGCAGCTGGTGCATTAGTCAACCCAAATGACATCACCAGAAACTCGTAATGATAATAACGAGTCCTGAATGTTGTCCTTGGCACGTCTTCATTCCTAACCTTCAGCTGATGATACCCCGTCCGTAAATCTATTTTAGAAAAATACTTTGCCCCTTTCAATTGATTAAACAGATCATATGGGCAATGGGTACTTATTCTTTATCGTTAACTTGTTCAACTCTCGATAGTCAATACAAAGTCTTAACGATCCGTCCTTCTTCTTGACAAAAAGTACCGGTGCTTCCCACGGCGAAACACTCGGTTGTATGTACTTCTTGTCCAGCAGTTCTTGCAACTGCACCATCAACTTCTTCATTTCCACTGGCGCCATACGATACGGTGCCCTGGAAATTGGTGCCGCTCCTGGCATAATATCTTTTATGAACTCGGTCTCCTTATCCGGCAGAAGACCCGACAACTCACTTGGAAATACATCCATGAATTCATTCACTATAGGTATTTGTTCCATGGTCGCTCCCACTCTCTGGGTATCAACTACATGACACAAATAACCTACACACCCCTTCCTTAATAGATTCCTAGTTTGTGTCATGGTAAGACAACACAAACGTCCCGGTGATTTATTTCTGTAAAATATTACATGAGGTTGTCTTAAGGTTCTAATATTTATGTATTTCTTTTGACAATCTATAATTCCCCATGATTAACCAACCAATCCATTCCGAGAATTACGTCGAATTCTCCAAACTTTATCGGTATCAAATCTACCGATAACTTACAACCTTGTATGTCTACACAAAAACTCCTATGAATATCTTCAACATGAATTATCTCTTCATTTGCTACCTTAATATTTAAAGGTATTGGCAACTTTTCAGGAAGTATTCCTAATCGTCTAGCAAAATCACATGCGATAAACGAACAAGTAGCACCCGCGTCAAACAGCACGTATGTATTTAGGTCGTTGATCGGAATAATACCTGTAACTACGTCCCCTGATGCCATCGCATCTTGAACTGTCATGTTAAAGGTACAGGCCATCGGCCTACCCGGTTGCACTGGACCTCCAATAGTTAACTTATCACTATTGGCGCCCTTATTCCCGTCTGTCCCCTTCTTTGGGCAATTCTTTGCCATGCGACCAGTTGACCCACACACAAAGCATCCATGGTTCTTCTTCGGATTTGGACAGTTTGGTGCAATGTGCCCCTCATGTCCACAATTATAACACACTACCTTACCCTTGAGACAGACTCCTAAGTGAGTCTTACAAGCCTCCATCCTCCTCTTTGGGTCTCCATGTTTCACTTTGATATTCCCAGAGCTGCTCACCTTCCTTTTATAACCTTCGCCACTCCCGCTGGCACCTTCAATCTTTACTCCCCTGTCCACCTTCCCCTTACTCTTCTTATATTTGTGGTACTGGCTCAATGCCTCGCTACCACCTTCGGCGATTATCGCCTTCTCTAGAATGGTTCCAACGGAAGTACTTTAGAACACATATATGCGGTTATAGAGCCAGGGTTTCAGGCCCTGCTCGAACCGTTGGGCCTTCCTAACCTTGGTGTCCACTTGGTGTGGAGCAAACCTTATCAGTTCATTAAACTTGGTAGCGTATTGAGGAACCGTCATGTCCCCTTGCTTCAATTCCAGAAATTGCATCTCCATTCTTCCCCGTATGCTCGTGGGAAAATAGTTCTCAAAAATTATCTCGTTAAACCTCGCCCACGTTAAATTCTCAATCCCGACCCTAGCCTGGTTAGCCTCCCACCAAAAGTTGGCCTCTCCCTTCATCATGTAGGTTGCAAAGGCAACCTTTGGGCCTCGTCGAAATTTGCAATGACAAATTCCTTCTCGATTTCCTTCACCCACGTTTGGGTTTCGATAGGGTCTATAGTTCCTTTGAACTCCGGCGGACCCACGCTTTTAAAATCCTTAAACGTAGTAGCTCGTACAACTCTAGGATTTACGGGGATGTTAGCCCGGGTTCTATTAAACGCTACAGTTAAATGGTTTATAAACTCCTGTATGGGGTTAACCGGACTTCCCTCCGGTTGATTTACGTTCCCGCCTTGATTATGTGGTACTCTTCTTGGTGGCATTTTGCTGTTACAATAAACAACACATTTCGTTATTATTCATTTCCTATTAGTTAGTTAGTATTCAATTTTAAACAATAACTCCAACATTCATTACTCAACATATTTCGAAAAAGAAAACTTATATTGATTCATTGTAGTATAATACTACATTAGTTACATTACACAGCCTAAACTGATTACATTACTTTCCCGCAATTGGTTTCTAAAAATTGGGATTTACAAAAGACTACCCTTTGCTATATAAAAGAGGGTTTTACGTCACTACTAGATACCAAATATTTATATATCTAAACTACTCTAGCCACTACTAGATCACATCTGCCTTAAGGTATTCTCAAAATCCACCTTGACAAGACCGACGATAATATCATGACTGATAGTATGCCGCGTCTACCCTGCCTCTACGGGATAACCAGCTACCTGTAGCTGGAAGTCCACATGAGAACTCCTATGGATATAGGACATTCTCCCTATCTTTTGTTTCTTGGTCTTTAGCTCACCTTGGAGCTCAAAGACCTACTGTTTCAACTCGTAGACTTTGTCCTTAGCCAAAATCCTCTCATCATTCTCCTGCTCCCACATGGACTCCACGTCCATCTTATCCTCTATAACAGCCTGGAGCTCTGCTTTTAGCTCCTTAACCTCCTGACAGTAGTGGATGTTTCTATCCAACACTGACATAAAAAGTGACATCATTGACTCCCCCGGAGCCATCTCTGCTGCTATAGCTATTGGGTTGAAGGATATTACCTCCGCCTCTTCATCCAACATGCCATCAAACACAGACATATAGTCTTGGCTCTCTGATTCTCCAGACTCAACCACCACTATTTCAGGCTCTGCTGCTATGGGGTTTCGTATAATCTCTATCTGATTAACCGACCCTTTGCTGACTACCTATACATCTCTATTTTCTCCTGGCATCTACAACAACACAAATAAGTTTGATTAGTACACGTCAGAAAAATAATAAAACACATAATATTTATAATGCATTTTTATAAGGTTAATTTCCATATTTTATTTCTTAGACTTTTCTTAAGGTTATGACTTAAGGTTTAAATCCCCCATTAAGTTTCATAACCTAATGCTCTGATACCAACCTGTGACGTCCCAAAATCTGAGTATCTTCCAACCCGACAGATGGTGCTCCACGGTGCTACAGTTCACATAAACATTCAATTAAAATGCCTCAAAAGAACGAATATGTCATATATATATATACAAAATAATATTAACATCCCCCAGGTTCTTTATATCCATTACATTTGTCTTTGTCATAATATAAAATATTATCATTACAAAACCTATACTATTACATAATTAATTTATGGGTTCGCCTTAGCCTTCCCTTTATCTTTGCCGGATCCATCGGTCCGTTTGATCTTAGCTGTATTCATATGGTTCAAGCAAGAGTGAGCCTAACTAGCTCAGCAAGTACAACAATTCTAATAAATCTAGGATGCTTGAAACATAGGAATTATATATCTTCAATAACTAAACAATAGTTACGAAGTACTATCGATAAATCAAAATAGCACTTCTTTTCATTCAAAACGTTTTACAACAACAATATTCAGTAAAACATCAATTCTGGTCCAAGACCATGAGCATTTCATAAGTACTTTAAAAAGAACATCCAGCACGAAGTCCATAAGTCTGGCATATCTTACGAGCACGTCTAGGTGATCAGTCTATAGTACTCTATGTTGATCAACACTGCATTCATTAAACGTGTATACGTTTAAGTTGTGGCAACCTCACGTGCCTGTCGTTTGATGACAAAATATTTTTAGCATACTCAGTCTCCCTTTGAAAACCATAACAATATTAGTTTGGTAAATTCTTATCAATACTTGATAGATTATAAGAAATCCAACATAGCATAAGTCTAACCAAATGAATTGGCTTTGACTTCATCAGACATTAACTCATGTGAAGAATACATGAATCACAAAGACTTGTCCAGATTGAACTGGAACAATGGCTAAAGTACTTGCCTTTAAAGTATGCTTACAGATATAACACGTGCACTTTAAATCTTTAAGGTCTCTACAATAGAAGATAACATTACACAGCACATCAGGTCATGAATAAACATACATGGTTCCTAAAGAATCTTACCCTTCTTCTCAATCTAATTACATATTAGATTTGTTATTATTAGGTTTGGCTTGCCGTTATAGTTTACATTGTCATTCCGTTCATGTTCAATTGATTATCAATCTTTAATCATCATACATTAAGTGTTTAACAATGCCTTAACAATGTCACAATTGAGATTTAGTTCATTGTTAATTACTTTACTTCATTTCTTTATAAACCCTCCTTACTATGTTTTGCCTAGTGCTGGCGCTGCGGCGCCAGCTTCTTCTCATTAATTTGCGCTGCGGTGCCAGCTTCTTCTCTTTAATTCGCGATGCGGCGCCACTTTGCAGTGGCTGAGGACCGGACTCGACGCTGCGGCACGAGTCCCAGCGTTACATGTCGCGCTGCGGCGTTAAAGTTCAGTAAGTAAGCTGCCCGGCTCGACACTGCAACGCCCCATTTAAGCCTTGCGTTGGTGCCGCGGCGCCAGCTCTGTGCACCAGACACTTTTAACAGTTTTCAACTTTGTGAGATTTTCGGGCTCGTAACTTCTTCGTTATAAGTCTGAATTGGCTTGTTCAAGAGCCCACGGTTCATAAATCACATACTCTATATGTTCATGCAAGAATTTTATCTATTCAACTTTGTTTGCTAAAAATTCACCTATTAATCTATTTTTAACGAAAACGATAAACGTTTGTGAACGTTCAATGCTCGTTTCTTCGTTCTAAGTCGGAATCCGGTCATTTTTGAGTCCACAACTCTATAATGCCAAATACGACTTGTCTCCATTGAAAACTAACTTTTTCGAGTTAAAACACAAAATACAACTTTCATTCCTAGAATTTCACGAATTCGACGAGTATCGTCCAATCGTGTGATTTCCGGCAAAACTTCATTACTAGTGATTGCCTTAACATTCCAAATTGATTCATTTCATTATCTAGACATCTCAACTTACATTATACAACAACTTATCATTAAATTAGGCAATGACTTATTCTTCATAAGTTCATAACTTAACAATTTCTATAATACAAGATTTATTTTCCTTTGATTTATTTATTTATTAAATCATTTAAGCAACATCCTTACATGTTATTATCCATACTAACTTTTTAAAGTAGTTCATATGACAAGTTCATTTATGTTCTTCATAAGTTAATAACTTATTTAGGTTTAACTTACTTGTTCATGACTTATTCGGCTTAAATCCCTTGCTTATCCTTTTTTCATATGGTCTTAACATATAAGTTCATTAGGTTACACTTCTCTTATCACCATACAATGATAGAGATAGAAGATATAAGATCATGAAATCAATTACCTTTGATGACTAGCTTCTCCTTCTTGAAAATCTAATAATGGAAAGTTGGGCTTACAAGTGCTTATTCTCTCTACCAAATAAGTTACTTATCTTGGATGAAATAACAACCAAATAATGAGCCATATCCTCCTCTATTTATAGGATTTCTAAAGTGAGGGTAAAAGGGTCATTAAGGCATCCCACCTCCTTAAATCACCTCCTAACTATTCAATACTTGTTAACCACAACTCTTATCCCTTACTTGGTCATTACTCAAAGTTCTTGCGCGTCAAGTTCACCCATGGGTTGCAACATGGATCTTGCTTTACCCATTAGATCATCCTTTGGGCTTAGACTTAATTAATTAGATTATGTCTTGTGGCTCACATTAAATTAGTTTGGGCTTCCTATTAATCCACTTGGCTTAACCATAATAAACCCTTGGGCTTAAACATTATTTCATCTTGGGCTTGCCCCTTAATGATTATTGGATTTGTACTTCCTACACAATTCCATTCCATTATAATTAATACTTACCATTCTCAATTTAAGTCCACATGCAAAATTTTACGTTTTTCATACTTGGTTTATTATTACATAATATATCTCACCTCGATATTATAACATTACGTATTTTTTGAAAGTTCAAAAATATTTCCCAAGCGATAAACGATGAATACCGTTTTTCGAAAAATTTCTCAGAACGCTTTTATTTTCGTCTTAGAAATTCAAACACTTTAATTCCTTGACATAGTTAAAAGACTACGATGTTCTGACATTTCTAGGTTATAGAACAACCTTCATCTTACTAATACATAATCATAACAAATAATATTATTTTATTCATTATAATTGTATTTACAAAAGGTTCGATTTCTTGGGCCGTTATAATTTTAACCGTATAATGCCTCGCATGGCGGCATACCAATGCTTGCGTGGTAACTGTTATTATAGGCAAATCGTCAAGTTTCCTTTGATATCCATGATGCACGCTCTAAGCATATCTTCTAACGTCTGGATTGTTTGTTCGCTTTGCCCATCGGTTTGCGGGTGATATGTTGTACTCATCTTTAGTTGCGCTCCCATGCATTCTTGTAATTTCTTCTAGAAATTTGATGTGAATCTCGGATCTCTATCTGATACTGTTGACACTGGAACTCCATGTCTCGACACGATCTCTTTGACGTATAGTTTTGCCAGCTGATCGAGATTAAATCTAATCTTTATTGGCAAAAAGTGTGCTAATTTTGTTAATCTATCCACTATCACCCATATCGCGTCGTAATCTTTCTAAGTTGTTGAAAGACCTACCACAAAATTCATTGTGATATGCTCCTACTTCCATTTCGGTATTTCAAACGGCTGAAGTAATCTGCTTGGTCTTTGATGCTCGACCTTCACTCTCTGACATGTTAAGCACCTTGCAATGCATTCTGCAACATCTCTCTTCATATTTGGCCACCAAAATGTCATCACAAATCTTGATACATTTTCGTACTTCCCGGATGAATCGAATATCTTTAGCTATGAGCTGTCAAGATTTCTTCCTTAATATCATGTACTACTGGAACCCAAATTCGTCCCTCGAATCTTAGCATTCCTTTAGTATCAACCTTATACTTCACCTCTTTACCCACAACCACACTTTCCTTTATTTTTCTACATTCTTCATCCTGTAGTTTAGCATTCTTCACCTTGTCCACCAAAATTGGACTAGCTTCCATCTGGTATAATTTTTCATCGGATTCTTTTAGAAATTTGATTTCCAACTCTAGCCTTGCCATTGCTAAAATGAGCTCCTCCTGGTTGGTTAACCATATCAACTTCTCACGACCCTTCCTACTCCAGGCATCTGCAACCATGTTCTCTTTGCCCGGACGATAAAAGATCTCGCAATCATAATCTTTTACTAATTCCATCCATCTCCTTTGACGCATTTTCAGGTCTTTCTGTGTGTAAATATACTTCAGACTCTTATGGTCTGTGTAGATCTCACACTTCTCTCCATAGAGTTAGTGTCTCTATATCTTCAGAGCAAACACCACCGCAGCCAACTCTAAGTCATGAGTCGGATACCCTTTTTCGTAATCTTTCAATTGCCTTAATGTATACACAATAACTTTACCATTCTGCATAAGGACACAACCCAAACCTTTGTGTGAAGCATCACTATACACCACAAAATTTCTTGTATTATCTGGTAATGACAAGACAGGTGCGACACTGAGCCGCTTCTTTAATTCCGTAAAACTTTCCTCACATTTTTCCCTCCAAACAAATTTTACAGATTTTCTAGTCAAATTTGTCAACGGAATGGCAATCTTGGAAAAATCTTGAATAAACCGTCTATAATACCCTGCCAATCCCAAGAAACTTCTCACTTCTGATGGAGTTCTTGGTTGATTCCAATTTATCACAGTTTTGACTTTTGATGGATCCACTGAAATTTCATCCTTGTCAATTGCATGCCTAAGAAATTGTACACGTTCCATCCAAAATTCACATTTAGAGAATTTTGCGTATAACTTTTCTTTTCTTAGTGTCTCCAACGTCAAACGTAAATGTTCCACGTGTTCTTCTTGAGATTTAGAGTACACCAAAATATCATCGATAAATACCACCACGAACTTGTATAAAAATAGTTTAAACACCATGTTCATCAAATTTATGAACGCTGCAGGGGCGTTTGTCAAACTAAAAGACATCACAAAAAATTTGTAATGTCCATACCGAGTTTGAAATACCGTCTTTGGTACATCCTCCATCCTTACTTTCAATTGGTGATACCCATTTCTCATATCTATTTTCAAAAAATATATAGCATCCTTCAATTGATCAAACAAGTCATCTATCCTTGGTAATGGATACTTATTCTTAATAGTGACTTTGTTTAATTCTCTATAATCAATGCAAAGACGCATTGACCCATACTTCTTCTTCACAAATAAGACCGGCGCTCTCCACGGTGATACGCTCGATTGAATATACTTCTTATTTAACAGTTATTGCAGTTGTACCATCAGTTCCTTCATCTCTACCAGAGCCATTTTGTACGGGGCCTTCGATATTAGAGCGGTTCCTGGCGCTAAGTCGATCACGAACTCAATCTCTCTGTCATGCGAAAGTCCTGGCAAATCTCCCGAAAACACATCTACAAAATCCCTAACCACTGGTATCTCCTCCAGTTTCACACCCATCTTCTTTTGAGTATCAACTATGTAAGCTATGTACCCTACACAGCCCTGACTCAATAACTTTTTGGCCTACATAATCGTCAGACATCCCGCTTGTCTAGGCGAGTTCTACCATAGAAAACTACCTTTGACTGAGTCATAAGGTTTACACATTTCTTTTGGCAGTAAATTATCGCTCTATAATTGAATAGCCAATCCATTCCCAAAATAACATCGAACTCTCTGAGTTTTACAGGGATTAAATCTACTATCATAAAATTCCCCTTAATATTCACCCTACAGTTCTTGTATACAAGCCTAATAGGAATTACCTCCCTATTTGCAATTTCTATTGATAAAGGGAAATTCAACTCTTCACTAGGTAACTCTAATCTCTTAGCAAATTTATCAAATATAAACGAGCAAGTAGCACTTGAATCAAATAATACATATGCATTTATATCATTGATTAGGATAATACCTGACACGACATCTTTTGATTGCACCGCATCCTATATCGTCGTATTGAAGGTTCTGACTGTGGGCTTATTTGATGACGTTGGTCCCGCAATAGTCAGTGTACCTCCACCGTTACTTCCCTTGCCTCCCGTTGTCTCACCAGATTTCTTCTTTGGACACTCGCGAGCAAAATGATCCTTCGACCCGCAGGTGTAGCAAGCATTCTTCTTGGGTTGATTGCAGTTTGGGGCAATGTGACCCTCCTGGACATAGTTAAAGCACACACGCTTCCCCCTTAAGCACATACCCGTGTGAAACCTCCCGCATATAGCACATGCGTCAATCTTCTTCTTTTGCTGGTCACCTTGCTGATTTCCCGCTCCCACATTTGCATTCCACTTCCTCTTCAAGTTATTGTTACCATTTCCACCGCTACCACTACCATTCTTAACTTCGCCCTCATTCTTCTTCTTTCTCTGCTCTTGGTTGTACTTTGTTACAGCCTTACCTCCACCCTTAGTGAGAAGTGCCTTCTCCAAGACTGCAGTAAATGTCTTCAGCTGAAACATGGAGACCCTACTGCACAACCAGGGTTTCAGTCCCTACTCAAACCTCTTAGCCTTGCGCTCATCCGTGTTGACTTTTTATGATGCAAACCTCACTAACTCGTTGAATTTTGCGACATACTCCAACACCGTCATTGATCCGTATTTCAGTTCTAAAAACTGCACCACCATTTGATTTTTAAAACTCTCTGGGAAATAAGTCTCGAAGAATATTTCCTTAAATCTATCCCAAGTTATTACTCCTTGACCTCCTCGAGTTTTATTGGCTTGCCACCAATAACTAGCCTCTACTTTCAACATAAATGTTACAAAAGCAGTCTTTTAATTATCCCCTACCCTAGCAACATCGAAAACTTTCTCTATCTCTATGATCCAGGTCTAAGCCTCAACCGGATTCATGGACCCATGGAACTCTGGTGGCCCAACTGCTTTGAAGTATTTAAATGGCATAGCTTGATTCTGCGATTGATTCTGCAAAGCTCCTGTTAGTAGCGTTACTAATTGCTGAACTGGATTAGCCTCATCATTGTTGTTATTCTCAGGGGTCCTTTGTCGTGGTTGACGTCTTGGAGGCATTTTCTGTTAAAATATACTCATTAGATTCTATTCATTCTTTTAAGTATTATATACTCATCTTGCACATCACAAAAATTACCACATAGCACACAATACCTTGAATAAAAAGTTACTTTTATTTATTCATCATCTTTAAAAAGAAACACAACCATGATAGCATCCCTACTATATACATTACTTTCCTGAGCTACAAAAGTTTCAAGATAACTTCATCATCATCATATCCCATTTGTTATATAATACCCGGGATTTACATCTTATTTAGTCTTTAGTCACATAGTAATTACATTTATAACGACCTACTAAAATGCTGCATAACCTTACGATGCTCCTCTTCCATAATACGAAACATTGTTCGGCGATCTAACATGTACGATGGCAGCGTCTCGAAATGAATAGGATAACACATGACCCGATCTTGAGCTCGATTGATCACAGTGTTGAAAACACTAGTCATCTCTTCCATCTTGATCTTCTTTACTTGTACCTTTTTCTCTGCTACCCTGGCTCGTTGAAAAGCTTCCTCATAAATGTCTTCGGCTCTTGTCTTCTTAGCAGATTTTTCTTTCAACTTGTTCTTCAGTTCAGCAATCTCCTCTATCAGTTGTTCATTCTCTCCTTCGGTGTGGATCAACTTCCCTTCGACATTATCTAGACATTCATCTCGATCCTTGATCTCGTTGTCCTTCTGAGCCATTGCGATCTGCTGTTCAGCTACTATCTCTTCCAACTCCTCGATGGTATCATGAAGTTCCACATTGCGATCGTATACTTCGTCGTACATATGGGCATCGATCGAGTTTAGTGGAATTTCTTCCTCCTCGTCCTCCTCATCCTCATTCGACTATGGCAGCTCAACGAGGTCTTCCTCATCCGTCTCTATCTCATCATCTTCATCAGGTAAACCCTCCTACTCAACCACTGTGACCAACGAAGATGTTTCCCTTGATAGTAGTTGTTCCCAAACCACCTGAATATCTCGAGGCTCCTTGTCTATAGGCATCTGGGATCCTTCCTCCCTAGCCTAACTGGATTCTCCTACGTTAGCCATCCTGACAACAAAATTTTTAAGTTTCAATTACTAGCCATTACTACTCGACAATCACGAGCACATAAGTTACAACCACATAAACACATAAGTGTTTTATTACTTTTTCCTTAAAACTCGATAAGAGTTTATCACCACTATCTTTTCAAAGGTTACTTCCTAAGGCTTTTTCCCCACCTAAGGTTCATAACCTAAACTTTGATACCAACTTGTGACACCCCCAAATCCAGGTACTTCATTCTCACAAGATTTGGTGTTCACTTTCTATTCATTCATATCTAACTACTCAAATATAATAAAGATTAAATCAGAAATCCGCCCTTTAAAAAGGTTACATCATTAATCAAAAAGTCCTCCCAGGTTGTCTAACCTTAAACATCAATCAAGTGCGAAAATAAAATAATTACATCACATCATTAAATATAAAGTTTATCATCATGACAATAAATGAAATTACAAGTCTTCATCACTTGTACATTTTTCTCTTTTCTTTGCTAGTCGTAGGTTCGTTGACCTTCTCAACTTTAGCTGCAATGAGTGTATATATATGCAATAGTGAGCAAACAAATGCTCACTAGATATAGCAATGAATCAAACAAAGAATAATAATGCTAATGAATAGGCTCATCAAAATTGAATAGTACTCTATCAATGATAACCAAAAACTAAAATCAAAATATGAATGTATCTGAGGGTCATAAGACCACGAACTATGTCCACGGTTACAAGTAATCTTTCAACTTTAACCTAAACAGTTATACTGTAGGGACTTCACGTACTTAGGGGGATCATCCCTTCCTACCATGTATTGTGCACAAACATCTAAACGCAACGCGTATCCCCTATTATAGGGTTATTCTTCTCAGTTTTAGAGTACAAGTCCGCACCAAAGAAAGTTTGGTTTGGATAAGCTTCAAATAAGGGATTGGTTGAATCAACAAGACTTAACAACACTATGAGTGGTCAATAACAGTTTAAGGTAAAATATTAAGAATAATAGGCATGCGTAGAGATAATCAAAGTATAAGCATTGAGTGAAACAATCAACTTTGCTTGAACAATATTAAAATAAGGCTATGATCCTATTAAATAGGATATAGAATTATTGAACATGTATTAACTAATAGCAAGCTGAAAGTAAAACTTGCTCAACATGATAATAACTTGTGCAAAGTAATTGAAATAAGACAATTCGACATTAGGAATTGGAATTCAAGAAATTGCATTCGCAATACAAGAATGAAATTAAAGAAAGCTTGTCTAACAATAAACAAGTTAGAATAAATCAATAACTATTAGAATTCAAACTTGTTCGAATAAAGTTAAAGTTATAGCTTGCTCAAATAAAATTTAGAGTAAGAAACTTGCTCAATATAAAGAAGTAGAGTTTAGAAACTTGCCTCGTGCATAAGCTATAAATTTACAACTCACGTTCACCTACACATATTATTATAATCACATTATATATTAAATATACTAACATAGAGCTCACTTCTAGCTAAATATGTTATTTTAATACAAGTCCTACGCTACCATATACATTTCAGAAATCCTAAGTGTTAACTTCACAACACTTATTTACTATTCACTGTGTACACTAAGGCATAACATATCGCGTTCGTAACTTACTAATCCTTTTACAACGTTGAAATTATTAATGACATGATGTGGTTCTGTTGTAGCCTCCTCATTACACGTTTGATACCTTAGCACATCATTAGACTAGGCTACGGTAAGTGTTCAAGGTCTGCAGAGGAAGCAGACTTCACTGGGTCTGAATGTCTAATGGCGCGGCCGTGCCATAATTGCCTTAGAGTCCGGCGCGCCCGCACCCGCGCTCGGCACCAGTATCAGTTTTGTAGAACACGAGTTTTGCCTCTGTTCTAAGCCAACTAACACGATTTTCACCCCACAAAATAGTAAATTTAACATATGTAATTGCTGCAGAACTAACACAAACATGATTCCTCACATATTCAACCACTCAGAACAATTAAACAACAACTTTAACTAATTTAAATCCTAAATTTTCATGTTTTCATACAAAAACTCCATTTTTTACATCCTTCACAAAAATTCAAACTGTGATCCCAATTCTACACCAAATTACTTTATTCAAACTACGTTCTCTTCGTTTCTTACCAAATTAACATCTTCAAGACTCAATTTAAAGAATAATATACAAATTAACCACAAACTTTTGTACTTTCATAAGCCATATGAAAAATATATATACTGTAAACTGTTTTCTTCCTTTTTATGCCGTAATTAGCATAGTAATTATTATCTAAACACTAGTTCTAACATCACAACCACATATAATCACCATAATTTAGTTGTATAGCAACAATTCGAAAAAAAGAATTCACAGAACATAGAAATTTTATGCCGTAAAACTCATATATATATATATATATATATATATATATATATATATATATATATATATAATATTAAGGTTATGGAAAATACTTTCAATCTACTTGGTAATCCTTGTTAACACCACTAAAATTGTTTTGGAATTCTTAGACTTTCTCTCAAATTTCTCTCAATTCTCTCTCAAGTTCCTCTCTTTAATTCTCAGTTTAGTAAATAACCAAACTGATAACCAAGTAGGCGTAGAATAAAAGAAACCGATATAGCCATAATACAGACTAAATAATATCAGTTACAAAAATATAACGTATAGGTTATAAATTTATTTTATTTAATTTATTTTACTTATTTTGTTTATATTATTTAATAATTCTAAATTCAAAATCCAAAAGCCATAAGGCTTTGTTAGGCAAAAACTCTTTAAAAATTAAAGACTTAATATCTTTAAGCTTTGTTTGGCAAAAACTAAATTAAACTCCTTTAATTTATTTTAACAACCCATTTATAGCATAGTTTATTGTTACACTTTTATTACCAAATTAAATTAAAAATATTATAATAATCTATTTAATCCCTTTTAACTCTCTAATTTAATTATTAAATTAAATTAGAACATTATCTCCTAATAATTAATTTCCTTCACTCATAAATTATTTATTTCACAAATGAATAATCAAATCAAAACAACACAAATATTTACTTAACAATAAACAAATCAATTAAATATTTATATAATTCAATAAATATTTAAAATTAAAATTTAGAATTCCGGATTGTTACAACACAAGTATTGGCATGCCGCCTTACAAAGCGTTATACGACAGGAAATGCAGAACTCCATTATGCTGGGATGAGGTAGGTGAACGTCAGCTATTGGGTCCAGAGTTGGTACAACAAACTGTCGAGATCATCAAGGCGATTCGAGCAAGATTGATAGTTGCACAAGATAGACAGAAGAAGTATGCCGATCGGCATCGATAAAATCAGAAATTCGATGTCGGTAGTTATGTTTTCTTGAAAGTGTCTCCTTGAAAATGGAAAATTCGATTTCGTCAAAAGGGAAAACTAAGCCCTAGATTTATAGGACCTTTTGAAGTGCTTCGATGAGTTGGTGAAATGGCATACGAGGTAGCTTTACCTCCAGAGTTGGAGCATATTCATAACATTTTTTATGTCTCGGTATTGAGACCATATAAGCCTGATTATAAACATGTAATAGAATATGAACCGTTACAGTTTAAGAAAGACTTAACATATGAAGAAGTCCATATTCAAAATATTTATAGGAAAGAGCAAGTACTAATGAATAAAGTGATACCTTCTGTTATGGTAATCTGGAGAAACCACAATGTTGAAGAAGCTACGTAGGAACTTGAAGATGTTATGATGAAGAATTATCCTAAGTTATTTGCTTAATCTTGTATAGCGATTCTAGGGACAAAATCATGTTAAGGAGGGAAGAATGTAACGAATAAATTTATTGAGTCGTGATTCTAGGGACATAATCTTTTTAAGGAGGGAAGGATGTAACGATCGAGAAATTTGTAATTTAATTTAAATATTTATTGAATTAAATAAATATTTTAAATAAATTATTTATTGAGATAAATAAATATTTGATGAATAGTGATGTAATAATTTAGTTGAGTGTGTATGCTAACAAAATTAATGAATGGTAATTTTATTATTTGAGGATTTAATTTAATAAAAATAATTAAATTAAATGAATTGTTTAATATTTAATGAAATAATTAAATTAAATAAAGTGATGTTATAGTCTAATTTATTAATTTAATTATTTATTAATCATAAATATACTTATAATAAAAAAAATTATAATTATAAGTGTAAGCTAATGAAATGTGTTACATGTGTGACAAATAAAAATTATATAATATAAATATTATTAAAATAAATTGGAATAGAGGAATTGGTGTGTAACCAAACAAGGCCTTGTGGCCTTTGGCCTAATTTAACTGACACAAACTTTTTGGTTCTTACATAACGTACGTGGGTGAGATGCCATATCAATTTATATCTTCACATCTTATTTTTCCTAAGGCTAGAAAACATAGAGTTGGGAGAGGAAGAGAGAGAAACACAGTGAGAATTGAGAGTTGGAGAAGAAGGGTTTTGAGAAAGGATTGCTATCAACTTTGCTAACATATAATTAAAGGATTTAGGTATAATCTACCCTAATTCTAATATTTGGTTTTGTAATTCTCTATTATCTGAAATTGGGTATTTTTTTTGGAATTGTTGTTTCAAACGTTGATTATATGTATGTATACTCTTACTAAATTTTTCGGTTATAATCTATAATCGTATGTTGGAAATTAAATATGTGATATTGGATTTGTAAGAAGGAAGTTGGAATAACGGTGTTATATTTATATAATATGGCTTGTTTAAGTACAAAATTTTATGCTCAATACGTGTTATAATATGCAAATTTATGTTAGATTGTGTTAGTATGTTAAGAAACGAAAGCGGCATAGTTTTAATCGTGTCAATTGGTTAAGAAAAGATGTCGTGGCGATCGAATTCGCTAAAAGTGTAAAAAATGAAAAAATTGGGAAAATTGGGGTTTTGATCCTTCAAAATTGAGTATATGTAATGTTTATGATGTTAGAATGAAGAATAGCATGCCTAACTATGTTATTACAAAGTTTTAGGTGTTAAGTTTTGTGAAATTCTGTGGAAATTGGGTTGGTTTTGGAGTCAGTCGTGTAACAGAGCTGCAGCTGTAGTTTCTGTCTGTTTACGGCGCAGCTACGCTGGTACCACAAGCAGAAATGGCTCAGCTGCGCCGTATGACTTTCTAAAGTCGAGCACCAGCGCAGTTGCGCCGGTGCCAAGGCTTGGGACTGCGCAGCTTCGCCGTGCCCTGAGCCTAGGCAGTGAAGTCTGTTTATTTATGGATTGTAATACAAGAGTCTAATTTGGCTTGGCATGCATTATAATGATGTTAAATCCTAACATAAGACATCATAACAGGTTGTAGTATAATATAATACAAAAATATGGAGATTTTAATTTATCACTTGAATAAGTTATGTAATGAACAAAGGTGATGTTTATGAAAGTTAGAGATAAATGATAAAGTTTGTGTTAGTTTATAGTGAGATTTCAGATTCGTTAAGGATGTTAACCAACATAGTTAGGTGTTAAGTTAAGGGTATGCCTTAAATGGTGGGTTAAACCCCTAAAGCTAATATTAATACAACTAATTGTTATTGCGATTTCAATGATATGTGTAGGGTAATTGGCGAACATTATTATACTTGTGTAGCTTACATACAAGGCTAGACAAGTTTCCTAACTTCATTCTCTTTTATAATGAATGCAAGTTTTATAGCTACATTATCTTTTATGTCAAGCAAGCTTTCTATTCCTAAATTTTATATTAAAGCTGAACAAGCCTATTGATTTTATCTCGTTTATAATTGTACAAGCTCTTGTAATCTAGTTCGTTACATCGAGCGAGTTTCACTTTCCTAAGACTTGATATTGTTATTCAAAATATATATTGTTCTAATACATTGATTCAAATGAGATTGTTCTAACTCTTTTGAATGTGGTACTTTGCACATTTACTATCTCTATTCAATGGTACATTGTTGTGATTCGATCTTTGACTTTGATAACCTTGTTCAATTCTATATTGTTGTAGTAAACCTTCAAGTAGTAAGAAAACTCTTATTGATTGAACTAGTCTATAATGGAATAGTGTTCTAAAATTCTAGAACCACTAATAAGTTAGTTCCAAACTAAACTTTCTTTAGTACGGAAATTCTAAATCCAAACTAAGACGAACAACCCTAACATAGGGCATTTTGTACGTGTAACATTTAAATGTTTGTGCACAATACATGGTATAAAGGGCTGATCCCCCTAAGTACTTTAAGAAGGATCTGTATAGTCTAAATGACTGTTAAGGTTGAGGTAATAACACCTAAATATTAGGGACATAGTTCGTGGTCTTAAGACCCTCAGATATTAAATTCGAACTTATTTTCTATATTTTAATTCGTAGAACAAGTTCATTATTGTTCATCACTCGTTGTTCATCCTAATGTTGTTATCATTTCTACTCTTTATATCAGTGAGTAATTGTTTACTCACTCTTGCATTTAACACTGCAGCTAAAGTTGAGAAGGTCGATGAGCCATCTACTAGCAAAGAAAAAGGCAAGATGTCCAAGTGTTGAAGATTTATGAGAATTTATTTAAGTAAATTATGTTATAAGACTTGTTCTATTTTATGATGTATTCCGCAAACTTATGTAATAATTTAAGGTTAGATTACCTGAGATTGTTTTTGAGATGATGTAACCCTTTAAGGGAAAAGATTAATGTTTAAGTTATTTTATGTCTTTATCCTTTATTATGGGTAGTTAGATGTAATTATTTTTTATAGTGAGCACCAAATCCTGTGGGAATGAAGTACCCGAATTTAGGGGTGTCACATTCATATTCTATTACGTGCTTATAATCTGGCTTATAAGGACGTAACACAGATACACGAATCACATTGTGTATTCGTTCTAAGTCTGGAGGTAATTCTACCATTTAAGCTACCTCTCCTAACCTTTTAATATATCGAAAGGTCCTATAAACCTTGGACTTAACCTTCCCTTCTTCTCAAAGCGTATCTTTCGTTTCCAGGGAGATACCTTTAGAAATACATACGAGCCTATTTTAAATTCTCTGTTCATTCAATGCGAATGTGCATACTTTTTCTGTCTATCTTGAATTGCTACCAATCGCAGTCATATCAACTTAAATGTATCTGCTGTTTGCTGCACCAATTCAAGTCCTAGCATTCGATGTTCTCCTACTTCATCCCAACACAATGGTGTTATGCATTTCCTTCCATTTAAAGAAGCATAAGGTGGCATGCCTATGCTTGCATGATAACTGTTGTTATACGCAAACTCTACTAACGGTAAATGATCATCCCAACTACCTTTGAAATCCATAATGCAAGATCTCAACATATCTTCTAACGTTTGGATTGTTCTTTCGCTCGGCTCATCTGTTTGAAGATGATAAGTTGTACTTAACTTCAACTGCGTTCCCATCTGTTCTTGTAGACTTCTCCAAAAGTTTGATGTGAATCGTGGGTCATGATATGACACTATCGAAACTGGTACCCCATGTCTTGAAATAATTTCCTTAACATAGAGTTTGGCTAACTGATCTAAGTTAAACTTAACTCTTATTGGCAAAAAGTGAGTCGACTTCATCAACCGGTCCACTATTACCCAAATAGCATCATACCCTTTCTGTGTAGTTGGAAGTCCCACCACAAAATCCATTGTGATATGCTCCCACTTCCATTCCGGATTCTCCAATGACTGTAATAAGCCACTTGGTCATTGATGTTCGTCCTTAACTTTTTAACAAGTTAAGCACCTACTCACATATTTTGATATTTCTCTCTTCATGTTTGGCCACAAAAAACTCTATCGAAGGTCTTGATACATCTTAGTACTACTAGAATGAATCGAGTACCTTGAACTATGAGCCTCTTGTAATACTTCCTCCATTAATTCTGGTTCATTCGGAACCCAAATTCTTCCTTCAAATCATAATAATCTCTCATTATCAATACTATACTTTATCTCCTTTTCATCTGCTAGCCGCTTCTTTATCTGGTCACACTCATCATCTCTGAGGTGTACCTCCTTCACTCTCTCTACAATGGTAGGTCGAGTCTCCGTTGTAAATAGTTTCTGACCCGACTCACTCGGTAACTTCACCTCTAACTCCATTTTAGCCATCTCTGTTATTAACTCAAATTGAACAGTTAACATAGACAACTTTTCCCGACCCTTCCTACTTAAAGCGTCGGCCACTACATTGGCTTTTCCTAGGTGATACAGGATATCACAGTCGTAATCCTTTATCAACTCCAGCCATCTTCTTTGTCTCATATTTAAATTTTTTTGTGTAAAGATATATTTTAGACTCTTATTGTAATAACCGTGAATTTTAAGTCACTATATATGTATGCACATTATTGATATTTAAAACTTTATGTTATACAGTGATTTAATATGTGACAATATATGTTAAGTGGCGCATGGGTCAATTAACATGTATGCTATAGTTATGGATATATACATTTATAGATTTCATTAAAAAATGAAAGCTTCGTAACCTAATTATACATTAGGTGAGACAATTAAACAACCTAAGGGTTATGGTGTTAATGAGAGGTTAGTATTTAATATGTATACTAACTTAAGTGGATAATCTTATTTCTCAAGTGACTAATAATTTTAAACCTAATTCTTATGAAACTAATTAGGGTATGAGCTAAAGTCACATGTATAGGTAATTAAATTTCATAAGATTAGGAATGAAAACCATAAATAAACAATTTGGGTAACATATATTAAAATTGTTAGACTATGTTTATTGCATGGCCCAAAACAATTAAAGGAGAAGCCCAAAAGAAATAAAATGTAAGCCCAAACTTAGCGCACTTGATTAAGGATATTTTAGACGTTTGATTTATCTAATTTATGTATTAAAATAAAAGCTAAATGAAGGAATTAGTGGGCATATGTATAGCTGGCCACATTAGCCTTTTAAGGCAACTAATTAAGCTAAGCAATGTCCATTTGTAGTAACTCTTACACAAAAGGACATGGTTGTCAAGCTCCCATTGGTTGCCACTTTATTAAGCATCCTTATTCATGATTAGACTAATTAAAGTGATAAGGCAAAGCTTCTATCCATGGGTTAAAGAAAGTATGGGAGATAATAGCTAGATACACTAAGTGTATCTATATTTTTTGTAAGTATCATTTTACTTCATCTTTTCATTTCATTTCATTTCATTTCTTTTCTCATTCTTCCTCTTATAATTTTTCTCCCAAGCTAGCCACTTCTAGAGAGAGAAAGGAGAGAGAGTTTGGCCATTTAGAGAGAGGGAGAGGAGTGCTAGTTTGTTCATGCATCCAAAGTTCATCACTTACTTTGGTAAATCAAGAAAGGTTGCCATTAAATCAAGGTATACCTAACCTTCATATTGAAAAGTGAATATTAGTATGTCTAATAGATATTGTGCTTTTAATACTGTATCTAGGTGATCGTGAGTTGTAATATTTTAGCTTACGCTCGAGGCAAGTTTCTAAACTTCTCTTTTTACATTGAGAAAGTTTTATAACTCTACACTTTCGTTGAGCTAGTTCATTTACTACATTGTGCAAGTTCCCTAACTTTGCTACTTTATTATTCAGCAAGGTTACTTTTCACTATTACGTTATACTTATGCAAATTCTCTAATTTTAATCTTTTGTTTAACGATTTATTGTCATGCGAATTCTTTAACCCTCATTTATTGTTGAAGCAAGTTAGTTAATATTTATTTCTTTATTCCAAACGAGATTACTTTGGTTATTCAAAGTTTGCAACGTTGTTGTATGAAATGTGTTTATTCATCTTCTAATAACTGTTGTTTAATCTTCGTTCTCCAATGTCATTATACTATCTTACCTTATTGTACCAAACTCTAAGTTACCAAGCGATTCTTTATCAATTCAACTAATCCTTAGTTGATGAATGTTCTAAACTCTAAATTACCCTTGAAGTCAACCAAAACCAAACTTCCCTTGGTTTGCTTATGTACTCACACAATTTTGAAAGCATGTTGTCGATGATAACGTTTGTTCAATTTAGAAACTATTAATACTCTAGCTCTTATTGATTCATCGACATATCGATTATAATCAACTCTTGAATAGTTAATGGTCTCCATCAGATTCAACCAATACTTGGTTGATGAGCATTCTAAAGATCTAGAATTCCTTTGAAGTAAATTTCTAACCAAACTTTATTTGGTTCGGAACCTGATAATCTAAGCTGAGATGAACAATCGTATATTAGGGGATTATTTTAGAACTACGCAATAGCGTTAAAATGTTTGCGTAATACATAGTACAAAGGGCTGATCACCCAGAGTACAGGATGATGGTCCATATAGTCGTTTAGACTGTTAAAGGTTACAGTAGAAATATCTGTTAACCTAAGACGAAGATGATGATTATAGTCTTTTAGACTATTAAAGGTTAAAGTAGAAATACTTGAAACCTAGAGTATAGTTCATGGTCTTGTGACCCTTAGTGTATTCTTTGATGTTGATATCTATTGTTAACTTAACGTTCATTATTCATTTGAACTCGTAGTTGTTGAATTAAAGTTTATTGTTCCGGTAAGAATACTTTACCATTGAAAACTCATATAATTATCATTTATAAACCGTTATTGTATATTATCCTTCTCGTGGGCAATTGTTTACTCACTCTTGCACAAAATAATGCAGATGAAGTTAATAAGTTTGAAGAACTTTTTACAAGCAAGGGCAAGGACAAAGTGCTTAATTAGACGACAACGTTTAATTTATCTTTTATTTATGAAGCTTATCTACTAGATTTAGTTATGATCATGTTTTAATTTCCGCTGATGATTGTACTAAAGGTTAGATGACCTGGGATTTATCTTGAGATTTTGTAACCCTTGATGGGAGATTTATTATTTAAGCTATTGAGTTTAATTATATCCTTTGTTTATGGGTAGTTAGTTATGATTTAATTGGATAGTGAACACCAAATCTATGGAATTGAAGTACCCGGATTTGGGGGTGTCACAGTCTGAGTTAAATCCGGCACAATTCTGACATCCCAATTGCCTAATCGTACAATTATCGAGTTTAAGTTCAATTAAACTCTGTCTAAACACTTAACAATTATCTTTGATAATTTTATTATCAATCAAAATAATTTTCCAAGTCTCATAATAATTTTTACATAATAATTATCATTTATCATGATTTTTCAATCATTACTATCATATTTATATGATTTAAATACTTTAATCTTATATATTATAAGTTCTTCTTTAACAACTAATAAGTCAAATACCAATCCAGCAACCCAAATTGCAATTGAACAACCTAGATTCCAAATCCAGCAATCTGGATTCAACAAATTTTTAATTTAGTAAACTGCTTTTTAATCCAGCAAGCTAGATTTACCAGATTTTCCAATCTAGCAAGCTGGATTCATTATCCTTTTCACGAAAATACCAAATCAATTTATTATATTTCTAACCTTTGTCCAAACACATATACATATATTTTATACACAAAAAGTTTTTTTCCAAAAATTTTCAACTTCCTTTAGTATTTTTCAAAAATCATTTTTAGTGTGTAGCTTAAGAAATTAGCCTTATCATTCTTAACTCTAGAAATTCCCATCTCTTGTCACAATCTTATACGTGTTAACGTGAGCTTCCAGTTTAAATTTCGTGGCAATCGGAGTTATAGAACTCCGGTTATAGCCGTTTTCGTCAGAAAATCACAAAAATTGAAGTGGTCATAACTTGGTCATTTTAAGTCGGAATGAGCTCATTTTTGGACATGAGGTACTTAATACCATATATTTCCATGGCCCAAAAGGCCGGAATTTATTTTACAATTTAAGTGGACTAAACTGCCCCTGGAAAGTTCTGGGCAGTAGCTTTTTGCTATTTTTTACTTTTTCCTACTTTGTTAAAAATAATCCATACAGAAATCTACGAGTCTAATTTGGGCTCACTTGGTATCGTTAGAACCATGACTTCCCGAGCTACGTTTTATGCTCAAGAAAAATTCCATTTGGCCTAGTATAGCACCCTGAAAACAGGCCACTATTGACTGACCATTACATGCCTTGTAAACATTTTTAGTTTTGGAGTCTTTTACAGAAACGCTTGTATTACGAGATCCACAACTCCGATTGAGGCCTAATCAGACTCGTTGGATCCGTATCTTCTTGAACTACAGTTTTCATTTATCAAACACTAAATTCCAATCTGTCTATGTCCCGAAAATCAGGCCCAAAGTGACAGGTCAGCAAGGTTTTCGTCAACAGTTGGTTCATTTTCCAGATTTGGGGTCCTTAACGGAAACGCTTATAAAACGAAATCTACAAATCGGATTTAGGTCCAATAGGTATCGTTGGATTTGTAATTTCCCGATTTAAAGTTTCCATGTATCAAACATCCATTTTAGTTCTGTTTTGGGCCCGGAAAAATTGACAGAAATGACAGATCAATAGCTCGTGTTCAACAGTTAGGGTAGTTTGGGATTTAATACATAACTTGTTCATTTCTTAACATATTTGAGTGATTCCAAAGGGGTTTTTCCCTTAACTCATGTATCTAGCATGCTAATATGTTTTAAACCATTTACCACATCAACCCAAATAATCTAACATAAAAATATATATAGCATACAAAGGAAAGCTTTTTCTTAAACCTTTTGGTACAAAACTTGATTTTCTCACTTTGGTTCTAATTTTTTATTTCAAAAACACTTTGATACACATATTAAATAATAATACTCATCTAAATCATGAGTTTTTAAAAATCCAAAACAAAATTTGCTTGGTTCATAAAGATCTAACAAAAGAGAGCACAAAAATTGAAAATTTTCAATTTCTTACCTTTTTCTTATTGTAAACCTTCTTGATCCTTCAAAGTAGCTTATAAGTTTAAGTTATATGAAGATCCAAGACCCCTCCTAGACTCTCTATGGCTGCAAATTTCAGTAGCCCCCTTTCTCTGTCTATTATTTTGTTTTTCTTTTCTTAGCAACTTGGAAAGTGAGAGAGAAATAAGAGAGAGAAGTGAAGAATTGGATTTTGTTT
The DNA here is from genome assembly GCA_016801055.1 of Panax notoginseng. Taxonomy (NCBI): domain Eukaryota; kingdom Viridiplantae; phylum Streptophyta; class Magnoliopsida; order Apiales; family Araliaceae; genus Panax; species Panax notoginseng. Next base: position 113,398,551 of record CM029015.1, read on the forward strand.
AGTGTAATAATCCATCAAATGTATCTACCCATTAGTTTGCTTGCTAGCCTTGGATTACTTGCATATGTGAATAAAAGTGTTGGCTAATTTACCAAGTGACACATAGCTTGGAGTTGGTAGCTTATAACGAAAAATTGGGACAAGCTACTAAAATAAAATTTGTCTCCCCATTATGCCCCCTTAGGGGCTGGCTATTCCCCTCTTTATCTCCCCTTATTGATTTATTTTTTATGCCAAATTAAGCTTAAACAAATGAGCAAAATACCCATCTTCAAGTGGGCTAAGCTTGGGTCATTCTTTTAATTCTTTTAGGCTTCCAATTTAATTGTTTGGGCTAGGTAAACTAATATAACCCAAAACCTTAATTTTATTTTACCCTAATTAGTTACTTAGGGTTTCCATTCCATCCAAGTTGGAATTAAAATGTTTGCTTTTATGTGTTTAATCTCATAACCCATGAAACATGTCTCAATTAGGTTTAAAATGATTAATAACATGAGATAATAAAATTTATCTCTTAGGTTAGTATAATTTTACATACTAACATTCTTTATTAGCACATAATCACGTATATATCAGTATACACCAAACATATACACTTATACCCTTAATCCTGAATAATTTACCACAAAAATTTTAAATTCACAAAATTTCTGCTCAGAAATCTCAAATCCATTCACTTATTTTCTGTCTAGGCTTATTATTTAACCTTAATTCATTATTTTAAGATTTTAATAAATATCAAAATTCTCGGGTTGTCACAGGAAATACATCTATGAATTCTTTTACAATACGTATTTGTTCCATCGTTGCTCCCACTCTTTGGGTATCAACAACATGACACAAATAACCTACACCTCCCTTCCTCAACAATTTCCTAATTTGTGTCATGGTAAGACAACACGAACGACCCGGTGATTTATTACTGTAAAACACTACATGAGGCTGTCTCAAGGTTATAAGGTTTACACATTTCTTTTGACAATCTATAATTGCACCATGGTTAAACAACCAATCCATCTCGAGAATTACATCGAATTCTCCCAACCTTATCGGTATCAAATCTACTAATAATTTATAATCTCGTATTTCTACACAACAATGCCTATGAATATCTTCAACAGAAATTATTTCTTCATTTGCTACCTTAATATTCAAAGGTATAGGCAATCTTTCGGGAAGTAATCCTAGTCGTTTAGCAAAATCACATGCTATAAAAGAACAAGTAGCACCCGAATCAAACAATACATAAGCATTTATATCGTTGATTGGGATAATACCTGCAACTACATCCCCTGATGCAACTGCATCTTGGACCGTCATGTTAAAGGTGCGGGCCATAGGCCTACTCGTCTTAGCTGGACCACTAATAGCTAACTTACCACTATTAGTGCCCTTATTCCCATCCATCCCCTTCTTTGGGCAATTCTTCTCCATGTGATCAATTGATCCACATACGAAGCATCCGTGATTCTTTTTCGGACTTGGACAGTTAGGCGAAATGTGTCCCTCCTGTCCACAGTTGTAACCCACCGTTTTACCATTGAGACAGACTCCTAAGTGAGTCTTCCCACAGTTCTTGCATGCCTCCATCTTCTTCTTAGGATCTCCTTACTTTACCCCAATATTCCTAGAGTTAAAAGCCTTTCGCTTCTGCCCATTGCCACTCCCACTGGCTCCCTCTATTTTCACTCCCCTGTCTACCTTATTCTTCTTCTTCTTCTCTCTATGGTATTCATTTAAAGCCTCATTACCACCCTCGACAATTATTTCCTTCTCCAGAATGGTTCCAAAGGATTTACTTTGAAACACTGATATCCGGCTATAGAGCCAGGGTTTCAAGCCCTACTCGAATCTCCTCGCCTTCCTCACCTCTGTATCCACCAGATGTGGAGCAAACCTTGCCAGTTCATTGAACTTGGCAGCATATTGGGGAACTGTCATTTCCCCTTGTTTCAACTCTAGAAACCTCATCTCCATCCTACCTTGCATACTAGTGGGAAAATAGTTCTCAAAGAAAATTTCCTTGAACCGTGTCCACATTATGTTCTCTACTCCAGCACCAGCCTGGTTCGCCTCCCACCAAAAGTTGGCATCTCCCTTCATCATGTAGGTAGCAAAAGAAACCTTTTGCCCCTCTTCGACATTTGCAATAACAAATGCCTTCTCTATCTCTTTTACCCACGTTTGGGCTTCTATATGGTCCATAGTTCCTTTGAACTCTGACGGACCTACACTCTTAAAATCCTTAAACATAGTAGCACGTACTACCGCATGATTTAAATGTATATTCGCCCCATTTCAATTAAAAGTAGCTGTTAGTAAATTAACAAACTCCTGCACCGGGTTAACCAGTCCCCCTCCCGGTTGATTCACGTTTGCTTCTTGATTTCGTTGTCTTCTTCTTGGCGGCATCTTTCTGTTAAAATGAATAACACTTCATTATTACTTTCTTTTTGTTAATTAGTTATTATTCATTGTTAAACAATAACTCAAACTCATTGCACAACATGTTCAATAAAAGGCTTATATTGATATGCTTTTTCCTTGTAGTATAATACTACATTGTTCCTCACTACACAGCCTTAGCTGCTTACATTTCTTTCCCGCAATTACTTTCTAAAAATTGGGATTTACAAAAGACTACCCTTTGATATACAAAAAAGGGTTTTACGTCACTACGTAGATTATGACACCCCCAAAATAGGTATACATCACCCATTCCGAGTCGCCAAAAACATGGTACGAAATAACTACAACTTTATTAATACAATTGTCATGCAAAATACGACAACACATAAACTGTGAGTTAAAATACAAATATTATCTTCTAGATAATATCCACACTCAAATAAGTCCTCATTACAATTATTGATACACTATTTTACAAAATAGTGAGGACTGTAATAACAACTGCCTTGGAACATCACTCCACACCCCGACTACTTCCCGCTATATTCTTGCTTCCTGAGAAGAAAAAATAGAACAAAAAGGAAAAAAGGGTGAGCTCAACTTGTGATGCCCCCAAAATAGGTATACATCACCCATCTTGAGTCGCCAAATACATGGTACAAAATTCAAATACAACTTAATAATACAACTGTCGTGTAAAATACGACAAAACATAAACTGAGAGTTTTAAAACGAATATTGTCTTCTAGACAGTATTCAACTCAAATGGTGTCCTCAATACAATTATTATCACACTATTTCATAGAATAGTGAGGACTACTAATGCTATCATCTGGACCGTCACTCAGTTCCCCAACTAGTCCCGGCTACGTTCTCATTTCCTAAAGAGGACAATGAAAGAAAAAGGGTGAGCTCAACTAGCCTAGTAAGAAATATTATGACTAAGATAATGCAAAATAATTTATCGTTAGGCTTCAACAGTGTTAAACTGATAAAATATAACAAACATCAAGTTTAACTGCAGCGGAATAGGCAATCCATTAGAAGAGTCAAGTAAAGAATAAAATCTACTATCTTCTATGATTTAAAAGGTTTTTCATCACTTTTATCGTTGAGACTCAGCTTAATAAATAATCCACATCATCCCTGCACTACAGCCAAGGATATTCATTAGTATCACGACCATAAATTATCCATGCACTATGGGATAAATTATTCATGCCAACAACTATCCACCAATGCACTACGGGCCAATAAGGACTTTTACCACATCATTTGTAACATTACGGTCATGATTATACCGAATAATCCATGGTAATAATCATACCAAGTCCATCTATGCACTACAGGCCACAGATGACTTTCAACAGAATATAAACATGAGGATGATGACAATGATATAAGAATTCAATAAAATAAGTTCAACGATAAATTTTTAAAGATTTATAATTTAATTTATCCAGAAATCAATAACGTCCAAATTGTCAACATGATACTGATTTGTGGAATAAAATTTAAGAATAATATTGTACCAAAAATAATTTGGACCGAAAATGAATCAATTTTTATTATGAATAGTACCCCGGGTGAATAGTACTCGAGTTAATAGTATCCCATGAATAGTACTTCAGGAATAGTAACCCCGTGAATAGTACTCCGACATGAAAAAGTTAAAAACTTATCAAGAATGCTCAGGATAATATTTTCATGAAAAGATACTGGATGAAGCGCAAATATAAAGGATATTCTACTAATTTAATGGAGTATAGAAGCCAAAATTTTAACAAAACGAGTATAGAATTTGAAATCTAAAATGAAATAATATTACTTACATACTACAGAGTATGGAAGAAAATATTTTTTCAAGCGAATATGGAACAAAAATAACATCCCTTACCTTGAAAAGAAGAGTATTCCAACTGGTATAGCGAGCATATTTTTGAAGAACATTTTCACTGTTTTTTATGCTCAAAGCTTTCTAAAACTCTAAAGAAATACGCTCAAGATTATAGAAGAAGAATTCTCTGATTCTGGTGTGATTTTCAATTCTAACTTAAGCTCCTATTTATAGGAAAATGCTAGAACGCCATAGGAGACTAAAATAATAAAATAATATTATTATTTTATTTTTTTCAATCTTTACGTCCACCTACCAAATGAGCAGTCAACTTGGAACAAAAATTTCAGCCCACAAGTTTGAAAAACAAAAGTGGATCCCACCCAATTTTAATAAAAAATATTTTATTTTTCGAAACTTCAGTAATTCATAATAAATAGTCTTTTTATAAGAAAAATACGAATTTTATGTCCATTCCACACGAAATCGAATTCTCTACAACTTTGTAGCTTTAAGTTTTTCCAAATTCCAGACAGAAAATATTTGAAATCCACAAGCGGATGATTTTTAACACCTTTTAAAATTCATAACAAATCATGCGTTAATTTTTAACGGTTCAAAATTTGTGGACATATACTCAACTTATATATGCATAACATATCCAAAAATCACAACGATCCAACCGTCGGATTAAATTTATACCTCACGCAATAGAGCTTTAAGAACACCGATTTAATTTTTTAATACTTCTAATCCGACAAAATACTGATAAAACACCTCAACATTAATTCCTTCATTTATAATCACATAAAATAAATATTTTCCTATTCTCCATATATATTCACGTAAAATGAATATTTTCCTTATCAGATAAATCAATAATTAATTTTTCACAAATAATATTACAGAATCACAATAATGACAACCAGACCATTCCTATGAAAGAGGGAGCTTTCCGATAGGGATTTCTCCTTACTGACGAGCAATTAGATGACCAAACCTCTCCTTGACAGAACTTTCTAGACATTGCCAATAATACTATCTAATAATAATATTCAAATAATATGAATTATTGATTTGATAATAGGAAATACTGTGCAGTGATAATTATTGAAACGACAATAATATAATATATCAACGCAGCAATTATTGAATCAATAAAATAAAATATTGAACAGTAATTACTGTAATAATTATTAAGTAGTGTCTTCTTACGTAGGAATTAATAATTCAAAAATATTGTGCAATACCGTGTGCTACTGTGCAACCCCGCGTATTACTATATTTTAACCATCGGGTATTATAACAGTTTAACGGTAAAATTTTTGCCGTTATTTTATAAAAAGATATTTTTGTCGTTTTCTCAATCCGACAACGTGACTCCCCCAAAATAGGTTCATTCCACCCAACCCATTCTGAGTCGCCAAATACATGGTACAGAAAACAATTACAACTTTATTATTATAATTATCGTGCAAAATACGACAACACATATACTGTGAGTTTAAATATAAATATTATCATTTAGACAGTATTCAAACTCAAATGGAGTCCTCATTACAATTATTGATACACTATTTTACAAAATAGTGAGGACTACTAAAACAACTATCTTGAACCATCATTCCATACCCCGACTAGTACCCGCTACATTCTCGCCTCTTGAGAAGAAAAATAGAACAAAAAGGAAAAGGGTGAGCTCAACTAGCCCAGTAAAGGATATTATGACTAAGATAATATAGAATAAATTATCGTTAGTCCTCAACAGGAAAAAATCTGATAGAATACAAAAGACAACAAGTTTTAGATCAACAACTGTAGCGGAAACAATAATTCATTAGAAGAGTTAAGTAGAGAATGAAATCTACTGTCATCTATGAATTTAAAAGTCCATCATCGATATTTTATCCCTGTAACATCAATCAATATACATCCTGAACCAAATAGTCATCTTTGCACTACAGGCCAAAGATATTAATCAGTCGGCCATGTTCATCTCAACACCTGTTCATCTTTGCACTACGGGCCAAAGATATTCATCAAGAAATCATTCATCTTTGCACTACAGGCCAAAGATATTCAGTAATATCATCATTTAGGACTGAGGATGATGAAAAATATATTTTAAAGAAAACGAATCCAGTGAGACAAAAGAACAAATAGTAAGGATTCGTACTTCGGTTTACCCATGTTTAAAAATACTCCATAATAACTATTGTGGAACAGAATTCAAAAATAAAGATCAAAACATAGATCCAATCAAAGATAGGAATCATAACAGACAATCTTGGACACAGAAAAGAAAATTTAATTTTTTATGTGAATAGTGTCGTATTCATGAATAGTGCCGCATACGTGAATAGTGTCGTATACGTGAATAGTAACTCTGACACCAAAAGGTAGAAATTTTACAAGAAAAATCATCATGCTTTGTGAATAGTACTTGTGAATAGTAATTCGTAAATAGTAACTCACGAATAGTAACTCATGAATAGTAACTTATGAATAGTAACTCGTGAATAGTAACCCCGACATGAAAAGATAAAAATTTTAGAAGAAAAATCTTACCAATATTCCGGTATAATGATATTGAAAGAAATAATATCATTTATAAAAAAAATAACACCCCTTACCTCAAAAGAATAATATTTATAGCTGGAATATCAGATATAATGCCGAAAAAAACTTGCACCGTATAGCAACACTCAAGATATCAAAATACTCACAAGAATACGCTCGATAATATATAGAGAGAAGATTTCAGTTTCTGGTGTGATTTTCAATTCTAACCTAAGCACTCTATTTATAGAAAAATGCTTAGAACACCAAAGGAGAAAATTTAATAAAATATTATTATTTACATATAAATTTCCTACGCACACCAAGAATTCTGAATTCAGCATCTTACACATGCAAGTAGGGCCCACCAAAATGAAAAACATGTTTTTTTTAACTAAATAAATTCAGATCCAATATTCCAGAACTTCAATAATTCATAATAAATAGCCCTTTTATCAGAAAAATTCGAATCTTATGTCCTTCCATAGGAAATTCAATTCTCTACAGCTTTGTAAGTTTAAGATTTTCTAAATTCCAAACAGAAATTGACCGAAATCCACATACGGACGATTTTACAAGCTAAAATCAAATTTCAGTCAAAAATAAGGTTCACCAACACACAAAACATGTGTTAAACATTTATTGCAACAAAAATACTCTTCCTCCTCATTTATTCATATATCACCCATTCATTATAAAAATATCACCATTATTATATTATTATAATATAATAATATATTTAAATAAATTATTTTATCAAAAAAGATAAAATATCAATTTTCAACAATTGTCACATTAAAAAATTTCTCCATCTATATTCACATAAAATGAATATTTTTCTTATCATATAAATTAATAATTAATTATTCAAAAATAATATTACAGAATCACAATACTGACAACCAGGCCGTTCCAAGGAAAGAGGGGGCTTTCCAATAAGGATTTCTCCTTACTGGCGCGCAATTAGGTGACCAAACCTCTCATTGACAGAACTTTCTAGATATTGCCAATAATGCTATCTAATAATATTATTCAAATAATATGAATTATTGATCTGATAATGGAAAATACTGTGTAGTGACAATTATTGAAACAACAATAATATAAAATATCAACGTAGCAATTATTGAATCAATAAAATAAAATATTGAACAGTAATTACTGTAACAATTATTGAGTAGTGCCTTCTTACGTAAGAATTAATAATCGGTACAATACCGTGTGCTACTGTACAACAACGCGTATTACTGTATTTTACCCACCAAGTATTCTAATAGTATTAACGGTAATAACTACGCCGTTATTTATAAACAACTTATACTTGTCGTTTTTTTCATCCAATCGCCTTTCGTTATGGAGCCCACACAAGGCTCCGCCGTCGTACAAATATTCCCCGACAGTAAGAATATTCCACGACCAAACGAATATTCCCCGACAACAATGAATATTTTATAACCAATTGCTTATTTAAAATATTTACACATTTTACCCATAATTTACCACATTAAACAAAGCAACCCTTACTATTTCAAAATAATAAATAGAAGAAAATCAATTTTATTTATAAAAAGTTGGGGTTTTACAACCTACCCTCCTTATGAAATTTAATCCTCGAAATTGACGTACGTACCTGGTGTTTCGAAAAAGTGTAGATACCTCGCTTTCATTTCCATTTCCAACTCCCAGGACATTTCCTTAATAGCACGGTTCCTCCATAAAACTTTGACTTGTGGTATAACCTTTGTGCGTAGGACATGTTCCTTCCTATTCAAGATCTTGACAAGTACCTCCTCGTACGTTAAGTTTTCAGCTATCTCGTATGGTTCTAACTCAATAATGTGGTTTGGGTCTTTCACATATTTACGTAGCTTGGTGATGAGTAGGTTTTATACCTATGAATCCGATATTATTAAACTTAATTATTGTTATCTTTAATTATTTTTTAGTATCTTTTTATGTGTTTTGTGTTTATTTCTTGTAGGTTGGAGCTGGAGGGACAAATTGGTCATTTCGGAGAAGAAAAAGGTCAAAAATCATTAAAATTAAAGTTGAGTGGCATTTTTGTAATTACGTGGTCCTGGTCAAGCGCCTAGGCGCTTGGAAATGGCCTGGGTTGAGCGCCTAGGCGCTCATGTGCGGCTGAAGAAGGATTTTTCTACTGCTAAATGGGTTTTTGAAGCCAAAAAGGAATCTAAAAGAGGATGGAGACCAATACAAATAGGAGAAGACTTTAGAAAAGACGGACAACTTAATTTTTCAAGGGATTTGCAGAGAGAACAACGAAGGAAAACACAAAGGAGAATTGCAAGGGTTGAAGATTAAAGAGAGATTATTGGAGCAAATTCAGAGTTTCTTCTTCTCTTCTTTAGTTTTATCTTTTGTAATTATCTGGGATGTTTGGATTATTCATCTGGATGATGTTTTTCTTTATTATTATCATGAACTAAATTTTTATTAAGATTGCAACGGAACTTGGTATGTAGTTTAAATTAAATCTTCCCATTGAATGAAAGTTGGTTTTTATTGAATTATTTATTATATCTTTTGATTATTGATTAATTGTTTGGCCAATAATTACTGTGATAATCTATATAAAATTGGAAGATGGAGTATAGATTGAGATCTGGATATGATAACATCTGCTCATATAGTCTGAATATGATTAATATGATTAGCATGTAGGATAGGAATATACCTATGTGTCTTTTGTATCCATTGAAAGAATTTGTGCGTTAAACCCTAATTAACTTGATTCGCATAGGAATATAGTGAGTTGATTAACTGGGGTGTTCCTTGTAATTCTGTGTCTTAAGGATTGGAGTTAGGAGGATTTGTTCACGTGTTTTTGGAAGAAGCGCGTGAATTCTATAAAACATTCTTGGATAATGATTCATATTAATTAATTGATTTAAATGGGAAGTAAATTGGTTTAAATGAAATACTAAGGGAAGTTGTAATCTTAACCTGTTAAATCTGCAATTATTCTTGTGAAATTCTGATTTTAATTATTAGTTTTGTTAAGTTTAATTGTTAAATCACAAACAATCTTTTGTAGTTTAAAATAGGATTAATTGCATTGAAATTAGTAATTGATAAATATTAGTCTATTTCCTCATGGGAACGATATCCTTGCTTGCTGAATATTACAATTGAACGCGTATACTTGCGTGTTAAAGTGCTATTAAAAAATTAGGCAACAAGTTTTTGGCGCCGTTGCCGGGGAGATTAGTTTAAAATTTTGTCATTATTGATTTTGATAGAATTAATCTTAATTTAAACGTTTTCTTTTCTGTTCTATTCAGGTGCTCTTGACTAGTTTATGCAAACGCGATCGAAGAAGCCAGATTTATTGCCTTACGAGGACGACATCGAAAAAAGGTTTCAGCAGTTATGTCAGTGGGTTAAAGAAACCAAAGAGGCACTTGATAAGAAAGATATTATGGCTGAAGAAGAGCAAAAAGCACTGCGGGATTATGCTACGCCGCGGGTTACTGAAATTCAGTCAAGTATTACGAGGCCTTCCATTACTGCTGCAAGTTTTGAGATAAAACCGGGGACAATACAGATGATTCGAAATTTATGTCAGTTTGGAGGGTTACCGAATGATGATCCGAACGATCACATAGTCAGCTTTATAGAAATCTGCGATACTTTCAAGTACAATAATGTGTCAGAGGATGCAATAAGGCTAAGGCTGTTTCCATTTACTCTCAGAGATAAGGCTAAGAGTTGGCTCCATTCACTACCACCAGGCTCGATTACTACATGGAACGACCTAGCTCAGAAATTTCTTGCAAAGTTTTTCCCGCCTGCAAAAACAGTAAAGTTGCGGAACGATATCTTCTCTTTCGTTCAGCACGATTCAGAATCACTATATGAAGCATGGGAGAGATTTAAAGACTCATTGCGAAAATGTCCACACCATGGGATTCCTAAATGGCTTAAGGTGCAAACTTTTTATAACGGTTTATTCAGCACAGTGAGATCGAGTATAGATGCTGCAGCGGGAGGAGCTATTATGGCAAAGAATTGTGATGAGGGGTATCAGTTGCTTGAAACCATGGCAGCTAATAATTATCAGTGGCCAACAGCAAGAATGACTCATCCAAGGACAGTAGGGGTTTATGAAGTGGATGCGATGACAGCATTATCAGCTCAAGTAACAGCTCAGATTTCTGCTCTTACAAAGAAGATAGATGCACTTGGGGTACACCCAGTTCAGAAAATGGAAACGATTTGTGAAATATGTGCGGGTAGCCACTCAAGTGATCAATGTGCAATAAATCCTAAATCAGTCCAGTTCGTTTCCAGTTATACTAGGCAGCAGGGCAGTTATCCAAACAGTTACAATCCAGGAGTGAGAAACAACTCAAATTTTTCTTGGAGTAGTAATCAGTCACATGCTCAAGCACAAGCTCCAAGGCAATCATATCCACCTGGATTTCAGCCACATCAACAATCTCAACAACACCCATAACCTTATCAACCTGACAAGCTATCACAAATGGAAGAATTATTGGCAAGATTGGCAACTCAGTTTGAAGCCACAACTAAAAACTAATCAGCTGCAATAAAGAATCTTGAGAACCAAATGGGGCAGATAGCTAGTGCTTTGAATACTAGAACTCCCGGTTCTTTACCTAGTGATACGGAGAAAAATCCAAGGAATGATGGAAATGAACATTGTAAGGCAGTTACACTCAGAAGTGGGAAGGAGTTGACTACATTTAGACGGACAAAAGAAAATAATTTCTGCTGAGAATGATGAAAAAGAGAGTGGAAATTTGGAAAGTAAATCCAGGGAAAAAGTTGTACAAAAACAACAAGAAGATAAGCAAACAACAGTTGTACCACCTGTGCCATTTCCTCAAAGATTGCAAAAGCAGAAATTAGATAGACAGTTTTCAAAATTTTTAGAAGTTTTCAAAAAGCTGCAAATCAATATTCCATTTGCAGATGCTTTAGAACAAATGCCTAGCTATGCGAAATTCATGAAAGATATTTTAGCAAGAAAGAGGAAGCTAGGGGAGTTCGAAACTGTAGCGTTGACAAAAGAATGTAGCGCAATTCTGCAAAGAAAGTTACCACCGAAGTTGAAGGATCCGGGTAGCTTCACCGTACCGTGCACGATTGGACCCCAGTTCTTTAATAGATGTTTGTGCGATTTGGGTGTGAGTATTAACTTGATGCTGCTTTCGATCTACACTCAGTTGGGATTACCAGCACCGAAGCCAACAAATATCTCTTTACAGCTCGCAGATAGATCAGTGACATACCCTAGGGGCATTGTGGAAGACATATTAGTGAAGGTGGACAAATTCATATTTCCAGCCGACTTCATTGTGTTGGACTATGAAGAGGATAAAGACATACCCATTATCCTTGGAAGACCATTTTTAGCCACTGGAAGGACATTAATTGATGTACAAAAGGGAGAGTTAACGATGAGAGTCCAAGATGAAGAAGTAACTTTTAATGTTTTCAAGGCTATGAAATTTTCGAAGAGAGAGGAAGAGTGCTTTAAAGTTAATCTGATTGAAGGAGTGACAAGGGAGGTATTTAGTGAGTCTGTGAATGAAGACCCTCTTAAAACTGCATTGGTAAGTGAAAATTTATCTGATGATTTAACTGTGCTAGAATGGGTTCAAATGCTAAATTCGGCTCCGAAGTTCACACGATGTTTGCAAAAATTTGAACCTCTGGATTATTGGGGAAAACCAGATGAAAAGGTGAAATCATCCTTAGAAGAACCACCCACCTTGGAACTTAAGCCACTGCCTAACCATCTACGGTATGCCTACCTTGGTTCTTCTTCTACCTTTCCAGTTATTATTTCTTCATCACTTGATAAGGTTCACGAAGAAAAGCTACTAAGGGTACTTCGGCAATACAAGACTGCTCTTGGGTGGACTCTTGCGGATATCAAGGGGATAAGCCCATCAATTTTCATGCATAAGATTTTATTGGAAGATGAAGCTAAACCGACTATTGAACAACAACGAAGACTCAATCCCATCATGAAAGAAGTTGTCAAAAAGGAAATCATTAAATGGTTGGATGCGGGAATTATCTACCCTATCTCAGATAGCTCATGGGTAAGTCCAGTCCAATGTGTGCCAAAGAAAGGGGGAATGACAGTAGTTACAAATGAACATAATGAATTGATCCCTACTCGAACAGTTACGGGTTGGCGGGTGTGTATGGATTATAGAAAGTTAAATAAGGCCACTCGTAAGGACCATTTTCCTCTACCATTTATAGATCAGATGTTGGACAGGCTTGCAGGGCATGAGTATTATTGTCTTTTGGATGGATACTCAGGTTATAACCAAATTGCCATTGCACCCGAGGATCAGGAGAAGACGACATTCACATGCCCATATGGTACCTTTGCTTTTTGCAGAATGTCTTTTGGATTATGTAATGCGCCGGTGACATTTCAACGGTGTATGATGGCTATTTTCTCCGATATGGTCGAACAAAATCTCGAGGTATTTATGGATGATTTCTCAGTTTTTGGGGATTCGTTTGATTATTGTTTGAAAAATCTCACTCTTGTGCTTAAACGGTGTATGGAAACGAATTTGGTTTTAAATTGGGAGAAATGTCATTTTATGGTGCAAGAAGGGATAATCTTAGGTCATCGAGTGTCATCAAAAGGAATTAAGGTTGATAGAGCTAAGATCGAAACCATTGAGAACCTACCGTCGCCAGTTTCAGTAAAGGGTATTCGAAGTTTTTTGGGACACGCTGGTTTTTATAGAAGATTTATAAAAGACTTCTCCAAAATCACGAAACCACTTTGTAATCTTTTGGAGAAGGATGTCCCATTCAACTTTGATCAAGCCTGCCTCGAAGCTTTTGATTTGTTGAAGAAGAAACTAGTTACCACACCTGTAATCATAGCGCCAGATTGGGTATCTCGTTCGAATTAATGTGTGATGCTAGCGACTTTGCAATTGGTGCAGTTCTTGGCCAACGAAAAGATAAAATTTTCCACGCTATATACTATGCTAGTAAGACGCTAACGGATGCCCAGCTGAATTATACCACTACCGAGAAAGAGCTATTAGCAGTTGTTTATGCATTTGATAAATTTCGCTCATATTTGATTGGGACAAAAGTGATCGTGTTTACAGATCATTCGGCAATTAAGTACTTAATAACAAAGAAAGATGCGAAGCCGAGATTAATTAGATGGGTATTATTGCTACAAGAGTTCGACTTGGAGATCAGGGACCGAAAAGGAACAAAAAATCAGGTTGCTGATCATTTATCACGATTAGAAAATGCAGAACTAAAGAAAGATGACACAACAGTGGTCAATGAATTTTTCCCGGATGAACAACTGTTTGCGGTAAGGATGGATATACCATGGTATGCAGATTATGTAAATTTCATTGTGAGTAAGGTGTTTCCACCAGATTTGACAAGTCAACAGAAGAATAAATTTCTCCATGATGTGAAACAGTATTTATGGGATGAGCCGTTTTTATTTAAACAGTGTGGAGATCAAGTAATAAGAAGGTGCGTTCCGGAAATTGAAATGGAGAATATTCTACACCAATGTCATGCATCTGCCTATGGTGGACATTTTGCGGGAGAAAGAACGGCCGCTAAGGTACTTCAATGTGGATTCTTCTGGCCAACACTCTTTAAGGATGCCCGTGTGTTTTCATTGAAATGTGACAGATGCCAAAGAGTTGGTAATATATCAAAGCGACAAGAGATGCCACTAAACATGATCTTAGAAGTCGAATTGTTTGATGTTTGGGGCATCGACTTCATGGGACCATTTCCGTCATCTTTTAGCAACTCCTATATACTTTTAGCGGTGGATTATGTTTCAAAGTGGGTAGAAGCTATAGCATCGCCCACCAATGATGCTAAGGTTGTGGTTAAGTTCATTCGGAAGAATATTTTCTCTAGATTCGGCACTCCTCGTGCAATCATTAGTGATGAAGGCACGCACTTTTGTAATAAGCAGTTCTCAGCTATTCTCGCTAAGTACGGAGTCACTCATAAGATAGCTACTGCTTACCATCCACAAACAAGTGGTCAAGCTGAGGTATCAAACCGAGAAGTAAAACGAATCCTTGAGAAGATAGTGAACCCTAGTCGGAAAGATTGGGCTAGTAAGTTAGATGATGCTTTATGGGCATACCGTACAGCATTCAAAACTTCAATAGGGATGTCTCCGTACAGGTTAGTATATGGGAAGGCATGCCATCTTCCGGTTGAACTAGAACACAATGCTTATTGGGCAATCCGAAAGTTAAACTTGGATATGTCTGCTGCGGGAGAGAAGCGCCTCTTACAATTGAACCAAATGGATGAATTCAGACTCCAATCATACGAGAACGCGAAGTTATATAAAGAAAAGATTAAGAGGTGGCATGATGCAAAAATTCTGGAAAGAAAGTTCGAAGCAGGGCAAACAGTGCTATTATACAATTCAAGGCTTAAACTATTTCCAGGAAAGTTGAAATCCCGTTGGTCAGGGCCATTTATCATTACAAAAGTTTATCCTCACGGAGCTGTGGAGGTGGAAGACCCGGATTCCAAACGTAATTTCAAAGTCAATGGTCAGAGATTGAAGCACTACTATGGGGGTTGTGTTAATCGTGAAAAGACATCGGTCAACCTTGCTGATTAGAACAGAGAAGACAGTCAGGCTGAAGACTATAAAACAAGCGCTAACTGGGAGGCAACCCAGGAATTTTTATTTTAGAATGTAGTTTATCTTAGTTATGGTTTTAGAATAAGTCGTAATTTAAGCTGTGGTATGCAGGTTGGGAGCACAAAGAAGCAAATAGTTCACCAAGACATGCCCAACCGCCTAGGCGCCCAAGCCCAGTACAAAACAAGCGCCTAGGCGCCTCACTACAGTAGCTGAGATGCGCCCCAAGCGCCTAAGCGCCCCAAATCAGGCATCATGCAGCGCCTAAGCGCTCCAAGTCAGTAGCCACAACGAGCCCCAAGCGCCTAGGCGGTCCAGTCTAGGCCAAACCAAGCGCCTAGGCGCTACATGCGTTCAATGCATTCTGCAGCCAACCGCCTAGGCGGTCCAACCAGTGCAATCCCAAGCGCCTAGGCGCCCCTATTGCAGCGTGAAAAAAAAATGTAAAGCCCTAATCGGGCACAACTTCTACAAACCCAAATTAAAGACTCTCTTGCTCTCCCACTCCAACTCAAACTCACTCAACTCCCATCCCTCCTCTAATCTAGCCACGATAATAATCTTCTTCTTGACTAAGGATAACCAAATACTCAATCTCCTACCCAAACTCAAAGGCAAGTAATCTCCATATGGTCATCCTTCATCACTAATTCGGGGTCATCATCACCAATCCGGGCACCAACTCGCATGCTAACCACATCTCGCTGACGTAAGTGTTCAAACCTCACAAAAAATTGCTCCTACAACTTTGCTTGGAACATCAATTATGGCTATAACCAAGTAAGTGCACAAAGTTTTATTACAAATTATTTGGATTTGCTTGGAGAGTAGCTAAGGTAGTAAGTTGAAGTTAGTTATTTCATTGTGTTGGCTCAAGTGGGTTTGGGTACTGTTAATTGTTGCTTGTATTGCATTGGAAGACTAGTGTGCTTAGTTATTGACAAATTTGGTGAAAATTAAGTTTGGGGGAGTGGCTACCAATAGTATTCAAAATTTGTGCACACCAAGTGTTTGATATATTGTCACAAAGAGGATTGACCCATACTAAGCCTCTGAACATCATCTATTGGGTAAGCAATTCACACACACGACTCATGGCTACTAAAAGGCAAAGAGGCGAGACTTCGGGCACATCGACTAAGTTTGACAAAAAGAGATTTACAAGTGCTAGTGCGTCCGACAAATATTATAATTCACTCTCTAGTAAAATGCTAATTCCTGAGCGTGGATTATTGCTAGAGGTAGAAGATGGGGAGTTACTACAAATGATTAGGAGTAGAAGATGGGCGAACTTTACAGCCCAACCGGATTCATCGGTCGTTAAAATTGTTAAGGAATTCTATGCCAATGCAAAAGATCATATTGGTAACATGATTTGGGTTCGCGAAAAATCAGTGGAAGTCAGTTTCGGGTCAATAAATGCTTACTACGGCTTAAACACAATACCCAATAATGGCTTCATTCAATATTTAGATCACGAGCTGGACTACAGTGAAGTCATTCAAGCCTTGTGTGTACCTGGAACACAATGGAAATTAACAGATCAACAAGAAACTGTTTTGTTCCCTACATCCGCATTAAGTAGTTACGGGAAAGCATGGCATGCCTTTAATTGTGCCAAGTTGATGCCGTGTAGACATACAAGTGATGTTATAAACCGACGGGCAGCATTGCTTTTCTGTATTACACAAGGAAAATCTATAGATGTAGGTCAGGTTATACATAATTCAATTGACAGAGCAATTAAAGGAGGGACCTCAGGTGGACTACCTCATCCATCTTTGATTACTGGTCTATGTCAACAAGCTGGAGTAAAATGGGATGCTGAAGAAGCTACACAACCTCCTTTAGCCGCAATTGACCACTCAGTGATAAAAAAGTACAAGGTATGGGGAGGGGAACACCACACCCGAGAGGGTTATGTTTCATTATTGTGCCTCCCGAGCCTGCAGACGAGCCTAATCAACAGTCACATGACAATCCTACTACTGCTGCTGGAAGTTCTGGGCCACCACCAAATTTTTTTGAAGACATTCGTCAAGAATTACAAAATCAAACTCGAAGGATTGACATGGTGGCTAATCGAGTTCAGTATGGATTGACCCGGGTGGAAAGAAATCAGGATAGCTTGGCTCAGCGACTATCAGAGATGTATCAGAACTGTAGCGCAGCATTTCTAGAAATGTTCGACCGCATGAATCCAGCAGGCGCTCCCTACCAATTTCCACCCTTGTCTGCATATCCCCTGGCTGATTTACCCCCTGAGGATGAGGTTGATGAAGAAGAAGAAGAGGATACTGACGAGGAATAGAGCGTCTATCTTTCAGGGAAGTCCTCAGTGCTTAATTTCTTATGTTTTGTTTGTTATATACAATGAGGACATTGCATATATTAAGTTTGGGGGTGCATTCTTTCAGTTCCAGTTGCATTCATTTAGTATTCATTTTATAGTTTTTCATTAGTTTTCATTCAAATATCTTTAAAAAAAAAGAAAGAAAAATAGTTTTCATTCAAATATCTTTAAAAAAAGAAAAAAAGAAAAATTCAAGTATTTGCATGTTTCCAGCTGTTAGATAATTTAAGTCTGTTTTGGCCAATGATGAGATTGGAATTGAGTAGACAAGTATAGTATTGACTGTTAAGACGTTGATGTGATTTATTGTCATGATTTGAATCTTTACCTGTTTGAAACTGATATAATAAGGATAGCACAGTAAAAATAACTATGTTGACTGATTGAGTCTAAATTGACACGTAATGGACTTCTTGAGGATAATATTAGTTTGAATGAATGAAAGACATGAATAGGCGGAGATGACTAAATTTAGACAAAAACTTAAGTTTGGGGGAATATTTGGGGTACATAAGCTAAAAAAAATGATGAAGTGAAAAAAAAAGATATTGAGTTGAATAAATTGAGTCCTGTGGTGGGTCGAGAAGAAGCGTGAAATACACTCCCCATAAACACAGGTGTGAGATGGAGGCGTAAAACGCACTCACTATCCATCATTGAAAAAAAAAAGAAGAGAAAACGGGAAAAAAAAGCCCCCGTAATGATAAGTAAAGCATAAGTATCCCAGATTGGACTCTTGAATTTGGTGGATGTTTGACTTTAGTTGGATCTAGCTTGTTTGTGAATTTTGTGAGTTTACACTGTATGATGCCTTTAAAGAGATCTAGTATGTGTTGTATTTAGCATTATATTAGTTAGCATTGTTGTTGAGCACACACGCACTATATCAGTAATGACAGGGTAAGATTTGATGATTGACTAGGAAATTATTGATCTGTCTTGGTATGATGTACTAGCATGTTTATTGTGATTTCTCTGAGGCTTGATGAATAGATTCTGTTCTGTTTGGCAGCTGGAATTTTAGGCATGTAGATAGCTGCATTTGCATTTGCATTGCATATTTAGTTATTGCATTGTGTTTTGTTGCTTGGGGACAAGCAATTGGTTAAGTTTGGGGGTATTTGATGAGTAGATTTTATACCTATGAATTCGATATTATTAAACTTAATTATTGCTATCTTTAATTGTTTTTAGTATCTTTTTATGTGTTTTGTGTTTATTTCTTGTAGGTTGGAGCTGGAGGGACAAATTGGTCATTTCGGAGAAGAAAAAGGTCAAAAATCATTAAAATTAAAGCTGAGTGGCATTTTTGTAATTATGTGGTCCTGGTCAAGCGCCTAGGCGCTTGGAAATGGCCTGGGTTGAGCGCCTAGGCGCTCATGTGCGGCTGAAGAAGGATTTTTCTACTGCTAAATGGGTTTTTGAAGTCAAGAAGGAATCTAAAAGAGGGTGGAGACCAATACAAATAGAAGAAGACTTTAGAAAAGACGGACAACTTAATTTTTCAAGGGATTTGCAGAGAGAACAACGAAGGAAAACACGAAGGAGAATTGCAAGGGTTGAAGATTAAAGAGAGATTATTGGAGCAAATTCAGAGTTTCTTCTTCTCTTCTTTAGTTTTATCTTTTGTAATTATCTGGGATGTTTGGATTATTCATCTGGATGATGTTTTTCTTTATTATTATCATGAACTAAATTTTTATTAAGATTGCAACCGAACTTGGTATGTAGTTTAAATTAAATCTTTCCATTGAATGAAAGTTAGTTTTTATTGAATTATTTATTATATCTTTTGCTTATTGATTAATTGTTTGGCCAACAATTACTGTGATAATCTATATAAAATTGGAAGATGGAGTATAGATTGAGATCTGGATATGATAACATCTGTTCATATAGTCTGAATAGGGTTAATATGATTAGCATGTAGGATAGGAATATACCTATGTGTCTTTTGTATCCATTAAAAGAATTTGTGCGTTAAACCCTAATTAACTTGATTCGCATAGGAATATAGTGAGTTGATTAACTGGGGTGTTCCTTGTAATTCTGTGTCTTAAGGATTGGAGTTAGGAGGATTTGTTCACGTGTTTTTGGAAGAAGCGCGTGAATTCTATAAAACATTCTTGGATAATGATTCATATTAATTAATTGATTTAAATGGGAAGTAAATTGGTTTAAATTAAATACTAAGGGAAGTTGTAATCTTAACCTATTAAATCTGCAATTATTCTTGTGAAATTCTGATTTTAATTATTAGTTTTGTTAAGTTTAATTGCTAAATCACAAACAATCTTTTGTAGTTTAAAATAGGATTAATTGCATTGAAATTAGTAATTGATAAATATTAGTCTATTTCCTCTTGGGAACGATATCCTTGCTTGCTGAATATTACAATTGAACGCGTATAATTGCGTGTTAAAGTGCTATTAAAAAATTAGGCAACACTTGGATATGCAAAAAAAAAACATTATAGACACGAGACATACTTGGCGGTCAAATGAGTCTATAGGCCACATTTCCTACTCGAACAAGAATTTTAAATGGACCAACAAATCGACGGTTGAGATTTATTCTCTTCATCGACTCTTACTTCTAGAATAATGCCTTCTTGCACCTTCTTCTTTATATTCATCAACTCCGGTGTGTAGCTTGAGCGATTTTAACTTTATCGATTAAATTCGATTCTACTCATATATTTGTTATCTTCACATATGATCTTAGAATCTGTAACTCTATCTCCATCTTTTAAAATGAGTCTTTGTGTTTGACAATATCGCACTCGTACCCACATACGATCTTCTACTCAACACGCCAGCTACCGCGTTTGCTTTTCAAAGATGGTATTTGATGGTATGATCGTAATCTTTCAACAGCTCGAGCCAACGTCGTTGTCGCATGTTGAGTTCTTGGAAGCTCTTCTCACATTCCTCGCTCCATTCAAATTTTGTATCCTTACGAGTCAGCTGAGTTAATGGAGTAGCGATTCGAGAAAATTCTTACACGAATCTCTGATAATAACCAGCTAAGCCTAGAAAGCTACGTATTTCGATTACTGACTTAGGTTGCTCTTAACTGTGACTCATATCCCAACCTTGGATAGCATGAAACAATGGCACCTATTATTTTACTACCGCACAAATATGACATCCGGAGAGTCTAGCTTCGGTGCATTCCACAAAGGAAGTCACCAAATAGAGTCTAGGGTACCAACTCCTGTAGTTGGGTTTCTAACTCCCAAAGTTCAATAGGAGCCTTTCGATATGAGATTTTAGAAATGGGTTTTGTACCGGGTTCAAAGTTGATACAAAATTCAATATCACGCTCTGGAAGTAGGCCAGGAAATTCTTCAAGAAATACGTCAAAAAAATTTACTAACAACAGAAATATCATTCAAATCTGACGTATTTTTGTTCAAGTCCATGACATGAGCTAAGAAAGCTTGACATCCATTTTTTAATAAACGAATGGCTTTATGGCTTGATATGAAAGAGTTTGACTTCAATGGTTTGGTTGCTTTAATTCGAATAACAGGTTGCTTAGGAATATAAAAACTAACAACCTTACGAAAGCAATCAATTTTGGCATGATGAGTAGTTAACCAATCAATCCCTAAAATCACATCAAAAGCAAGTATCTTTAAAGAGATAAAATCAACAGGTAATGTGATGGTGCCATCCTGAATCAAGCAAAATTTATAAACAGTAGATGTAATGAAGGTTTCTCTTAACAAAGTTTCAACAAATAAGTCAAAGTTTAATTTCTCAAGAGTCAATTTCAAACGTTGAGCACAAGCAGTAGAGATAAAAGAATGGATAGAATCAGTATCTAATAAGGTATAGACTTCGTTAGAATACTTTATGATTAACTAACCTGTGATAACTTCGTTCGGGTTCCTCGCATTTTGGCCAGTCACGACAAACGCTTTTCCTGAAACCACCGACTTTGTTTTGTCCGTATCCGCCTTTGGTGCCACCGTCCCATCTAGACTTGATTTCGCTATAGGACAAAATCGAGCTATGTGACCGTCTTTTCCACAACTAAAACATACCTTGGAAGGCTGTGGACAGTTTGGACTTATATGTCCTTCCTCTCCACATTTGTTGCTGGTGCTGCTGCCGACATCTTCCCGTCATCGTTAAATCTTCTTTTCTTGAAATTTCCACTTGAGTTATTTCTTCTATTATCTTAGCCATGATTACCACCGAAGTGGTTACCATTTCTGGCAAGATAATTTCGTCCACGATGGTTATTATTGCTCTGATGATTGTTGCCACCGAAACGACCCTGGTTGTGGTACCCTGGTTGAACGTACTCATTATCTCGCTCTAATAATTGAGCCCTGTTGACAACGTCTGAATACAGAGAAAATTTGTGAGAAATGAGATATTGACGTATGTCATGTTTTAAACCTCTCAGAAACATCCGCGTCATACGTTCCTCATTCTACACCAAATGAGGTTCAAACATGAATAACTCCGCGAACTTCGCCTCATACTGGGACACCGTCATGTTGTTTTGTTCTAGTCTAATAAACTCTACCTCCTTCATATGATGAATACTTTCAAGAAAGTACTTGTTATTGAACAGTTTTTGAAACGTTTCCCAAGACACATTGAGTGCGGCTGGTTGGGTACGCTTCACAGATTCCCACCAGTAATCTGCCTCATTACGGAGCATAAAAGTGGTGAATAGAACCTTCTGTTCCTCCGTGCATCCCAAGACATCGAATATCTTGGTAATTTACTTGACACACGTTTTCGCCTTAATCAGATCCGGCTTTCCCCAGAATGCTGGTGGTCCCAACTCTTTAAACTGCTTGGCTGTAACAAACCGTGCGTTGCTATCATTTCCACCTTTATTTTGTACATGAGTCTTTCTCGTCTGATTTTGTATGAACTGCAAAAAGCTTCTAAACATCCCGTCGTTCATCGTCTGATCAGTGTTGTTGTTTACAGGAGGAATATTACCTTCCTGTTGCACATTCCCTTGGTAGGTGATTAAAGGTGTTTCCACGGTCTCATTCACTCCATTGTTAATATTCTCAGCGGTCATTCTCAAATACTGCCATAAAATAAGGGTTAATTAAAGAAAATGACATACCACATAATACCCATATATTCTGACCGACCAACAAATAAGTTTAGGTAGGACACACTAGTGAAGAATTTACTCGTCTCTCCCATCCTAGTTCTATTTCCCGATCTCTGCCAGAGATCATATCCCTAAGCTCTGATACCAACTGTGACTCCCCCAAAATAGGTTCATTCCACCCAACCCATTCTGAGTCGCCAAATACATGGTACAGAAAATAACTACAACTTCATTATTACAATTGCCGTGCAAAATACGACAACACATATACTGTGAGTTTAAATACAAATATTATCATCTAGACAGTATTCAAACTTAAATGGAGTCCTCATTACAATTATTGATAAACTATTTTACAAAATAGTGACGACTACTAAAACAACTATCTTGAACCATCATTCCATACCCCAACTAGTACCCGCTATATTCTCGCCTCCTGAGAAGAAAAATGGAACAAAAACGAAAATGGTGAGCTTAACTAGCCCAGTAAAGAATATTATGACTAAGATAATATAGAACAAATTATCGTTAGTCCTCAACAGGGAAAAATCTGATAGAATACAATAGACAACAAGTTTTAGATCAACAACTGTAGCTGAAACAACAATTCATTAGAAGAGTTAAGTAGAGAATGAAATCTACTATCATCTATGAATTTAAAAGTCCATCATCGATATTTTATCCCTGTAACATCAATCAATATACATCTTGAATCAAATAGTCATCTTTGCACTACAGGCCAAAGATATTAATCAGTCGGTCATGTTCATCTCAACACTTGTTCATCTTTGCACTACAGGCCAAAGATATTCAACAAGAAATCATTCATCTTTGCACTACAGGCCAAAGATATTCAGTAATATCATCATTTAGGACTGAGGATGATGAAAAATATATTTTAAAGAAAATGAATCCAGTGAGACAAAAGAACAAATAGTAAGGATTCGTACTTCGGTTTACCCATGTTTAAAAATACTCCATAATAACTATTGTGGAACAGAATTCAAAAATAAAGATCAAAACATAGATCCAATCAAAGATAGGAACCATAACAGACAATCTTGGACACATAAAAGAAAATTTAATTTTTTCTGTGAATAGTATCGTATTCATGAATAGTGCCGCATACGTGAATAATGCCGTATACGTGAATAGTAACTCTGACACCAAAATATAGAAATTTTACAAGAAAAATTATCATGCTTTGTGAATAGTACTTGTGAATAGTAATTCGTGAAAAATAACTCATGAATAGTAACAAGTGAATAGTAACTCATGAATAGTAACTCTGACATGAAAAGATAAGAATTTCAGAAGAAAAATCTTATCAATATTTCGGTATAATGATATTGAAAGAAATAATATCATTTATAAAAAAAATTAACATCCCTTACCTCAAAAGAATAATACTTCTGGCTGAAATATCAGATATAATACTGAAAGAAACTTGCACCGTATAGCAACACTCAAGATATCAAAATACTCACAAGAATACACTCGATAATATAGAGAGAGAAGATTTCAGTTTCTGGTGTGATTTTCAATTCTAACCTAAGTACCTTATTTATAGGAAAATACTTAGAACACCAAAGTAGAAAATATAATAAAATATTATTATTTATATATAAATTTCCTAAGCACACCAAGAATTCTGAATTCAGCATCTTACACATGCAAGTGGGGCCCACCAAAATGAAAAATATGTTTTACATAATTTTTTAACTAAATAAATTCAGATCCAATATTTCGAAACTTCAATAATTCATAATAAATAACCCTTTTATCAGAAAAAATTAAATCTTATGTCCTTCCATAGGAAATTCAATTCTCTACAACTTTGTAAGTTTAAGTTTTTCCAAATTCCAAACAGAAATTGACCGAAATTCACATACGGACGATTTTATAAGTTAAAATCAAATATCAGTCAAAAATAAGGTCCACCAACACACAAAACATGTGTTAAATATTTATTGCAACAAAAATACTCTTCCTCCTCATTTATTCATATATCACCCATTCATTATAAAAATATAACCATTATTATATTATTATAATATAATAATATATTTAAATAAATTATTTTATCAAAAAAGATAAAATATCAATTTTCAACAATTGTCACATTAAAAAATTTCTCCATCTATATTCACATAAAATAAATATTTTTCTTATCATATAAATCAATAATTAATTATTCACAAATAATATTACAGAATCACAATACTGAGAACCAGGTCGTTTTCAAGAAAGATGGGGCTTTCCAATAAGGATTTCTCCTTACTGGCGCGTAATTAGGTGACCAAACCTCTATTTAGACAGAACTTTCTAGACATTGCCAATAATGCCATCTAATAATATTATTCAAATAGTATGAATTATTGATCTGATAATGGAAAATACTGTATAGTGACAATTATTGAAATAACAATAATATAAAATATCAACGTAGCAATTATTGAATCAATAAAATAAAATATTGAACAGTAATTACTGTAACAATTATTGAGTAGTGCCTTCTTACTTAAGAATCAATAATTGGTACAATACCGTGTGCTACTGTATAATAACGCGTATTATTGTGTTTTAACCACCGGGTATTCTAACAGTATTAACGGTGACAACTACGCCGTTATTTATAAACAACTTATACTTGTCGTTTTTGCTATCTAATCACTTTCCGTTATGGGGCCCACACAAGGCTGCGTCGTCGTATAAATATTCTCCGACAGTAAGAATATTCTACGACCAAACGAATATTCCCCGACAACAATGAATATTTTATAATCACTAGCTTATTTAAAATATTTGAGCATTTTACCTATAACTTACCACATTAATCAAATCAACCCTTACTATTTCAAAATAATAAATAGAGAAAAATTAATTTTATTTATAAAAAGTTGGGGTCTTATAGACAATAATTTTGTTGTGGGGTCCACCAATGATTATGCCGTCGTACGAATATTCCCTGTTAAAACGAATATTTCCCGACCAATCGAATATTATATAACAACTTGCGTACTTTGTAAAATTTATAAATATTACCCACAACTATAACATTATATCAAATTCACTCCATAATTTTTAAAAATGATATTTATAAAAAATTCATCTTTATTCATAAAAGTTGGGGTCTTACACAACTAACCTAGTAAAGACTATTATGACTAAGATAATATAGAACAAATTATCGTTAGTACTCAACAGGAAAAAAAATCTAATAGAATATAATAGACAATAAGTTTTAGATCAACAACTGCAAGAAGAGTTAAGTAGAGAATGAATTCTACTATCTTCTATGATTTAAAAGTCCATCATCAATATTTTATCCTTATAACTTCAATCAATATACATCTTGAATCAAATATTCATCTTTGCACTACAGGCCAAAGATATTCATCAATTGGTCATGTTCATCTAAACACATGTACATCTTAGCACTACGGCCAAAGATATTCATCAGGAAATCTTTCATTTTTCCACTACAGGCCAAATATATTCAGTAATATCATCATTTAGGAATGAAGATGATGAAAAATATTTTAAAGAAAAAGAATCCAGTGAGATAAAAGAATAAGAATTAAGGCTTTGTATTTTAGTTCATCCGTGTTCAAAAATACTCCATAATAAACCATTGTGGAGCAAAATTTAAGAATGAGGATCAAAAGATGGATACAATCAAAGCTAGTAACCATAATAAACAACTTGGACAAGAAAAGAAAATTTTAATTTTTCTGTGAATAGTGCCGTGTACGTGAATAGTAATCCCGACACAAAAAGACATGACTTTCACAAGAAAAATCTTACCAATATTTCGGTATAATGATATTAAAAGAAATAACACCATTTATAAAAAAAAATAACATCCCTTACCTCAAAAGGACAGTACTTCTGACTGGAATACCAGATATAGTATTGAAGAAAACTTGCACCGTATAATAACACTCAAAGTATCAAAATACTCACAAAAATATGCTCGATAATATAGAGAGAGAAAACTTCAGTTTCTAGTGTGATTTTCAATTATAACATAAGCACCCTATTTATAAAAAAATGCTTAGAACACCAAAGTAGAAAATTTAATAAAATATTAATATAATTAAAAAAATTTACGCCCACCTTAGACAAACTGATTTCAGCATGTTTACAACACCTGTGGGGCCCACCCAATTGCAAAAAACATTTTTATTAAAATAAAAATTTAAAACTTCAAAAATCAATTATTCTGGAACTTCAATAATTCATAATAAATAGACCTTTTATCAGAAAAATTCAAATCTTATGTCCATTCCATAGGAAATTCAATTTTCTACAACTTTATAAGTTTAAGTTTTTCCAAATTCCAAATAGAAATTGACTGAAATTCACATACGGACGATTTTAAAGGCTATAATCAAATTTCAGTCAAAAATTGGGCCCACCGACATGTTTACCATGTTTTTATCATTTATTGCAATAAAAATACTCTTCCTTCTCATTTATTCATATATCACACATTCATCGTAAAAATATCATCATTATTATATTATTAAAATATAATATATTTACATAAATTATTTTATTAGAAAAGATAAAATATAAATTTTCAGTAATTGTCACTTTTCTAAAAATTCCTCCATTTATATCCACATAAAAGAATATTTTTCTTATCATATAAATAAATAATTAATTATTCACAAATAATATTACAGAATCACAATACTAACAACTAGGCCGTTCCCAGAAAAGAGGGGGCTTTCCAATAAGAATTTCTCCTT
This sequence comes from Panax notoginseng, assembly GCA_016801055.1. Classification (NCBI taxonomy): domain Eukaryota; kingdom Viridiplantae; phylum Streptophyta; class Magnoliopsida; order Apiales; family Araliaceae; genus Panax; species Panax notoginseng. The sequence goes on from CM029015.1 coordinate 113,426,243, forward strand.
ACTAGAGTGCAATTAGGTGACCAAACCTCTCCTTAGATAGAACTTTCTAGACATTGCCAATAATGTTATCTAATAATATTATTAAAATAATTTAAATTATTGATCTGATAATGAGAAATATTGTGCAGTGACAATTATAGAAATAACAATAATATAAAGTATCAACGTAGAAATTATTGAATCAATAAAATAAAATATTGAACAGTAATTACTGCAACAATTATTGAGTAGTGCCTTCTAACGTAAGAATCAATAATTGGTGCAATACCGTGTGCTAATGTGCAACACTGCGTATTATTGTGTTTTAACCACCGGGTATTCTAACAGTGTTAACGGTAACAACTACATCGTTATTTATAAAAACTCATACTTGTCGTTTTCTTCATCCAATCGCTTTCCGTTATGGGGCCCACACAAGGCTGCGCCGCCGTACGAATATTCTCCGATAGTAAAAATATTTCATGACCAAACGAATATTTCCAGACAACAATGAATATTTTATAACCACTTGTTTATTTCAGATAATTGCACATTTTACCCATAACTAACCACATTAATCAAATCAACCCTTACTATTTCAAAATAATAAATAGAGAAAATTCAATTTCATTTATAAAAAGTTGGGGTATTACATAGATACAACCTATTTACATATCTAACTCTACTCTAGCTACTAACTAGATTACATTTGCCTAATGGCATTCTCGTAATCTGCAATGGCAAGACTGACTATCACATATCAACTGATAGTATGCCGAGTCTGCCCTACCTTCACAGGATACTCAGCCACTTTCCGCTAATAATCCTCGTGTGAACTCCTATGTATGTAGGACATTCTACTAATCTTCTGCTTTTTAGCCTTTAGCTCATGCTTAAGCTCAAAGGCCTTATGTATCAGCTCGTGGACCTTGTCCTTCGCCAACACTTTCTCATCATGCTCTTCCTCCCACATTATCTCCGTGTTTTTCTTATTTTTCAAGATGTCATGAATTCTTCCTTTAATTCATTCACCTCTTTCCCCAACTGGATATTTCTATCCAACACCGTCATGAACAACACCTTATTAAACGATACCACTTCGACCTCCTCCTTTGACATACCATCGAATAAGGATGTAAATCCTAAATTCTCAGAGTCTTCTGACTCAACCACTGTGAGAGCCCCGAATTCAGGTCCTAAATCTCCACGGATCTGGTACAATCATTCTATAACTATTGCGGAAGATATAAACATAAATTGTTTATACAATAAACTTTACATGCTAATTCCCCAAGGTCGAGTAACCTTAACTTGTACACAATTCATAACTTATTTCACTTACAATGTCATTAATATACAATATTGTTACAAATTGTATCTGCACATATAAACTAAAGCTGGACTTGACTTGGCCTTTTCTTGTATCTGACGTATTCGTCTTAATTTACAATGTTTAATCATGATATAACAAGGGTGAGCATAAAGTTTGGCCAGCAAGTTTAAATTTATTTGTGGATATATCATGATTGAAAGAACATGAATAAAAGGTTGGCTACAGTTCTACAATATGATTGTGAACTAGCATGAACAAACTTTCATAGTTGAACGAACATTTAACATAAACATAAAAATATCTGAGTGCGAATCAATAATTCATAGACATGATTATCATAAATGATTACCCATAAGCATATTCGAATGAAATAACTCGAGGTCAAGTTTAAGAAATCTTGCACAATAATTAGAAGTTCAAGGTTAGGAACTTGCTCAATAAAAGAGTATAGTTAAAGGAACTTGCCTGTATCACCGACTACTGCTACACAGTTTATATTGCTTTATCTGAATACCTAATATTGATAATATAGATCTTTAATATTAGAATAATATCATCACAGTATAATACTGTTATAAATATGTTTATAAAATAACCTAACACATAACACATAACCCTATCAATCCAAAAACTAACTAAGACTCGGTATCAAGTCAAACTATTTCAGTCTGAGTTGAACCCGACACAATTCTAACATCCCGACGGTCTAGTCGGATAATTCTCGAGTCTAAGTTCAATTAAACTCTACCTAAGCACTTAACAATTATATTAGATAATTTATTTCTCAATCAAAATAATTTTCAAAGACTTGTAATAATTTTTAAGTAATTATTATTATTTATCATAATTTTTCAATCACTTATATCGTATTTATATAATATAAATACCACATTATTCTCTTATCATTAATATTTATTTAATATTAAATATTAATAAAAATCATAACATAATATTATAATATATTTATAATATTTTAAAGTATTTTTAATACCTTAATTTCTCATTTATATGAATTTTGAACATTTAAATCCGTTATTAAAATGTTGCCGTTAATATGAAAATATTAATGTTTTTCATAACAAAATATCAAAAGTTATATTTTATAACTTAAAATATTTTTCTAACACTTGAATTATTTTTATATGATTTTTAAAGCATAAATTCTAATTTTCCATAATTTATTTAATATATTCATTAAATAAATCAATTATCATTAATATTAATTTATTAATAAAATTCATTACAAAATATCAAAAGTTATTAAAAATAACTTAAAATATTTGCTAACACCATAATATAATTTTTCATGATTTTCAAGTATTAAAATCATTTTTAAGTAATTTATTTAATATTATAATTAAATAAATTAAATACCATTAATATTTCAAAAATACTAAATATTATTGAAATATATTCAAAATTATTAAAAATCCATTTTTAGGCTTCAAAATAATTTTTAAGAATTTATTATGTATTTTTAATAATTTAAAACTATTTTTTTTCTATTTGTTTAATAAAATAATTAATTTTCAAAAATTAAGTGTCACTAAAGTCCCCTATAGCGACAAAACTGTCGCTATAGGTGTTCTTGAGATTTTCCAAAACTTCAAAGTCAATGTGCATGGTGTCCACTTTGACCATCAATAGATCTTAGATCTTTATGTTTTCTAGGCAGCTAAAGTGTTAATGTTGTAGTACTGATGTAGTATTACATCTCTAAACAAATTTCATGGCTAAATCATTAAACAACAGAGAGATTTAATGTCTCAAAAACCTTGTCAGACGATGTTCTTCATTTCTGGGTTTTTCAGAAATGAAGAACAGTTCATGGTGCCTACTTTGGATCATTATAACTTTCGTTTTGGGCTTGATTAATGTGTTCTAAGAGTTCATACATGTACAATACATGCTAGGGTACATTTCTATTACATCATACCAACCTAACAATTTCTGGGTTTTCCAGATTTCGTTCTAGGCAGTTGGTCAACGTTGGTTTGACCATCATTATATTTTATTCTGTTAAGGATCTAGGTGATCTAAAGGCATGGTTATGTAGTCCTCATGTCAGACTACAACACCAAAACAACTGTAACTCCCCGAAATCCGGTCTACTTTCAGACCCAGACTCCGTGCATCATGATTCCATCTTCTTCCATACATACATCATTATATACTCAATATAATGACATACATTCTCAAAATCTAGGTTCTCGAAACCTTATAATCTCTTTCATTTCAAATCATGGTAATTACATTATTCTTTACGTCTTGCACAAGTGACTTTCATCCGCCACCAAGGATACATAACTGTTCATTAAACTAGTCTATAACTTAATTCTAGCATTCTATATTACAAGTCTTCACTTGATCTTCATGCACATTCACATACTGAATGGCACTTCGTATGGATACCGATCAGCTTGATCTTTACGGAATCCTTAAGTTCTTTCTAAAGTCGTTCGCTGAAAATATTTTTTATTTAAAGCAAGTGTGAGCATTCAATTGCCCAGTAAGTCATAACAGTTGAACAAACAACTTCAAGAGTTTAAACAGTCTTCAGAACTTCGATAGCCGAACAAAGGATATGAAGCAACTTGAAAAATAGGAATAGTCTTGATTCCTATCATTTTAAAACATCAATCACTTTCACTTTGAAATACTTTCATTTCTCTATCTTTTTCATACACATCTTGTCTGGCAAGAATTATTAACACAGACTTAACAATAACGGTTCATGTATAAACAGAACATACTTGTATTGAACAGCTCAATCACAGAACAGTTCATATCATAGAAACACCGAAGTGTTCACATTGTGGCACAAGGCCTCATACGTTCTACTACTTTGTATAAATATCACACATTGGCGCACATACAGAACTTCTCAAGTTCAACATCTGAGAAGTTTAAGAAACTAGCATTCATGTAAAATATGAATGAAGTTAGAAAAACTTGCCTTACGAACAACTACAGCTTATAGTTTACTCTGAATTGCTCATTCCAATTCCTATATAGCACATAAGAAAATAGCACGCATATACCAATTAGTCATATACTTCACTTACACATTGGTTTACTTAACTTTACTTCTTAAGGTTCGCGTTCTTGCAATATAAGCTTACGCGACTAACTTCCTTTACTACCGATTTATGGCTTCAAGACATACGGAGATGTCTTACTCAAAACGTTCATCATCTTTGATGATTTACATTCTTATCTTCTTCTTATAATTTTCCTAGGACTCAGCACACATCGTGTCTCTACTAGTAGTCCATATGGCACTCTGAGTGATTTCCCACAAACAACCAACAAACAAGTTCCCGTCTCATCTACACTGCCCACACAATGAGTTAGATCGGTTGCCAGTTTTGTATATACCTTCGCTCTCTGAAGGAATTGTTTAGCCCAGTTCCCATATGTCAACTATCAAAGTTACGTTTGTACCACAACCTAACTTCTCTTAACTTGTCCGAACCATTAAACTATAATGTTCGTTAAGTCAAATTCTTATTCCTTATGGCTTTCTGGCAACTAAATGTCATACCTCAGGATTCATTCTTTATCGTCCAAGTCATACAGTCTTTTGTATACTCAGAACGATCATTCAGTGTCAATACTATGAGATCATAGCGTTAAACATTTTATATTAACTTATTCATATCTTACCATGTCTGGTTCATTCGACTCGAAACGTTATCCAATCCATGAACCCCATGTTCATTATTCTTTCTTAATGTCGAAGTCATACCGTTCTTTGTATGCTAAGACCGATCATTCATCGCAACAACGTTGCGTTCACAGCGTCTATACGCTTGACACTTATCTCTCATCACCATGACATAACATCAAAATGTTATTCATTACCTACATCACTCAACGTCTAAGGAATTATAATCATAGCAATCCCTCACGTTCGTTCATAACGACTACGGTCCCCGGATATTGGTTACGTAATCTAGCGCTTACATTCTCTATCTTTTAATCTCGTTAAATCTTTTCGTTACCCTTTAATAAAGGTTTAACTCACTTGCTTAAGTGTTACATTACATGAACTATATGTTCATATTTCTTTCTTGCACATCCCCCAGTAATTGAGCACATAAAGTCTCATTTTTGGGCCTTGCCCTGCACCAGTGATGCGGCGCCATGCCCCTTCCTTTCTATCACGCTGCTGCGCGACCTACGTCTCTCTCTTCCCTTGGTCTGGCGCTATGGCGCCAAACCCTTTGTTATCACTCGCGCTACGGCGCCAACTAACAGTACATGAGGCTCCGAGCTCGCGCTGCAGCGTCACTTCTTAAAGCTCAGTCGGTGCTGCGGCGCCAAGCCTAAACCCTAGAATTTTTTCTACGTTTTAAATCCGATTCAAGATGCTTACTTCCCGATCTCATAACTTCTTCGTTATAACTCGGAATGAGATCGTTCCAAAGCCATTCTCTTCCTTATCTTACGTACTTCAATACCCCTTGGATAGAACTTTGTTCTGAGTCTGTTAACTTGCCATTCGATTGGCTTAATATACACCCTTCGATCATTTTTACGCTTTTAACGTTCTTCACTCGTTCGTCTGTAATTTGGTCATCCGAACTCGGAACTCGATCGTTCTTGAGTCCACGACTCACGTTTTCTATATTCTCTTACTTTATTATAAAACCCTACACGTTCGGGTTCATTTACTAACTTCCTAATTCTCGTTCATCTTTTACAAAAATTTCACTATAACTTCGTTATAGCTACATTTTAATCCGTTCTTCATGAACGTTTCTTCCATTCCTAACCAAGCAATATGCAACTAACTTAGACGCGATGGTTTTAAACTTGTCCATCAACAACAATTATTCTACGATGATTTTAAATTTGTCCATCAACAACGTTCTTCGTGTTCTTCGTTCGTTCTTCGTTTTAATCGATATTTTGGATTGTGATTCTACTTTTTCTTGGAATTTGACGTTATAGAACACCATTCCTTACTTAATTCACCTACTTGTTCATAATATTCATTTGGATCGCTCAAAATCCTTACGAATCTTATACTTCCTTAAGAAATTTATAAACTAAATTTCTAAGTTCTTATTTCTTCTTTTCTCATGATTTCAACCATATGAAATCATTTCTAACATTATCTTCTCTCTATTCTCGTTAAGCTATGTTTTTAAACATAAAAACTTAAAGAAAAAATATTAGAAGAACTAGGGTTCGGATTACCGTTCTTCTTTAATCTCCTTCCGCCGGATAAAGCGTGCATTCAAGCTAGATTTTCCTCATTCTCTCCCTCTTCTTCTCCCTTCCGAACTCTGTCTCTCTAGCTCTCAAGTGTTTGTTGAAATTTACAACCAAACAAATGAGCTTAAGGCTTGTTTATATAGAAAACAAAAGCTAGGGGTATTTTAGTCATTTCCCCCACCTCCTTACTATTCATGGCTTAGCCACCAAGTTTACTTAGTCACCACCCTTGGTGACGAAAAGGCCGCCCCTTATGCCCATGAGTCTTCCCCATGGGTTGCCCCATGTGTTTTACCCATCCGGTGACCCATCAGTTCGATCCGCGGTTAATTTTCTTGAATCGGGCTTAATTAAATCTAACACTGGGCTTACATTAATTCTTACTGGGCCTTCTCTGGGCTTGATTACACATTCCATTGAACTTGATATAATCCAAGTCCACTTGGATTCTACAAAGACCATGAACTCAAAGTCCATTAAGACTAGTTGTACTCTACGCATTCCATTCTCGTATTCTCTTCGTATATCATTCGCACGATATTCGTATTATACGTCGTACTAATCTTCGTACTATACTCGTATAATAACTAGTATTATACTCGTATCTCTCACGCATAATAACCCTAGTTATTACACGTACTCATTAAAATTCTCGGAAATTACTTTTCCCAACCTTTAGGTTTTACGTCCGTAGGCAAAAACTTCGATTTTGCCATAACTGAAATATTATTGCATATTCCATCACGTCTCAACATTTTACGTAATCAAAAACTTCTCGGAATTTCAAAATAAAACTCAGAGCAAAAACTGATGAATAGTACCTATTTTGTCTTTTTCCCCAGAAATATTTTTGTTCCCAGAAATGTTTTATTTTCGTCTTGAAAATTCTTACTCATTCAATCTAACTCGCAGCCAGAATACTCCCGACATACAATCATCCTAGGTTATAGAACGATTAATAAACACATATCACAGAATAATATTAATAAAAATTCATTTTATTAATAACTAATTCTTTAAACTTAAATTCTGGACAATCCGAATTCTCCGAGTTGTCACAACAACAACATGGCCAAAAGATCAAACGACTGCAAGATCAGAGGCTTGCAAAAGCTTGTCAGAAATTCTAGGAAATCTGGGAATTTTCTAGGTTTTCTAGAAACAGTTTTCGTGATCGGTCAACTAGGTTTGACCACTTATAACTTGAGATCTAGACATGGTATGGAGTTGGTTCCACTTCCAGTCTACTCTCCTCATGACAGAGAACAAATCTATAACTTTAAACACATATAACACTTAACAAGTAAAGATCTAGAGGCCTTGACATATGACTGTCAGGCCATATTTTTAGGGTTCTTAGTCAGTTTGAAAACTTGATTTTCTGGCTTCTAGATGTTATGGATCCTTGATATAACATCTTGGATCACTAAATGACATCCCTTAACACAACTTTAAACAACATCTAACTTCAAATCACAAGATTTTAAAGATTAGGGTTTTACCTCTTTATGCTTTGATTTTGATTTCTGATCCTTTGTTGCTGATCTTGGAAAGCTAAAGGATGTTCGTGGCTTAACTTATCTCTCTCTCTCTCACTCTAGATATTATCTTACTTTAATCTTTGATTTTTTTTATTCATGTATCTAAATGTGCAAGGTGGTACTTGATATCTGATCTTGGGAGATTTTAAGGCATATGGGATAAACAAGTGGTGATGAGTCACCAAGATTGCATAAATCTTTTGCTTAACTTTTAAGTAAAAGGGTATTTCAGTTATTTTGCACCTACAAAGGGTAATTTAGTCTTTTCCTCTAAAACTTGAAGGGCATTTTGGACATTTCCCTTTTATTCCATAACTTATAACACTTAGCCATTTACACTTAACATTTGAGCTCCCAAATTAGGGTTTTGAATATCTAAATTAGGATTTCGAATTCCCGAGACTTAGATTAGGGTTTTCGAGTATATCGTTAGGGTTTCTAACAGTTCGTTAGAGTTTTCTAACTTAATCAACAATGTTATTAACATGAATTTATGGTTTACTAAAATTATACTTATCCTGATCAATAATTGATCCTTATCCACAAACTATACACATAAAAATATACTGTTCACATATAAGATCTCATATATCGATTCGTATACACTTAGATACTTAACCCTGATAATTCTTCACAAGAATTTTAAATCCACCTAAATCTTATACCTCATAATCAGACTATCAGTTAAAGTCTACCAAATCATTCAAGTCTTATCCAAGATTTTTGAAATCCTTAAAATTTCTTCACATAAATGTCAAATCCATACACTTATTTTCAGTCTAGGTCTATCATATAACCTTTAATCCATCATTTTAGGATTTTAATATTTTATCTAAATTCTCGGGTTGTCACAACCACCACCACCTCTGGCAACTCAGCTACAGGTGTCGGTAAAATCTCTACTTGGTTTACAGACTCCTCACTAACCACATGTTTATCCCTATACATCACGTTATCTCCTGACATCTACAACAAAAAAAATTATCTTGATTAGTACACATCATTAGAATAGTAAAAACACATGTCACATTTAATGCATTTTTAGGGTTAACTTCATCTTTTACTTCTTTAACTCTTCTTGAGGTTATGGCTTAAGGTTCTTTTCCCCCCTTAAGTTTTATAACCTACAGCTCTGATATCAACCTGTGACGCCCCCAAATCCGGGTATCTTTCAACCCGACAGATGGTGCTACATGGTGCTACAGTTTATACATATATTCAATTGAAATACCTCAAAAGAGTGAATATGTCTTCTATATATGACAAAGAACACATGTAATGGTTATAAAGAACTTGGGAAGGGAAATATTAATTTGTAATATATAGAAGACATATTCACTCTTTTGAGGTATTTTAATTGAATGTATGTGTGAACTGTAACACCGTGTAGCACCATCTATCGGGTTGGAAGATACCCAAATTTTGGGGCGTCACAGTGATGATGAGTAAATTTAGAAAACTATAATAGTTCCAAGGAAGAAATAAAATTCTATAAAGAGAAGGGGTGAAGTTATCTAAAAAAAAAGTGATATTCGTAGAAGAGAAAGATGTGAAGTATGCGTTGATAGATCCTTAGAGGAAGAATTTGGTCATAGAACCTAATGGGTGAATAAAGATTAATGTGAAATCTATTTTGATTAATTAAATGAATGAAGATTGGTAAGTTAGAATTTTGGGGACGAAATTTTTAGAAGAACGGGTAAATGTAACATCCCGAGTGTTTATGAGTTAAGTATATGATAACGATCCTTAGAGAAGGTAATGAATGAGTTAAAGAATATATAATACCCAAATATAATTGAGTTTAAGTAAAATTTATGAAATAAAATTTATAGGAGTTTATTGTGAAATGAAATGTAATAGGAAATATAAAACCTATATTAAGGTAATGCATGAAAGATGTTTTATGATAAAATGTTGAAGGAGAATAGACGAAAACTGGGTAAGGGAGGTTTCGTTGATTCCGAGGACGAAATCCTTATAAGGAGGGAAGGATGTGAATACCCAAATTTTCAAAAATTATTAAAAGACGGAGTTAATAAATAAAATTCTTATTATAAGATGTTTTGAATTTGAGTATGTGTATATATGTGTTATATATTGTGAATAACTTTTACAGAGAACTTTTCATATAAAAGAAACTAGAACCTTAAAAGAAAGCTAGAACTTTAGGAAGAAAGATTATACATTTGCTAGAAGATAATAACATAACTTTTGATTACTACTTCTTGTTCTTTCAAATCTTCTTCTCTCAAACTCTCTCTAGAGCTCTCTCTTTTCTCTCTTCTTTCTTCGCTCTTCTTTCTTCCTCTTCTCTTCTTTTACATAATAGAAAATATAATTGATATTTAACGTATAATATAATACGTAATAATATAATATATATATATATATATATATATATATATATATATATATATAACTGATGTCAGTTATAGCTTTTAAAAATCAAAAGCCATAAGGCTTTGTTTGGCAAAATTAATTAAAATAATGAATTAATCATTCCTTAATTAAACCTTGTTTGGCAAAACAAGATTAAAATAAGAATTTCAAAAGCTCTAATGCTTTGTTTGGTAAAACTAAATTAAAACTCTTTTAATTTATTTTCAAAAGTCATTTATAATATAGTTTATTGTCACACTTTTTTTTAAATAAATTCTCATATTCAAATTAATTAAATCTAATAACAATTTATTAAATCAATTTACCACATAAACCAATACAATAAAATTATAATTTTCATTATAATTTGCCATGACATGTAATATATATTAAGAATACCAAATTTAATTAGCAAACTCATATATTAGCTCACTATTTTAGTTAAGTGAATTAACCCTTTTATCCACTTTACTACAACACAACTACCAAGTAAGGTTTAAATATTCAAACAATATTATTCTATAATATAGTTTCAAATTAATTTAAATTACCCAATATTTATAGGGTTAATTTCACTTGCCACCAAATTCCTTATCGTGACTAATTTCTTTTATTTCCTTTAATAGTTTAATCAACTATTAAATCTCATAAAAATTTAATTTCTTCACACCAAAACACATAATTCAAAAGTACACCTCATAATAAGAATTTTAATTATTAAATTCTTCTTTTAATAATTTATGAAAATTCGAGTTGTCACATCCTTCCCCTTATAAGGATTCCATCTTCGAAATCACCGAAACCCTACCTTACTCAGGTTTTCATCAAATCTCTTTAAAAAAACTTTAAAAATTTATCGTTGAATAACTTTAACACATTACCTTAATAAATGTTTTATATTTTCTACTACATTCATTTCTTCAACAAATTCTAGGTTTCATTTCATAACTTTCACTTGAACTCGGTTATATTTTGAGTATTATATATTCTTTAACATATTCATTTTCTATTCTAAGTATCATTATCATAAACACTCGGGATATTACAATATAAAACCAATTAGGAGTCCTAGCAAGACTTAAACAATTGAATGAACTTCGACTATGACTAAGAAGAAATATAGTGAGATATAAGTCGAAAGTTAACATAGTCAAATTTAAAATTGTGTATTGATTAACATGAAGGATTATGAGACGTAGAGTAAAGTTTATATTACAACTATTATACGTTGCTATGTGACTAATAGTTGATGTGCATGATTATATAATTGTGTAGGGCACGTGAATTGCAGATAGCTGTAAGCTATTAAATTGTTATTGGTAAACAACGATCAAGGCAAGTCTTTCAATTCCTATTTGTTATGTGAACTTGATTGTAAGACCCCAACTTATTATTAAATGAAATTAAATTTTCTCTATTTATTATTTTAAAATAGTAAGGGTTGATTTGATTAATGTGGTTAGTTATGGGTAAAATGTGTAAATATTTTAAATAAGTAAGTGGTTATAAAATATTCATTTTTATCGATGAATATTCATTTGGTCATGAAATATTCTTACTGTCGGGGAATATTCGTACGACGGCGCAGCCTTGTGTGGGCCCCATAACGAAAAGCGATTGGATGAAGAAAACGACAAGTATAAGTTGTTTATAAATAACGGCGTAGTTGTTACCGTTAATACTTTTGGAATACCCGGTGGTTAAAACACAGTAGCACACGGTATTGCACCAACTATTGATTCTTACGTAAGAAGACACTACTCAATAATTGTTACAGTAATTACTGCTTAATATTTTATTTTATTGATTCAATAATTTCTACGTTGATATTTTATATTATTGTTATTTCAATAATTATCGCTGCACAGTATTTTCCATTATCAGATCAATAATTCATATTATTTGAATAATATTATTAGATAGCATTATTGGCAATGTCTAGAAAGTTCTGTCTAATGAGAGGTTTGGTCATCTAATTGTCCGCCAATAAGGAGAAATCCTTATTGGAAAGCCCCCTCTTTCCTGGGAACGGCCTGGTTGTCATAATTGTGATTTTGTAATATTATTTGTGAATAATTAATTATTGATTTATATGATAAGAAAATATTTTTTTATGTGGATATAATTGATGGATATATTTATTTTATGTGAATGAATTAATGTTGAGGTGTTTTTGTCGGAATGGAGGTATTAAAAATTAAATCACTATTCTTAAGATATATTGCGTTAGTTATAATTTTTAATCTAACCGTTGGATCATTGTGATTTTTGGATATGTTATACATATATAAGTTGAGTATATGTCCACAAATTGTGAACCGTTAAAAATAAACGTATAATTTGTTATGAATTTTAAGAGGTGACTGATTCGGAAATTAGGTTTATAAATAATTTTAGTGGAAAATTCTAGAATTGAGTGGGCCCCACTTGTGGTTGGTGAAGAAATGTGCTAAATTTTATTTCAAATATGGTGGGTGGCAATAGTAGCAGGTAAAGCCATCAGGTAGCAGGTCAAGTATGCTTCGGCGTGCTAACATTTTCCTATAAATAGAGGGCTAAGTTAGAATTCAAAATCACACAAGAAACATAAGTTTTCTCTCTTTCTCTCTCTATATTATCGAGCGTATTTTGTGAGTATTTAGATAATTTGTGAGTTTTTATTTATTAGTGCAAATTTCCTTTAGCCTTATACCGATATTCCGAACAGAAGTACTGTTATCTTGAGGTAAGGGATGCTATTTTTTTCGTAAATGATATTATTTCTTTCAATATCATTATGTCGAAATATTAGTTTGAACTTTTTATTAAATTTAGAACTTTTTATGTCGGGGTTACTATTCACGTATACGGCACTATTCACGTATACGGCACTATTCACGAATACGGTACTATTCACCAAAAAAATAAAATGTTTCCTTTTTGTCCAAGATGTCTATTATGGTTACTATCTTTGATTGTATCCATGTTTTGATCTTTATTTTTGAATTCTACTTCATAATTGGTTGTTTTGGAGTATTATTGCACTTGGACAAACTGTAATACGAATCCCTAATATTTGTCCTTCTGTCTCACTGGATTCGTTTTCTTTAAAATATTTTTCATCATCCTCAGTCCTAAATGATGATATTACTGAATATCTTTGGCATGTAGTGCAAAGATGAATGATTAACTGATGAATATCTTTGGCCCGTAGTGCAAAGATGAACAGGTGTTGAGATGAACATGACCGACTGGTGATACAAATGAATATCTTTGGCCTGTTGTGCAAAGATGAATATTTGATTCAAGATGTATATTGATTGATGTTACAGGGATAAAATATCGTTGATGGGCTTTTAAATATTAGAAGATAGTAGAATTCATTCTCTACTTGACTCTTGTAATGGTTTGTTGTTTCCACTGCAGTTGTTAATCTAAAACTTGTTGTCTATTATATTTTATCAGATTTTTTCCTGTTGAAGACTAATGATAAGTTGTTGTATATTATCTTAGTCATAATATTCTTACTGGGCTAGTTTAGCTCACCCTTTCCCTTTTTGTTCCATTTTTCTATGGAGGCGAGAATATAGCGGGAACTAGTCGGGGTGTGGAGTAATGTTTCTAGTCAGTTGTGTTAGCAGTCCTCACTATTTTATAAAATAGTATTTTAATAATTGTAATGAGGACTTATTTGAGTGTGGATATTGTCTAGAAGATAATATTTATATTTAAACTCACTGTATTGTGTTGTCGTATTTTGCGCGACAAGTGTTTTAATGAAGTTGTATTTGTTTCTGTACCATGTATTTGGCGACTCAGAATGGGTGATGTATACCTATTTTGGGGGTGTCACATTGATGAAGATTTATTTTTAACCTATATTGCAGAGAGCATGATGTATTTCTTATGTTGTAAGTATTAAATGTTTAAGGTTAATTTATGACTACATCGATTGAGTAAGAAATGTTGATTGGGTTATGGAACTCAATCTTTATTTGATATGTGATGTTCAACATGTATTGTAAGACCCCAACTTATTAATGAATAAAATCAAATTTTCTCTAAATATTATTGTGAATAATAAGGGGTTAATTTGATATAATACTTTGGTTATGGGTGAAATGTGCAAATTTTGCAAAATAAGCAAGTGGTTATAAAATATTTATTTTTGGTCGGTGAATATTCGGTTGGTCGTGGAATATTCTTGCTGTCGGGGAATATTCGTACGACGACGCAGCCTTGTGTGGGCCCCATAACGGAAAGCGATTGGATGAAGAAAACGACAAGTATAAGTTGTTTATAAATAACGGCGTAGTTGTTACCGTTAATACTGTTGGAATACCCGGTGGTTAAAATACAGTAGCACACGGTATTGCACCAATTATTGATTCTTACGTAAGAAGGCACTACTCAATAATTGTTACAGTAGTTATTATTCAATATTTTATTTTATTGATTCAATAATTGCTGCGTTGATATTTTATATTATTGTTGTTTCAATAATTGTTGCTGCAGAGTATTTTCATTTATCAGATCAATAATTCATATTATTTGAATAATATTATTAGATAACATTATTGGCAATGTCTAGAAAGTTCTGTCTAAGGAGAGGTTTGGTCATCTAATTGCGCGCCAGTAAGGAGAAATCCTTATTGGAAAGCCCCCTCTTTCCTGGGAACGGCCTGGTTGTCATAAATGTGATTCTGTAATATTATTTGTGAATAATTAATTATTGATTCATATGATAAGGAAATATTTATTTTATGTGGATATAAATGAGGGATATATTTTTGTGGTTAAAAATGAAGGAGTTAATATTGAGGTTTTTGTCAGTATTTTTGTCGGAATAGAGGTATTAAAAATCAGGATTTTTGAGATAGTTTGCGGGGGTTATAATTTTTAATCCGACCGTTGGATCGTGGTAATTTTTGGATATGTTGTACATATATAAGTTGAGTATATGTCCACAAATTTTGAACCGTTAAAAATGAACGTATGATTTATTACGAATTTTACAAGATGACTGGTTCAGAAATTGTTGAATTTTCGGAGTTTATCATTTTGGTGGAAAATTCTAGAATTGGTGGGCCCCACTTGTGGTTGGTGAAGAAATGTGTTGAATTATATTTCAAATGTGGTGGGTGGGAATAGTAGCAGGTAAAGCCATCAGGTTGCAGGTCAAACCTACCAAAATTTTCCTATAAATAGAAGGCTAAGTTAGAATTGAAAATCACACTAGAAACAAGTTTTCTCTCTTTCTCTCTCTAGATTATTGAGTGTATTTTGTGTGTATTTAGATACTTTGAGAGTTTCTATTCATCAGAGCAAGTTTCTTTCAGCCTTATACCGGTATTCCGACCAGAAGTACTGATATTTTGAGGTAAGAGATATTATTTTCTTCTTAAATGATATTATTTTCTTCAATATCATTATGCTGAAATATTGATACGAGTTTTTATCAAATTTGGAACTTTTTGTGTCGGGGTTACTATTCACGTATACGGTACTATTCACGTATACGACACTATTCACGAATACGGCACTATTCACCGAAAAATAAAATTTTTCCTTTTTGTCCAAGATGTCTATTATGGTTACTATCTTTGATTGTATCCATGTTTTGATCTTTATTTTTGAATTCTGCTTCACAATTGATTATTATGAAGTATTATTGATCTTGGATAAACTGTTATACGAATCCCTACTATTTGTCCTTCTGTCTCATTGGATTCGTTCTCTTTAAGATATTTTTCATCATCCTCAGTCCTAAATGATGATATTACTGAATATCTTTGGCCTGTAGTGCAAAGATGTATAATTACTTGATGAATATCTTTGGCCTGTAGTGCAAAGATGAACAGGTGTTGAGATGAACATGACCGACTGATGATACAAATGAATATCTTTGGCCTGTAGTGCAAAGATAAATATTTAGTTAAAGATGATTATTAATTGATGTTACAGGGATAAAATATTGATGATGGACTTTTAAATCTTAGAAGATAGTAGAATTCTTTCTCTACTTGACTCTTCTAATGGTTTGCTGTTTCCGCTGCAGTTGTTGATCTAAAACTTGTTGTCGATTATATTTTATCAGATTTTTCCCTGTTGAAGACTAACGATAATTTGTTGTATATTATCTTGGTCATAATATTCTTTACTGGGCTAGTTGAGCTCACCCTTTTCCTTTTTGTTCCATTTTTCTTCTCAGGAGGTGAGAACATAGCAGGATCTAGTCGGGGTATGGAGTAATGGTTCTAGAAAGATGTATTAGCAGTCCTCACTATTTCTGTAAAATAGTGTTTGAATAATTGTAATGAGGATTTATTTGAGTGTGGATATTGTCTAGAAGACAATATTTGTATTTAAACTCACAGTATGTGTTGTCGTATTTTGCACGACAATTGTATTATTGAAGTTGTAGTTTGCTTTCTGTACCATGTATTTGGCGACTCAGAATGGGTGTTGTATACCTATTCTGGGGGCGTCACATGTATAATGTGTTTAGACAGATGTTTATGATGTATAAGATGAGCATGCTATTTATGTGCTATGTGTTGCATGAAAACTGTTAGATTTACTGGGCTGTCGAGCTCAACCTTATAAATAACCATTTTTGCAGGTTAAGGATTCAAGGTAACGCTATGTGCTATTTGTAACGACCAAGAAAATTGGTTAATTTGTAAAATAATTTTATTTCGTTAAATAATGAATAAAATTATATGATATGTTATTATTATGTGTTAGTAAGATGAAGTTTATTCTATAACCTAAATGTGTCGGAATATCATAGTATTTTGGCTACGTGAATGAATTAAAGTGTTCGAATTTCTAAGACGAAAATAAAAGCTTTCTAAGAAATTTTTTTGAAAAATACTATTCATCAATTTCTGCTTGGGAATTATTTTTGAACTTCCGAGAAATACGTAACGATAGAATAATAAGGAAGGATGAATCATGTAATAATAATTCAAGTATGACGAACACCGTTTTTTTCCTGCGTACTAAGTTTAAGAATGTTAAAGAACGTAAGGATTTGATTAAATGATGATCGTATAATAGTAAGTATTATACGAAACAATGAATACGAGTATGATACGAAGTATCGTACAAGTATATATGAAAGTTAGTATAACGTATTTAACGAATGATGATACGACTAAGTATACGCGAAGAATACGTAGACTATACGTTAAACGGCTTTTAAGCTAATTGTAGTGGACTTATAGGATTTGTATAGGAATTGTGCAAGCCCAATTAGAATTGTGTTAAGGCCCAATGATATGATATGCAAGCCCAATGTTAGGCCCAAGTAATTAAAACCTAAAGCCCAAACTAAGAATAGGATCCGTGGATCAAACCGACGGGTCAACGGGTAAGAAAACCCATGGTGTAAGACCCCAAATTTTATGAAATAAAAGTATTCAATTTTTGTTATAATTAGTATTTAGTAAATAGTTAAATTGATAAAAGTTAAAGTTAAGGGTGATATATGAAATAATTTTTAAAATACGCAAGTGGTTATAAAATATTCATTGTTGTCGGGGAATATTCGTTTAGTCGTGGAATATTTTTCTGTCGAGGAATATTCGTACGACGGCGCAGCCATTTGTGGGCCCCATAATGGAAAAAGGTCGGATGAAGATAACGACAAAAATTGAGTTTTTATAAATAATGGCGTAGTTGTTACCGTTAACATTTTCGGAATACCCAGTTGGTAAAGTAAAGTAATACGCGTTGTTGCACAGTAGCACACGGTAGTTCACAGTATTTTTGAATTATTGATTCTTACGTAAGAATGCACTACTCAGTAATTGTTACAGTATTTACTGTTCAATATTTTATTTTATTGATTCAATAATTGCTGCGTTGATATTTTATATTATTGTTGTTTCAATAATTGTTGTTGCACATTATTTTCTATTATCAGATCAATAATTCATATTATTTGAATAATATTATTAGATAGCATTATTGGCAATGTCTAGAAAGTTCTGTCTAAGGAGAGGTTTGGTCATCTAATTGCGCGCCAGTAAGGAGAAATCCTTATTGGAAAGCCCCCTCTTTCCTAGGAACGGTCTGGTTGTCATAATTATGATTCTGTAATATTATTTGTGAATAATTAATTATTGATTTATATGATAAGGAAATATTTATTTTATGTGGATATAAATGATGGATTTATTTATGTGGTTATAAATGAAAGAATTAATGTTGAGGTACTTAATCAGTATTTTGTCGGATTTGAGGTATTAAAAGATCAAATCAATGTTCTTATAGCTTTATTGTGTGAGTTATAATTTTTAATCTAACAGTTGGATCGTTGTGATTTTTGGATATGTTATACATATATAAGTTGAGTATATGTTCACAAATTTTGAACCGTTAAAAATGAACGAATGATTTGTTATGAATTTTAAGAGGTGACTGATTCGGAAATTAGGTTTATAAATGATTTTGGTAAAAAATTCTAGAAATAGGTGGGCCCCACTTTTCGTTGTTGGGGAAGATGGCTGATTTTTGGTGGGTAGAATAGTAGCAGGTAAAGCCATCAGGTAGCAGGTCAAGTTTGCTTCGGCGTGCTAATATTTTTCGATAAATAGAGGGCTAAGTTAGAATTGAAAATCACACTAGAATTCATAAGTTTTTTCTCTTTTTCTCTCTAGATTATCGAGTGTATTTTGTGAGTATTTAGATACTTAGTGAGTTGCTATTCATCAGTGCAAGTTTCCTTCAGTGTCATATCCGATATCCAGTCAGAAGTGCTGCTCTTTTGAGGTAAGGGGTAGTAAGGAATTTTAAGGGTTGTTATATTTTTCAGTTTCGTAATATTTTTGACCTTCAAAAATTCTGGAAAAATTTAAAATGATAATTTGATGATTTTTCTTGATTGTGTCCAAAAATGGCGATTTTTGGATGTATAGATTAAGAGTTGTGAATTTTATGAGAAAAGACTATTTTAAAAGTAACCGCTTATAACTCCTTGTGGTTAACTCCAAAATTGGTGAAATTTTTATTGAGAGTACATGTATATGACAGAAGTATACTCTGTAAATTTTGGAATTTTTGGATAAAAGTACAATTTTTGATAAATATCTAAATATTTGGCTATTTTGGCCATATGAAAAATAGTAAATGATTTTTAAAAATTCTGAGAAAAATATATGTTCAAAATGAGACTATATTCTACTGAGGGGCTATTTGTTTAGAACTTAATGGGACTGAATGGCTGAATCGGTAAGTGGCTGAATCATTAAGTGCGTTTGTTTTGAAAAAAAATCGTCTGAATGGCTGAATCGGTCAGATGCGTTGGCTGAATGGTTAAGTCCGAATTTTTGGTCTGAATGGCTGAATGGTTGGCTGAATGAAGTAAAAAAAATTAAAAATAATAATAAAAATAATAGAAAAATATTAAGTATTATATTATGTAATATTAAATAAATTTACAACAACTTTGAATTTTTTAAGGGGGTAAAATATTAAAAATATGTCATTCAGATCTTTAAGATATGTCAGTTATCAAACAGTTTTTTTCATTCAGATTCAGCTCGTTCAGATTCAGATTCAGATTCATTCATTTTTTATCAAACACCCCCTAAATCTCATAAAAGAAAATTTGTTTGTACTTATTTGATATTTTTCATGAAAATGGACTAATTTCGGGTAAATGAATTAAATATGTTATGTGAAGTAAGAAAATTAGAAAATTGGATTTTATGGCTTGAGAATCGTATATTAGGTATATGCAGATTTTTGATGAGGATTTTGGTTATTGGAGATGAGATCTTATGAGTTTGGAATTTTAGGATGATTAAATACATTATTTAGTAAAGTATAAATGATTAAAATAAATTGTTTATAAGTTTAAGAAATGTTATTTCAATATCATTATACCGAAATATTGGTATCAATTTTATTGTGGAATTTCTACTTTTTTGTGTCGGGTTTACTATTCATGAGTTACTATTCACGAGTTACTATTCATGAGTTACTATTCACGAAGTTACTATTCATGGGTTACTATTCACGAGTTACTATTCATGACAAAATTGGTTTCTTGTTCTAACCAAATTATAGTTGATTTATGAATATTACTCTTGAGATTAAATCTAGATGTTTTGATTATATTGATTTTACTATTATATATAATATTTTTATAACCCTAATGATGATATTTCTATTTGACTTGAGTGTAAAGATGTGTAGATTTTTGGTATGACCATGACTATGGGTTCCCTTTGGCCAGTAGTGCAAAGTTGAATTGTTGATTGGTATGATCATGACCATTGAATTTATAATTGAATATATTTAGCTTAAGTGCAAAGGTGAAATGATCAACATGATTATAATTATTGTTTATATAAATTCTGATATTTATTTATAATTGAAATGGTTATAATATGAACTGTTGATGAATATCTTTGGCCCGTAGTGCAAAGATGATCTGTGGTTGAATATCTTTGGCCTGTAGTGTAAAGATGATATGTTGTTGGATATCTTTAGCCTGTAGTGAAAAGATGATCTGTGGTTGAATATCTTTGGCCATTAGTGCAAATATGAACTGTTGATGAATATCTTTGGCCCGTAGTGCAAAGATGAATTTATTAGTATGATTATGAATAGGTGTGACGCCCCCAAAATTAGGTATACATCACCCATCTTGGGTCGTCAGATACATGGTACAGAATACAAATACAACTTACTAATACAACTGTCGTGTACAATACGACAAAATATAACTGTGAGTTTGAATACAATTATTGTCTACTAGAGACTATACAAACTCAAAAGGAGTCCTCATTACAATTATTGTCACACTATTTAACAGAATAGTGAGGACTACTAATACTATCATCTGGTCCATCACTCCGTTCCCCGACTCGTCCCAGCTATATTCTCATTTCCTGAAGAGAACAGTGAAAGAAAGGGTGAGCTCAACTAGCCCAGTAAGAAATATTATGACTAAGATAATGTAGAATAAATTATCATTAGCCTTCAACAATGTTAAACTGATAAAATATAACGAACATCAAGTTTAACTGCAGCGGAACAAGCAATCCATTAAAAGAGTCAAGTAGAGAATAAAATCTACTATCTTCTATGATTTAAAAGGTTTTTCAACACTGTTATCGCTGGGACTTAGCTTAACAAAATAATCCACATCATCGAATCACCCCTGCACTACGACCAAGGATATTCTTTAGTATCACGACCACAATTATCCATGCACTACGGGCCAAGAATATTTATGTATTCATTAATGGTCATGATCATGTCAACAACTGTCCATCAATGCACTACGGGCCAATGAGGACTTTTACCATATCATTTGTAACATTACGGTCATGATTATACCGAATAATTTCTGGTCATAATCATACCAAGTCTATCTATGCACTACAGGCCACATATGACTTTAAACATTTTATAAACATGAGGATGATGACAATGATATAAGAATTCAATAAAACAAGTTCAAGAATTAATTTATCCAAGAATTAACAACGTCCAAATTGTCAACATGATACTGCTTTTTGGAGTAAAATTCAAGAATGCTTAGAATAATATTTTCATGAAAAAATACTGGATGAAACGCAATTATCAAGGATATTCCACTAATTTCATGGAGTATAGAAGTTAAAACTTAACCAGCTGAGTATAATGAAGAATGGAATAATAAAAGAAATCACCCAGCATGCAATAGACCGCACAGACAGGATATTCTGACAGAATAATAAATAATGGAACCAAGTCCGACGTAAACGCACAGACAGGATATTTCGACAGAATAATAAATAATAGAACCAGGTCCGGTGTAAAACACACAGACAGGATGTTTCAACAGAATAATAACAAGACGGAACCAGGTCCAGTGTAAAACACACAGACAGGATGTTCCGACAGAATAATAATAAAAATGGAACTAGGTCCGGTGTAAAGCACACAGACAGGATGTTCCAACAGAATAATAGAAGAATGTTACCAAGTATAGGGTAGACCGCGTATACAGGTTATTCCAACAGAAGAATAAGAAATGGAATAACAAAAGTTCTCTTCATGAATAAGAAAGAATAACACCCCTTACCGTTTTAAAGAAGAACTGAAATAAGGAAGTAGTTAAGTAGCAGAATACTTTTCTTCTCTCTCTCTCTATAGTTTCTCTCTAGAGTTCAGTGAATTCGTAAGAAATAATGAAGGAATGAGCTACTATTTATAGAAAAATAGAATGCATAGTAACTAATCCATGAACGGTCCAGATTGATTACTTTAATATGACGGTCCATATTTAAAGAAAAATTATTTAAATAAAATATAATATATTCTATTTATAGAATAAGTTTAATAAAGTATTCTGTTTTATATAAAAAGATGTTTCTGTTTTATTACGTTAATAATACGAATAAAACAGAACTTCATTATCGCTAAATAATTCATATTATTAACTGACAATAATTGAATCAAACTGAGTGACTTCTCACACAAGCATTAATAATCAATATCGTGTGCTACTATGCAACCACACATAGTAGTTCGACAGTATCAATGGTAAAACTTCCGCCGTTATTTTTAATAAAATATTTTTGTCGTTTTCTCAATCCAATAATAATTCCGTTGTGGGGTCCACCAATGATTGTGCCGTTGTACGAATAATTTCTGTTAAAACGAATATTCCCCGACCAATCGAATATTATATAACAACTTGCGTACTTTGCAAAATTTATAAATATTACCCACAACTATAACATTATATCAAATTAACTTCATAATATTCAAAAATGATATTTATAGAAAATTCATATTTATTTATAAAAGTTGGGATCTTACAACCTCCCCTTCTTATGAAATTTCGCCCTCGAAATTAGGGTACGTACCTGGTATGTCGAAGAGGTAAGGATACCTTGACTTTATTTCAGATTCTAACTCCCAAGTCATTTCCTCAACATCGTGATTTCTCCACAAAACTTTGACTTGAGGTATAACCTTGGAGCGTAGAATATGTTCCTTCTTATCCAAGATTTGAACAGGAACTTCTTCGTACGTCAAATTCTCCGCTATTTCGTCCGGTTCTAACTCAATAATGTGGTTCGGGTCTTCCACATATTTATGTAACATGGATATGTAAAAAATGTTATGAACACGAGACATACTTGGCGGTAAAGCGAGTTTATAAGCCACAGTTCCTACTCGATCGAGGATTAAAACTGGACTGATGAATCGAGGATTGAGCTTTCCTCTCTTTCCAAATCTCATAACTCCTTTCCATGGAGCAACACGTAAGAACACATGATCTCCTATATCAAATTCCACGTCCTTTCGATGAAGATCAGTATAACTCTTTTGTCGATCTTGTGAGATTTGTATACGTTGTCGGATCATTTGAATCTTTTCTGTAGTCATACGTACCAACTCTGGTCCCAACAACGTTGCTTCACCCACCTCATCCTAGCATACTGGAGAACGACATTTTCTTCCATACAATGCTTCGAATGGAGCCATGCCAATACTTACTTGATAACTGTTGTTATAGGAAAACTCCACCAATGGTAAGAACTTGTCCCAACTTCCCTTGAAGTCAAGGACATAGAGTCTTAATAAATCTTATAGAGTTTGAATAGTCCTCTCTGATTGTCCGTCCGTCTGAGGATGATATGCCGAACTAAATCGTAAATCCGTGTCCATAGCTTTTTGTAAACTAACCCAAAATCGTGAAGTGAATCTTGGGTCTCGATCAGAAACTATGGATACTGGCATACCATGCAGTCTTACAATCCCGTTTATGTACATACGAGCAAGACGTTCAAGTGTATAAGTTTCTCGTATCGGTAAGAAATGAGCAGACTTAGTCAATCTATCAACAATGACCCAAATCGCATCTATACCTTGAGAAACCTTAGGAAGACCGGTAACGAAATCCATGGTAATGTGCTCCCACTTCCATTCTGGAATTTCAAGTGGTTGCAATGGACCTTTTGGTACTTGATGCTCCGCTTTGACTCGTTGACAAGTTAGACACCTTGAGATAAACAGCGCTATCTCTCGCTTTATATTGCTCCACCAAAATGTATGACGAAGATCATGATACATTTTGGTACTCCTAGGATGGATTGCAAATGATGTGTTGTGCGCCTCCATCATGATTTCATACTTTAAATCAGGGTTGTTAGGAACACAAAGTTTGGAGTTGACTCGAAGTATTCCTTCTTCATCAATTCTTACTTCCGGCATAGCACCTTCTTGCACTTTCTTCCTCATACGCATCAGCTCCAGGTCTGTAGCTTGAACAGCTTTAACTTTATCGATTAAAGTTGGTTCTACTCGTATATTCGCCATCATCACATGGGTCCTTGGAGTCTTAATCTCTATCTCCATCCTTTGCAAGTCACACAAAATAGGCCTTTGTGTTAACAATATCGCACTCGTACTTGCATATGATCTTTTACTCAATGCGTCAGCTACCACGTTTGCTTTTCCAGGATGGTATTTAATGGTATGATCATAATCTTTCAACAGTTTAAGCCAACCTCGTTGTCGCATGTTGAGTTCCTTTTGAGTGAAGAAATATTTGAGGCTTTTATGATCCGTAAAGATCTCCACCTTCTCCCCATACAAGTAATGCCTCCAAATTTTAAGTACAAAGACAACAGCTGCCAACTCGAGATCATGAGTAGGATAATTCCTCTCATATTCTTTGAGTTGTCTTGATGCATAGGCTATGAATTTTCCATATTGCATGAGAACGCATCCCAACCCTTTGCTCGAAGCATCACTATAGATGATAAATCCCTCCAAGCCAGATGGTATTGTTAGAACAGGTGCTGAAATGAGTTTCCGCTTGAGTTCTTGAAAACTCTTCTCACATTCTTCGCTCTAACCGAACTTTGTATCTTTCCGAGTCAGCTGAGTTAATGGAGTAGCGATTTGAGAAAATCCTTCCACGAATCTCCGATAATAACCAGCTAAACCAAGAAAGCTACGTACTTCGGTCACTGATTTAGGTTGCTCCCAGCTTTGAATAGCTTCAATCTTTGCCGGGTCAATAGATATTCCACGACTTGATACTACGTGCCCAAGGAATGCTATCTCCTCCAGTCAGAACTCGCATTTCTTCAACTTGTTATAAAGCTTGCATTCACGAAGCTTTTAGAGTACCAGCCTCAAGTGTTGCTCATGATCTTTATGGCTTTTTGAATAAATAAGGATGTCATCAATAAAGACGACCACAAAGTGATCCAAATATTCCTTGAATATCCGGTTCATCATATCCATGAAGGCAGCAGGAGCATTAGTCAATCCAAAGGACATGACTAGGAATTCATAATGCCCATACCGAGTTCTGAAAGCCGTCTTTGGAATATCCTCAGTTCTAACCTTCAGCTGATGATATCCAAAACGAAGATCGATCTTTGAAAAGAATTGTGCTCCTTGTAATTAGTCAAACAGGTCATCAATACGTGGCAATGGGTACCTGTTTTTGATGGTGACATGATTCAACTCCCGATAATCAATACAAAGTCGCATACTTCCATCTTTCTTCTTCACGAATAGAACATGAGCACCCCAAGGAGAAGTACTAGGACGAATAAAGCCAATGTCTAACAATTCCTGCAGTTGGATCTTTAACTCCTGAAGTTCAATAGGAGCCATTCGATAGAGGGCTTTGGAAATGGGTGTTGTACCGGGTTCAAGGTCGATACAAAAATTCAATTTCACGCTCTGGGGGTAGGCCAGGAAGTTCTTCAGGGAATACGTCAGGAAATTTATTAACAATAGAAATATCATTCAAAACTGACGTATTTTTGTTTAGATCCGTGACATGAGCTAAGAAAGCTTGACATCCGTTTTTTAATAAACGAATAGCTTTATGGTTTGAGATGACAGCGATTGATTTTAATGGTTTGGTTGCTTGAATTCGAATAATAGGTCGATTAGGAATATGAAAGCTAACAACCTTACAAAAATAATCAATTTTTGCATGATGAGTAGTTAACCAATCAATCCCTAGAATTACGTCAAATGCAAGTATTTTTAATGAAATAAGATCGGCATGTAATGTGTGGGTACCAACTTGAACCAAACAAGACTTATAAACCATGGATGTAATGAAGGTTTCTCCCAATGGAGTTTCAACAGATAAGTCAAAGTCTAATTTCTCCGGAGTCAAATTTAATCGATGAGCGCAAGTAGGAGAAATAAAAGAATGGGTAGAACCGGTATCAAGTAAAGTATAGACATCGTTAGAGTTTATGATAAGCTTACCCGTGATGACCTCATTCGGGTTCCTTGCTTTCTGGGAGGTCACAACAAACGCTCTCCCTTGCACTACCGGTTTTGACTTTTCTGGGACGGCCTTTGGTGTCTCAATCCTGGCTGAACTTGTTTTTGGTAAATGAAAAAATCGAGCTAAATGACCTTCTCTTCCATAATTATAACATGCTTTAGACGACATCGCGCAGTTTGGACTGATGTGCCCCTCCCCTCTGCATTTGAAACATATGATAGGTGGTCGTTCTCCTTCCTTAACAACGTGTGCTGGTGCTGACGTCTTTTCATCATTGTTGAATCTCCTCTTCTTGAAATGACCATTCTTATTGTTTTGGCCCTGATTACCACCGAAGTGGTTACCATTTCTGGCATGTTGATTCCCTCCACGCTTGTTGTCACCGCTTCGATGACTGCTCTCACTGGTATTATCATTTTACCGACTGCACTCTTTTGGTTACGTTGACTCATTATCGCTCTCCACTAACTGAGCCCTATTCACAACATCTGAATACTAACACAGTTTATGAGAAATAAGATGTTGATGTATCTCAGGTTTCAAACGTCGCAAAAACATTAGCGTCATTCGCTCTTCATTATCCACCAAGTGGGACGCAAACTGGGACAACTCAGTAAATTTAGCCTCATACTGTGACACGGTCATATTATTCTGCTCTAATTTGATGAACTCCACCTCCTTCATGTGACGAACACTTTCGGGAAAGTATTTGTCATTGAACAGCTCTTGGAACTTCTCCCAAGACATCTTCAGTGCGGCAGGTTGAGTACGCTTAATCGATTCCCACCAGTAATCTGCCTCTCCCCGCAACATAAAGGCGGCAAAGGGAACCTTTTGCTCCTCAGAGCATCCCAAGACATCAAATATCTTGGTGATCTGCTTTATCCATGTTTCTGCTATAAGTGGTTTTGGCTCTCCCTTAAACTCCGGTGGTCCCAGCTCCTTGAACTGTTTAGCGGTGACCGTCCGAGAGTTTTCAGTGTTTAGCGGTGACCGTCCGAGAGTTTTGGCTCTCGCCTGCTGTTGCATGAACTGCATAAAGCTTCTAAACATTTCATCATTCATCATTTGGTCAGTATTGTTGTTTGCATGAGGATTGTCGCCTTCCTGATGCACATTATCCCAATTATTGATATGTGGTGAATCAACAGTCGCCTGTGCTCCATTGCTATTCTAACATTCTCGGATGCCATTTTCAGATGCTGCCACAAAACAAAAGTTAATTGATATGTCATATATTATCCTTATATTCTGACCAACCAATTAAATACCATGCAAATAAAGTTAGGTAGGTCATACTAGCGAAGGAATTTTCCGTCTCTCCCCTCCAATTTCTATTCTCACATCTTAGCCAGAGATCATATCCCTAAGCTCTGATACCAACTGTGACGCCCCCAAAATTAGGTATACATCACCCATCTTAGGTCGTCAGATACATGGTACAGAATACAAATACAACTTACTAATACAACTGTCGTGTACAATACGACAAAACATAACTGTGAGTTTGAATACAATTATTGTCTACTAGAGACTATACAAACTCAAAAGGAGTCCTCATTACAATTATTGTCACACTATTTAACAGAATAGTGAGGACTACTAATACTATCATCTGGTCCATCACTCCGTTCCCCGACTCGTCCCAGCTATATTCTCATTTCCTGAAGAGAACAGCGAAAGAAAGGGTGAGCTCAACTAGCCCAGTAAGAAATATTATAACTAAGATAATGCAGAATAAATTATCATTAGCCTTCAACAGTGTTAAACTGATAAAATATAACGAACATCAAGTTTAACTGCAGTGGAACAAGTAATCCATTAAAAGAGTCAAGTAGAGAATAAAATCTACTATCTTCTATGATTTAAAAGGTTTTTCAACACTGTTATCGCTGGGACTCAGCTTAACAAAATAATGCACATCATCGAATCACCCCTGCACTACGACCAAGGATATTCTTTAGTATCACGACCACAATTATCCATGCACTACGGGCCAAGAATATTTGTGTATTCATTAATGATCATGATCATGCCAACAACTGTCCATCAATGCATTACGGGCCAATGAGGACTTTTACCACATCATTTGTAACATTACGGTTATGATTATACCGAATAATCCCTGCTCATAATCATACCAAGTCCATCTATGCACTACATGCCACGGATGACTTTCAATTTTTTATAAACATGAGGATGATGACAATGATATAAGAATTCAATAAAACAAGTTCAAGAATTAATTTATCCAAGAATTGATAACGTCCAAATTGTCAACATGATACTGCTTTTTGGAGTAAAATTCAAGAATGCTTAGAATAATATTTTCATGAAAAGATACTGGATGAAACGCAATTATCAAGGATATTCCACTAATTTCATGGAGTATAGAAGTTAAAACTTAACCAACGGAGTATAATAAAGAATGGAATAACAAAAGAAATCACCCGGCATTCGATAGACCGCACAGACAGGATATTCCGACAGAATAATAAATAATGGAACCAGGTCTGGCGTAAACGCACAGACAAGATATTCCGACAGAATAATAAATAATGGAACCAGGTCCAGTGTAAAACACACAGACAGGATGTTCCAGCAGAATAATAACAAGACGGAACTAGGTCCGGTGTAAAACACACAGACAGGATGTTCCAACAGAATAATAATAAAAACAAAACCAGGTCCGGTGTAAAACACACAGACATGATGTTCCAACAGAATAATAGAAGAATGTCACCAAGTATAGGGTAGACCGCGTATACAGGTTATTCCAACAGAATAATAAGAAATGGAATAACAAAAGTTCTCTTCATGAATAAGAAAGAATAACACCCCTTACCGTTTTAAAGAAGAACTGAAATAAGGAAGCAGTTAAGTAACAGAATACTTTTCTTCTCTCTCTATAGTTTCTCTCTCTAGAGTTCAGTGAATTCGTAAGAAATATTGAAGGAATGAGCTACTATTTATAGAAAAATAGAATGCATAGTAACTAATCCATGAACGGTCTAGATTGATTACTTTAATCTGACAGTCCACATTTAAAGAAAAATCTTTTAAATAAAATATAATATATTCTATTTATAGAATAACTTTAATAAAGTATTCTGTTTTATATAAAAAGATATTTCTGTTTTATTACGTTAATAATACGAATAAAACAAAACTTCATTATCGCTAAATAATTCATATTATTAACTGACAATAATTGAATCAAACTGAGTGACTTCTCACATAAGAATTAATAATCAATACCGTGTGGTACTATGCAACCACACGTAATACTGTACTTTTACTACCGAGTAGTTCAACAGTATCAATGGTAAAACTTCTGTCGTTATTTTTAATAAAATATTTTTATCGTTTTCTCAATCCGACAATAATTCCGTTGTGGGGTCCACCAATGATTGTGTCGTTGTATGAATATTCCCTGTTAAAACGAATATTCCCCGACCAATCGAATATTATATAACAACTTGCGTACTTTACAAAATTTATAAATATTACCCACAACTACAACATTATATCAAATTAACTACATAATATTCAAAAATTATATTTATAGAAAATTCATCTTTATTTATAAAAGTTGGGGTCTTACAACAGGAAATGTGATTTGGTATAGCCATGATCTTTGATGTTTCAGTTAAAGACATGTGATGAAAATTATCTTCGTCCTAGATGCGAAGAGAAATTTAGAATCATAATTATGATTATGAGTTATTCATATGATTATGGACCAGAACTGTTGATTGATGTTATAAGGATAAAATATTGTTGGTTGATTTTTAGCATGGAGAAGATAATAGACTTTATGGTTTATTTGACTCTTCTAATGGATTGATCGTTCCGCTGTAACTATAGTTAAAAATTTTTATCATCTACCATATGTTCTAAATCTCTGATTTATTACTGTTGAAGGCAATTGATAAGTTATTTATCTTGAGTCATGATATTTTTTACTGGGCTAGTTGAGCTCACCCTTTTGCTTCACAATTCCTTTCAGGTAATAAGAGTGTAGTTGGGTCGAGCGGGGGTAACAAGGGAATAGAACGGTGGTCTCTAGCTTCCACTGACCTCCCGAACCAGCACTGCTCCGACTGCTAATGAATTTGCTGCAATGTACAAATACAAGATCTCTGTTAGGGTAGGCTTTACCAATAGGGGAGCAGAAGACAGATAGGTCTTTATGCTTTAAAAGGCATCTTTACACTCCGAAGTCCATTGGAATGTCTTCGCATTTTTAGGTCCTCTAAGTGTGTCGAAGAATGGCAAGCATCTCTCTGTTTTATTTTAATTAAATTAAATTAAATTGAAATTATTTGATTATATTTTATTTTATTCTTTATTGAATTGAATTCTATTTGTATTATATTATATATTTGTAAATATTTTTTATTAAATTAAATAAAATTTGTTTGATTTTATTTAATTTACTTCAAATTAGTTTATATTTTAATATTGGGACTAATTACTAATATTATCAAAATAATTCTGACAAAATCTTGCAAATGCATACATCTGACAGAATTTCTGTCACAAATTCAGTCGAAAATTGCAACTATATCAAAATTAAAAACAATCCAAAAATCAGTTAAGTTCAAGATTGAAAACTAATTAAATTACATAAATAATGCAAACAATATATACTGCATAATTATCCATTCTCAATCAAAATATATACCAAATTTTAGCCCCAAATTCCAGCCTCAAATCCAAATTTCAGTCAAATATATAACAAATTTTTAACTATATACCAATTTCAGCCTCAAATCCAATTGCCAAAGCCAAATTGATGCACATACAGTAACCAATTGTCCGACGTGTGGTGGTGGTGGTGGTGGTCGGTGGCTGGAAGAAGAAGGCAGAGAACTAAGATGGTGGTGGTGGTGGTCGGCGGCTAGAGGGGTGCCTGGCGGTGGGGGAGAACTGATCGATAGCGAGAAGGGGGCACGCGGCTGGTCGATGGTGGAGGTGTTGGTGGCAGGTGTGCGCCGGAGATGAGAGATAGATGAGAGTGACAGAGGAGAGACTGAGATGAGAGAGAGTGAGAGAGTGAGAGGGGAGAGATATAAAACTTAAAGAATACGGGGAGACGCTGGCCTGAATCAGTCGAAGAGTTTTTATAAGCGATTTCTGACAGACTATCCGACGGACGAAATTCCGTCGGAATTACAGTATCTTTGACGTACAGTCCCTCGAAAATAACCATAATTTCGTCAAATTTAAGTTTCGCGCTGGCGAGAAATTTGGCGCCATATGAGGTCTTATATTCCCGACGGAATTTCCTCGAAAATAAACTATTTTGGATGGAATTATTTTCGACCTAATATTGCATCAAACTTATATTAATTTCGACTGAATGAAGTCTGTCAAACTTAGCTCCGTCGGGATTAGTCGATTTCCTTGTAGTGTAGACATCATTCTATACTTGACTCTTCTAATGGATTGTTGTTTCCGCTGCAGTTGTTGATCTAAAACTTGTTCTCTATTGTATTCTATCAGATTTTTCCCTATTGATGACTAACGATAATTTGTTTTACATTATATTAGTCATAATATTCTTTACTGGGCTAGTTGAGCTCACCCATTTCCTTTTAGTTCCATTATTCTTCCCAAGAGGCGATAATATAGCTGGGACTAGTCGGGGAGTGGAGTAATGGATCAAGATTGTTTTTATAGCAGTCTTCACTATTTTGTAAAATAGTGTAACAATAATTGTAATGAGGACTTTATTTGAGTTTGGATATTGTCTACGAGATAATATTGTTTTGAAACTCAGATATTGTGTTGTCGTATTTTACATGACAATTGTATAAAGGAAGTTTGTATTTAAATTATGTACCATATATTTGGCGACTCAAAATGAGTTGTATTGACCTATTCTGGGGGCGTCACAGTTGGTATCAGAGCTTAGGGATGTGATCTATGGCGGAGATCTAAGGTTAGAACTAGGAGGGGAGAGGCGAGTAAAACCTTCGCTAGTGTGTCCTACCTAAGCTTATTTGATATTTAATTGGTCTGTCAGAATATAGGGATAATATGTGGCGTGTCAATTTCTTTAATTAACCCTTGTTTTGTGGCTGTATTTGAGAATGACATCTAAAATTTTTGAGATAAGTAATGGAGCACATGGGATCATTGAGACACCATCAACCAATAACCAGGATAATGTGCATCAAGAAGGTAATAATCCTCCTGAAAACAGCAACACCAACCAAATGATGAACGATGGGATATTTAGGAGCTATCTACAATTCATGCAACACCAAACGAGAGAGACTTTTGTTCAAAATATAGGTGGAAACAATGGTAACTCACGGTTGGTCACTGCTAAGCAATTCAAGGATTTGGGACCCCAGAGTTTTTGGTAAAGCCAGAGCCACTTAAGGTAGAGACATGGATTAAGTAGATTACCAAGATATTTGATGTCTTGGGATGTGCTAGAGAGCAAAAGGTTCCCTTCGTCACCTTTATGTTGCCCGAAGAGGCAGATTACTGGTGAAAATATGTAAAACGTACTCATTTGTCCGCACTTAAGATGTCTTGGGAGAAGTTTCAAGAATTGTTCAACGACAAGTACTTTTTAGAAAGTATTCGTCACATGAAAGAGTGGAATTTATTAAGCTGGAACAGAACAATATGACCGTATCGCAATACGAGGTAAAGTTTGCGGAGTTATCTCGGTTTGCATCCCATTTGGTTGATAATGAGGAGTGTATGACACGAATGTTTATGTGAGGTTTGAAGCCCGAAATTCGTTAATACCTGATTCCTCATAAACTTTGTTTATATTCAGATGTTGTAAATAGAGCTCAGTTATTGTAGCGCGATAATGAGTCAGCCCAACCAAAGGATAGTAGCCAGCAGAAAGATAGTGGTCATACCAGTTGCAACAGTCATCGAAGCGGTGATAACAAACATGGAGGAAATCATTATGTTATAAATGATAACCACTTCGGTGGTAATCCTGACCAAGATAATAGAAGAAATGAGTCAAGTGGAAATTTCAAAAAGAGAAGGTTTAATAATGATGGAAAGACAGCAGCACCAGCATCCGTTTTTAAGGAAGGAGAATGACCACCGGTCGTATGCTACAAATGCGGACATGAGGGACACATCAGTCCAAATTGTATGCAGCAACCTAAGGTGTGTTTCAATTACAGAAAGGAATGTCATTTAGCTCAATTTTATCATGCAGTGAAGTCAAGTCCAGTTGGGACGGTGACACCAAAGGTTGTCCCAGACAAGTCAAAGTCGGTAGTTCAAGGGAGAGCGTTTGTCGTGACCTCCCAAAAAGTGAGGAACCCGAACGAAGTTATCAATGGTAAGCTAATCATAAACTCTTGCGAAGTCTATACCTTATTAGATACTGGCTCTACCCATTCCTTTATTTCACCTACTTGTGCTCAACGTTTAATTTTAACTCTAGAGAAATTAGACTTTGACTTATTTGTTGAAACTCCGTTGGGAGAAACCTTCGTTACATTTACCATTTATAAATCTTGGTTGATTCAAATCGACACTTTCACATTACCTGTTGATCTCATCTCTTTGAAAATATTTGCATTTGATATGATTTTAGGGATTGATTGGTTAACTACTCATCATGCTAAAATTAATTATTTTCTTAAGGTTGTTAGTTTTCATATTCCTAACCAACCTATTGTGCGAATTCAAGCAACCAAACCACTAAAGGCAATAACTGTCATATCAAGCCATAAAGCTATTCGTTTATTAAAAACGGATATCAAGCCTTCTTAGCCCATGTCACGGATTTAAACAAAAATACGTAATATTTGAATGATATTTCTATTGTTAATAAATTTCCTGATGTATTTCTCAAAGAACTTCCAGGCCTACCCCCAGAGCGTGAAATCGAATTTTGTATTGACCTTGAACCCAGTACAAAATCTATTTCCAAAACTCCATATCGAATGGCTTTTATTAAACTTCAGGAGTTAAAAGCCTAACTGCAGAAACTATTAGACATCGATTTCATTTGTCCTAGTACATCTCCTTGGGGTGCTCCTGTTTATTCGTAAACAAGAAAGATGGGAGTATGCGACTTTGCATTGACTATCGAGAGTTAAATCATATCACCATCAAAAATAGGTACACGTTTCCTTGTATTGATAACATGTTTGACCAGTTGTAAGGTGCTAAATTCTTTTCAAAGATCGATCTTCATTCTGAATATCATCAGTTAAAGATTAAAACAGATGACATTCCAAAGACTGCTTTAAGAACTCGGTACGGGCATTACGAATTCCTAATCATGTCTTTTGGATTGACTAATGCTCATGATGCCTTCATGGATATGATGAACCAAATATTCAAGGAATATTTGGATAATTTTGTGGTTGTCTTTATTGATGACATCCTCATCTACTCTAAAAATCGTGAAGATCATGAGCAATACTTGAGGCTGATACTCCAAAAGCTTCGCGAAAACAAGCTTTATGCCAAGTTGAAGAAATGCGAGTTCTGGCTTGATGAAGTAGCATTCTTTGGGCACGTGATATTGAAACATGGAATATCAGTTGACCCAACGAAGATTGAAGCAATACAAAGTTGGGAGCAACCTAAGTCAGTAACCGAAAATTATAGTTTTTTTGGCTTAGTTGGTTATTATAAGAGACTCGTGGAAGGATTTTCTCGAATCACTACTCCATTAACTCAGCTGACTCGAAAAGATACAAAGTTCGGATAGAGCGAAGAATGTGAGATGTGACGACCCGAGAATTTGGAAAATTATTTAAATCTTAAAATATTGAATTAAGGTTAAATAATAAACGTAGACAGAAAATAAGTGAATGGATTTGAGATTTTCGGGAAGGAATTGTGGGAATTAAAAAAATTGTGATGAATTATTCATGATTAAGGGTCTAAGTGTATATGTTCTGTGTATATGGTTGTATATATGTATAGTATGTGGTTAAGGGTCAAGGGTTGACCAGATAACCTATATCAGTGGCAAAACCTAATATTATTATATTAAGAACGTCAACGTTCAGCTAAAAAATTCTTACGATTTATAAAAAACCCTAAAACTGGTTCTGGAAACCCTAATTACAGTTTCAGGAATCCGAAATCGTAATTCGAAATTGAAAACCTTAATTTGGGAATTCAAATGCTAGTATAAAGTTTAAACGTTATTAAAAATAACATAATTAGGGAAAACCCTAATGATTTACTTGAAACCCTAATAATTAGAAAACCTAATTATTAAAAACAATAATTTTGAATTGAAAACCCTAATTACTAAATTAGGAATCCTTAATCCTAATGATCAAGTCAAAGTAATTAGGAAACCCTAATTATAAATTAGGAAGCTTAAATTTAAAGTTTAAAACTTTAGTTGCTCCGTTAGAAACCCTAAGGTATAATTATGGATTGCTAAATTAGCAATTTTAATTAGAAAATATTAATCCTAATTAGCAAGCTTGAATTATGATTAGGAAATCTTAGTATAATTAGAGAATTATAATTATAATTTAGAAATATTAATTTTCTATTTTGAAAACCTGAATTGGAAATCCTAGAAATTTAATTTGCAAAACCCTAAACCCTAAGGGTTAGGGCAAATGACTTGTATGCCATTAAATTTGTGTGCAAAATGACCTTAATACCTTTATTACATTATTTACCATAACTTGTAGATCTTGCCCTAAAATGAGTTGGTGAACCACCCTAGCTCTAGCATGTGACTTTTATATCCAGCAATCAGCCATCAAATGCCAGCCAATTCATTGAATCAAAGCTTATAAGTTAAAAAGTAAGAAAATTACTTTACCTTACTTCTCATATTTTCCAAGACCACTCTCTCTCTAACTTTTCAAAATGGAGAGTGAAAGGGAGTGTAAAGTTAAGACTATTTCAGTTCATAGTTTTCCAAGAACAGAATCCATGATCAGAAATCAAAATCCAAGCTAGAAAGGTATAAAAACCCTAAACCTATAAATCTTATGATCTGATGTTAGATGTTGTTGTTTATTGTTTAAAGTTGTGTAATAAGATGTCATTTAGTGATCTAGGTTGTTACATCCTAGATCCATAACATCAAAGTGTTCGAAAATTGAATTTTAAAAAATCTGGAAAACTGGAAAAGTGTGGTCTGACAACCAAAAGTCAGACCTTGTAGATCTTTCTGTGTTAGGTTTTAGTTGTGATTAAGGTTATAGATATGTTCTATGTTGTAAGGGCTTTAATCTGGAACTTGAATCAAGCCTAGATCATGTGTATATTGAAAGTTATAAGAAGTCAAAGTGCATTGACCCATCAGAAATTCTGAGTTTCTAGGCAACCCAGAAACCTAGAATTTCTGACAGCCACTTTTGAAGCTCTAGATCTTGCAGTGTTTTATGTTTTTGGCCATGTTATTGTTTTGATCTTGTAGATTGGTATAAGTACTACATAGCCATGCCTTTAGCTTACACTGATCCGTAACGGAATCCAAGATACGAGTGGTCAAACCAGCGTTAACCACCAGCCTCATTATGAAATCTGGAAAACCCAGATTTCTCAAGAACACAATTCTGACAGTCGTTTGATTGGCCTTGATCTCTCACCTGTGATGTTGTTAGGTTAATGTAATGTAATAGAAATGTACACTGACATGTATTCTACAATATTTGACCATTAGATCATACGAAGTTAAACCAGAATGAAATATATGAAGATTGAAAGTAGCACCCTTGTTACCGCTTGAGTTTCTGGGCAACCCAGAAACTCAAGAACACGGCTGGCAATATTTTCTCGGGCTTTGATCTTGCTGTTATGATGCAGGATGGACATGAAACTTGTTGCTTCTTATAGTATTACATATGTACTATAACTTTGATGCCCTAGACTGCCTAGAAAACACTAAGAGATAAGATCAATTGATGGTTAAACCTCCTATCTTGTTAACTGTTATGAATTTCTGGGTTTGAGTCAATAACATGAAGAACACCTATAACGACGGTAATGTCGCTATACACTCTTTAGCGACAATTAATTTCTGAAATTATTTATTTTATTTATTAAATAGATAAAAATGGTTTTTAATTAATAAAATTACATAATAAATTTCTAAAAATTATTTTAAAGCCTGAAAATTTGATTTTAATTATTCTGAATATATTTCATAAATATTTAATATTTTTGGAATAATAACGATATTTAATTTATTTAATTATAATATTAAATAAATTATTTAAAAATAATTTTAATATATAAAAAATCATGAAAAATAATATTATGGTATAAGAAATTATTTGAAGTTATTTTTAATGACTTTTAAAATTTTGTTATGAATTTCATTAATTAATTAATATTAATGGTAATTAATTTATTTACTAAATGTGTTAAATAAATTATGAAAAAAATAGAATTAATGATTTAAAAATCATATAAAAATAATTTAATTGTTACAAAAATATTTTATGTTATAAAATATAACTTTTGATATTTTTTCATGAAAAACATTAATATTTAATATTAATGGCAATTATCGAAAAATGAATTTAATTGTTTAAAAGTCATATAAATATGATTTTAAGGTATTAAAAATACTTTGATATATTATAAATATATTATAATAATATGTTATGATTTTCATTAATATTTAGTATTATATAAATATTAATGATAGAGGAATCGTGTGGTATTTAATTCATATAAATACGATATTAATGATTGAAAATCATTTTAAATGATAATAATTATTTAAAAATTATTACGAACTTATGAAAAATATTTGGACTGATAATATAATTATCTAAGATAATTGTTAAGTGTTTAGACCGAGTTTAATTGAACTTAAACTCAATATTTATCCGACTAAGCCGTCGAGATTTTAGAATTGTACCAAACTCGACTCAGACTGTAAAACTTTGACTTGAGGTTACGTTCTATGTGATGTATAGACTGATAGGGTTATGTGTTAATGTGTTTAGGTTATTTTAAATACTGTGATGATATTATTCTAATTTTTATATCGATGTTATTTATATAATAGGTCTTCAGACAAAGCTTATTAAAATGCGTAACGATAATCAACGGAACATGCAAGTTTTTCTTAACTCGACCTCGAGTTATTTCATTCAATTATACTTATGGTTAATCATTACTGATTGTCATGTCTATGAATTGTTGATTCGCACTCTGTGCACCTTACATGTATTCATCAGGTATGAAAGGCTGATCACCTTCATTACCATTCGGTCCAGATATAATTAATATGTTCATGTTCAATGTTCGTTCAGCTATGTAAAATTTGTTCATGCTAGTTCACAATTATATTGTAGAACTGTAGCCAGCTTTTGTTCAAT
Source organism: Panax notoginseng (assembly GCA_016801055.1). Taxonomy (NCBI): domain Eukaryota; kingdom Viridiplantae; phylum Streptophyta; class Magnoliopsida; order Apiales; family Araliaceae; genus Panax; species Panax notoginseng. The sequence goes on from CM029015.1 coordinate 113,465,276, forward strand.
TCTTTCAATCATGATATATTCTTAATTTATTGAATTTAAACTTGTCGGGCAAACTTATTGCTCACCCTTGCTATATCATGATTAACTTGCAAATTAAGACGAATACGTCAGATACAGGAAAAGACAAATCCAAGTTCAGCTTGGGAAAATATGTGCAGCTAAATTGTAAAAGTATAGTATGATAATAACGTTATATATTAGACAGGTAATGAATTGTGTATAAGTTAAGGTTACTCGACCTTGAGGAATTGTTTCACTCAATTATACTTGTGGTTAATCATTGCTGATTATCATGTCTATGAATTGAGGATTCGCACTCTATGCACCTTGCATGTATTCATCAGGTACAAAAGGCTGATCACCTTCATTACAATTCGGTCCAGATGTAATTAATATGTTCATGTTCAATGTTTGTTCAGCTATGAAAAATTTGTTCATGCTAGTTCATAATTATATTCTAAAACTGTAGCCAGCTTTTGTTCAATTCTTTCAATCATGATATATTCTTAATTTATTAAACTTACACTTGTCGGGTAAACTTATTGCTCACCCTTGCTATATCATGATTAACATTTCAGATTAAGACGAATACGTCAGATACAGGAAAGGACAAAGCCAAGTTCAGCTTGGGATAATATGTGCAGCTAAATAGTAATAGTATTGTATGATAATAGCGTTATATATTAGATAGGTTATGGATTGTGTATAAGTTAAGGTTACTCGACCTTGGAGAATAATATGTAAAGTTTATTGTATAAATAATTTATGTTTATATCTTTCGCAATATTTGTAGATTGATTGTACCAGATCAGCGGTGATTTGGGACCCGAATTAGGTGTCCTCACATGAGAAGAGTTTCCAAGAATTCAAGAGGAAACTCATTTCAGCACCTGTACTGACAATACCATCAGGTTCGGAGGGATTTGTCATCTACAACAATGCTTCAGGCAGAGGTTTAGGATATGTTCTAATGCAACATGGGAAAGTCATAGCCTATGCCTCACGACAACTCAAAGAATATGAGAGGAATTATCCTACCCATGATCTAGAGTTGGCAGCAGTCATTTTTGCACTAAAGATATGGAGACATTACCAGTATGGGTAGAAAGTAGAGATCTATACAGATCATAAAAGCCTCAAATATTTCTTCACTCAAAAGGAGCTCAATGTGCGTCAACGATGTTGAATTGAGCTATTAAAAAATTACGACCATACCATTCAATACCATCTTGGAAAAGCGAACGTGGTAGCTGACGCGTTGAGTAGAAGATTATATGCGGGTACGAGTACGATATTGTCAACACAAAGGCCCATTTTGTATAACTTTCAAAGGATGGAGATAGAGTTAAAGACTCCAAGTACCTAGGTGATGATTTCAAGTATACGAGTAGAACCGACTTTAATTGATAAAGTTAAAGCTAATCAAGTTATAGACCTGGAGCTGATGCGTATGAAGAAGAAAGTACAAGAAGGTGTTATTCCAGAAGGAAGGATCGACGAAGAAGGAATACTTCGAGTCAACTCCAAACTTTGTGTTCCTAATGACTCTGATTTGGAGTATAAAATCATGATGGAGGCACACAACACACCGTTTGCAATCCATCATGGAAGTACCAAAATGTATCGTGATCTTTGACATACATTTTGGTGGAGCAATATGAAGAGAGAGATTGCATAGTTTATATCAAGGTGTTTAACTTGTCAACGTGTCAAGGCGGAGCATCAAGTACCAAAAGGTCCATTGCAACCAATTGAAAATCGAAATGGAAGTGGGAGCATATCAACATGGATTTCGTTACTGGTCTTCCCAAGGTTTCTCCAGGCATAGATGCAATTTGGGTCATTGTTGATAGATAAACCAAGTCTGCTCATTTCTTACATTAACAAGAAACTTATTCAGTTGAACGTCTTGCTAGTATGTGATTATGAGATTGCATGGTATGCCAGTATCCATAGTTTTTGATCGAGACCCAAGATTCACTTCACAATTTTGGGTCAGCTTGTAGAAAGCTATGGGCACTGATTTACAATTCAATTCTGCATATCATCCTCAAACGGACATGCAATCGAAAAGGACTATTCAAACTCTTGAAGATCTATTGAGACTCTGCGTTCTAGACTTCAAAGAAAGTTGGGATATGTATTTACCATTGGTGGAATTCTCTTACAACAACAGTTATCAAGAATATATAGGTATGGTTCCATTCGAGACGTTGTATGGACGAATGTGTCATTCTCTAATATACTGGGACGAGGTGGGTGAAACAACGTTATTGGGACTAGAAATGGTATGTATGACTACGAAAAAGATTCAAATGATCTGGTAATGTAAACAAACCTCACAAGATCGACAAAAGAGTTATGATGATCCTCATTGAAGGGATGTGGAGTTCAATGTTGAAGATTATGTATTGTTACGTGTTACTCCATGGAAAGGAATTACGAAATTTGGAAAGAGATGAAAGCTCAACCCTCGATTCATTGGCCCATTTGAAATCCTCGACCGAGTAGGAACTGTGGCTATAAACTCGCTTTACCTCCAAGTATGTCTCTTGTTCATAACGTTTTTCACATACCTATGTTACGTAAATATGTGGAAGACCCAAACCACATTATTGAATTAGAACCAGACGAGATAGCAAAAGATTTAACATATGAGGAGGTACCTTTTAAAATCTTGGATAAGAAGGAACATATTCTACGCTCAGAGGTTATACCTCAAGCCAAAGTTTTACGGAGAAACCATGATATTGAGGAAATAATCTAGGAGTTAGAATCTAAAATGAAAATATGGTATCCTCACCTCTTCGACATGTCAGGTACGTACGTCAATTTTGAGGACAAAATTTCATAAAAAGGGGAGGTTGTAAGACCCCAACTTTTTTATGAATAAATATTTAATTTTCTCTAAATATTATTTTGATTAATAAGATGTTGATTTGATATAATGCTATAGTTATGTGTGATATGTGAAAATTTTATAAAGTAAGCAAGTTGTCATAAAATATTCGTTTGGTCAGGAAATATTCTTTTTCGTCGGAGAATATCTGTATGACGACACAATCATTGGTGGACCCCACAACAGGATAACTGTCGGATATAGAAAGCGACAGAAATAAACTTTTTATAAAAATAATGGCAAAACTTTAACCGTTAAACTGTTGAAATATCGGTGATAAAAGAATAGTAATACGCGTGGTTGCACAGTAGCACGCGGTATTGTAAAATATCTCTGATTATTGATGCTTACGTAAGATGTCACCTAGTTTTATTCAATTATTGTCACAGTATCATCTGCACAATATTTTATATTATTAATTAATAATTGAGACAACACATTTATTCATATTATTATCTACATTATTGACAATGTCTAGAAAGTTCTGTCGAGGAAAAGGGTTAGGTTATCTAATTGCGCGCTAATAAGGAGAAATCTTTATCGGAAAGTCCCCTCTTTCTTGAGAATGATCTGGTGTCAATATTGTATGTTATAATATTAATGATGAATAATGGTTAAAAGATTAAAAATGTGTTTATTACAGATAAGTAATTTGTGGTAAATATTTATTCAATTTTTTTTATATAAATAGAAGCGTTTGTCATGAGGCGTTTGTTGTAAGTTGACTTATTATTTCATGGAGAGATATACTAATTTATGGACCGTCGGTGGTGGTTTTAATAGTAAATCAATCTGGACCGTAGGTGGTAGTTTTAATAGTAAATCAATCTAGACCATCGGTGGTTGTTTTAATAGTAAATCAATCTAGACCGTCGGTTGTGGTTTTATAGTAAATCAATATGGACCATCATTTATGGTTTTAATAGTAAATCAATATGGACTGTCCGTGAATCAGTTACTATTTAGTCCATTCTCCTATAAATAGAAGCTTATTTCTTCTTTCATTCTCACCAATTTACTATGACTCACAAGAGAAACTATGGAGAAAGAAACTATAGAGAGCAAGAAGAAGAGTACTCTGCTACTTCGCTATTGCAGTATCCAGTCTTCTACTAAGGTAAGGGGTATTATTTCTTTTCATATTCTTAAATCTTCACTTACTATGGTAAGTATTTATTCTATAATCCCTAAAATTAGTAGAATATCCTTGACTTTTGCGCTTCATATAGTATCGCTTCATTGGAATATTGGTCTGAACTTTTATTTATTAAATTTTAATATTTTTACTCGGGATACTATTCACGGGTTACTATTCACTCGGGTATTATTCACTCGGGCATTATTCACTCGAGAATTCGGGGTACTTTGCATGGCGGAGTACTATTTATTTGGTAATATTCACGATAAAAGTGATTTTTTTTATGTCCAAATTATTTTTGATACATGAATATCTATTTATTCAGGGTACTTTGCATGATAGGGTACTATTCACTAGGGATACTATTCACGACAAAAGTGATTTTTTTTCTATCCAAATTATTTTTGATACATGAATATCATTTTTGAATTTTACTCCATAATTAATTATCATGTTGACAATTTGGACATTCTTAAACTCTGGATAAATTGAATTATAGATCTCTAATAATTATCCTTGATCTCCCTTGATTAATTCCTTATACCATTGTCATCATCCTCATGTTTATCTTATCATAAAAGTCATCTTTGGCCCATAGTGCATAGATGGACTGTTGATTGGTAAGATTATGACTAGGAATGTTTGTATTGGTATAATCATGATCTGTAATGTTACAGATAAATGATGTGGTGAAAATCCTCTTTGGCCCATAGTGCATAGATGGATAATTGTTTGGCATGATCATGACCGCTGGAGATACTAATGAATATCCTTGGCCCATAGTGCATGGATAATTCGTTGATGTGAAATATTTATTGATTGTTGTTACAGGGAAAAAATATTGTTGATGGATTTTTAAATCATAGAAGATAGTAGACATCATTCTCTACATGACTCTTCTAATGGATTATTGTTTCCGTTGCAATTATTGATCTAAAACTTGTTGTCTATTGTATTCTATAAAAATTTTCCCTGTTGAGGACTAACAATAATTTGTTTTACATTATCTTAGTCATAATATTCTTTACTGGGCTAGTTGAGCTCACCCATTTCCTTTTGGTTCCATTGTTCTTCTCAGGAGGCGGTAATATAGCTGGGACTAGTCGAAGAGTGGAGTAATGGACCAAGATGGTTTTTATAGCGTCCTCACTATTTTGTAAAATAGTGTAACAATAATTTTAATGAGGACTTTATTTAAGTTTGGATATTGTCTACGAGACAATATTATTTTGAAACTCAACTATTGTGTTGTCATATTTTGCATGACAGTTGTATAAAAGATGTTTGTATTTAAATTTTGTACCATATATTTGGCGACTAATGATGGGTTGTATGCACCTATTTTGGGGGCATCACAAATAAAGTGACCGCTTGACTAAGCTCGAAGTGTGGCATTTATTACTCGATCTAGTAAACTCAAAGGGGTGTCTTAACACCTAGTGCCCTCAAGTCGATAGGTTTGGGAGTCATTGGTCCAAAACTCGTTAAATGAGTAACTCTAAATAGCCTAAGAAAACGAGAGAAATGAAGTGAAAGAAATGATAAATAAAATTTAGAATCATCTAAAATTCATGGAAATGAAACCCCTGTTAAGAGTTTCATCACTCATAGTGCGTGTGTCATATGAAATCAATTCTGCGAAGAATAACGTCTAGAGCGAAGATGAAGTATCTCTGATATAGGGAGATAAGTATTTTGAATCTAACCCTACCCATGAACAATGACCATGGATGCTTCAAAATTTCCTTCCAATTTCATAACTCATTCAATTTCTTAAACTTTTACTTCAAATGCCTTGTTCACAAAAGTGTATTAATTCTGACGGCCGATTCATCAAGCTTTTGGTGCATTTTGTTCTTTTGATGTGTAGGATATTGCTCACTCGCGACTTGGTCAATAATAGAGTTTCTCATATGAATCCCCGGCATCAACATGCGAAAGGTCTGGGTAATTTTTGATTCCAAGAAATGGAAGGAGTATGAGGCAGGATCAAGCCTCTCATCAAAAGAAAGGGGAGACCTCCTAAAAGAAATCACGACAACATAAGCTTGCCCCAACAAAAGAAGGACAAAATTTTCAAAGAAGTCCTTTACTCAAAAATAGATGCATGACCAACAAAAGGTCTAGCAAATGAAATCTTCATCATCAAACATGTCAACTACCGTTCGAGTAGGATCGAGACAATCCAGTGATCAGTCATTGTCAACTACCAGTAGGGTAGGCACCATTGTGAACTACTAGCAGGGTAGGCACCATTGTCAACTACCAGCAAGGTAGACACAGTTGTCAACTACCAGCAGGGTAGGCATCGTTGTGAACTACCGGCAGGGTAGGCATCGTTGTTAACTACCAGCAGGGTAGGCACCGTTGTAAACTACCAGCATATACATCAGGAAGGTCCGGTGATTTCAGAATGTCATTCCCAGCAGAGATGTAGAAAACATCTCAATTTATCTTCATCAAACAAGCATCACAACACCGACAAAAATCAAACCGTTAGAGTCAACACCAGCATAGGCATCAGCAATAACCGATAATTGTAAAGTGATTTATGATGTGCGAAGTGTGATTTGCGAATTGCAAAATGCGATGCGCAAGTTGCGAAGTGCGATTGGCCAAATGTGAAGTGCGAAGTGCGAAATACGATTTGCTAAAGCATTCTAATCATTCATCATAACATTCATTGCATTACGATTTACATTATTAAATATACGTTGTCATATTCCAAGTGTCTAGTAATCTTTATCATGTTCATTCCATTGAATTGCATAAACATAATAAAGAGGAGCATCTGTAGACACTCGAAATTTTGTTTTGCTGTTACTAACTATAGAGGAGGGCAAAAGCGCCTTTTTCACACTCCAGAGATAATCCTAGAGGACCACAATATCAAATCTAACCACGAAGACATCCCCGTGGAACATTAAATCAACCTTGGAGATCAACCTTAAGGAAAAGAAAAGTTGGCAACAATCAAACACGCAAATAGCCCCGAGGGATAACCAAAAGCCACGTCAAGCTCGAGACCAACCTAGGAGGGAAAAAGAGTAATTTTACCAACTCAACATCAAATCATGTCAAATCACTGCCATGAAGGTCATGCAGAACTATAACATCAATCCCAAGTGAAAACAGCGCAAACCAGCTCAACGGACGGACTGTAAAAACTCGAAGATCTGGTCATGGACTTGTCTTCCCGAATTCGAAAAAAGGTAAAATCCCATATCATTGTGTAGCTCCCGAAAAGGTATAACACGCCTCCATCAGATTTCCATATTGAAAGTTATGAAGGTTCGAGCAGACGGCGCATTGATCCAAGTGCACATACTTCAAGACAATGGGACCCACGAGGATGGGCCCACCCGAGTCAGTGGCAGGTAGACCCACGACTATTTTGGTCTATAAATAGACCCCCCATCAGCCATAAAAGAGAAGAAAAACAGAGAAAAAAGAGAGGGAATTCTATCCATTTCAGCTCTTAACCCCTCCTACAGTGTTCCAAACCATAATATTTTTCTTTGTAAACACTTATATACATATATATTATAACATATTAAGTTTTTACCGGTGGACACTGAGTTTTCAAGTTTCAAAAGCAATTTAAAGCCTGCCTTGCTACACACTGCAAGATTTCTTTCGATTCGAAGCTTTTATCTGCTTTTATATATATATATATATATATATATATATATATATATATATATATATATGTGTGTGTGTGTGTGTGTGTGTGTGTGTGTGTGTGTGTGTGTGTGTGTGTATGTATCTAGAGGAAGCTGGAAGCTTTGGCTACACGCATGCAAGGATTTAACTGATGAATCCTTTATTTTGCGACATTTAGATTAAATATCTATTTTATTTTAGTATATTTGTTATGCAGGCTATTCATATGATATTACGTGAGCCTAGGAGCCACGGGATCTAAGATCCAGCTGACGGATCTAGATCTGGTTTTCATGATGGACCCTTTTGAATTGTATAACTAGCATGCAAATTATATGTGTGGTGCATTAGACATATTTTGATGGCTTTCATGCCTATAAGGAACCTGACACTTGTATGTATATTATTTTGTCGAACATGTTTCGCATCTCGAGAATAAAATCAAATTAAGCCAAATACGGAATAAAATGGATGTATCAAAGCCCTCAATTACTATGTGAGCATAAGGGTTTGAAAACCTATTTTCAAAACATCATTTTATATGTCTTGTATTAAAATTGAGCTTTAACACAAGTTAAACTCTTTGTATATAGGTGCAAAAGAGGCATAACATTACTTCCAAATAAAGCACTTAGGCCGAATTAACACTTAACACACACACACACATACACATATTAAATAAATTAGGGAATTAAAAATACGCGATAACCGTATTTTAAGGAACTCGGGGGGTGCCTAACACATTCCCCTCACTTAAGCAAGACCCCAAACTCTATGAATCTCGATTTCCAATGCCTGTTAAATAAAGTCTAATAATTGGGCCTTTTTGCAAAACCTTCCATAAACTCGGTTGAGTTAATATAACCATTTCACTCCTACCAACTGGCGGCTCTATAAAAAATCAATATTTTCAAATTGTCGACATTTCATGTCAGACTCTTTTGTTAATTTCACCCTTTCAAACAAAATTCGAACCACATAGAAAACATAAAGGGTAAGAAATATTTAAAAGAGGAATTCCAAAAAGGAAAATTTTCCTGACGTCGACAGGTGGCCACTTTTCAAACTTTTCAAATTCCCTTTTTTATCTACTTATGTGTGGATGTTGTCTTTATATGCAATAGATGTAAATAAATGTTTTACTACTTTATATTAGTGCCTCGAACAATGTCATCATTACATACTGTGAGACGTGTTGTATGAGAATGTATATTGTGTGATTCCTCCACTAGGAGGTGAACCCGTCAACGTTTGATTATTGAACTCAAAGGGGACTAATCCTGCGAGGCTTAGGAAAGGCGCCACTCAGATTCGCTCTAATTAAAATATCGGATTAACTTCCCATCTAGTAAATTGCAATGATCTGGGGACCTTCATGCCGAAAAGTCACGAGAGTAGCCTAAGATAGGTCAACGTTTGATAAACCAAATATGAAGGGGAGTCTCTTCACGCCTTTCCCTTTCAATTCCATATAAATTTCAATTCAATGTAAATTATGATTCCATGAAAATGTACAGAAAATTAAAAGAAAAGAAAATATGAATATCATTTCCATTCCTTGCCAATGTTATTATTGTACAGATATTTAATCATGTCATGCCACCACTGTCGCATCCGACTGGTCAGTGAAGGATACCCATCCTCTCCCTTATATCTAGAGGTGTATCTCACCCTCTAGCTCATCGAGGCTTAATCTCTGCTTTGGAGTGAGTGCTTTGGAGGCCAAATATTTGAATTTGTCAATCGCCTCCATATGTAAAAATCTATGTCTATCAAATTGTCAGACGGAAGTGGAAGAACTCTTCCCTCTTTGCCTTTTCTGAGTTCTCGGTGGTATGATGCTCAAATAACGATCAAAGCGTTGGTAAAAACGTGTCGAGCTGTCCACACAAAGCCCACTCATGGATGAATGTAAATTAATCTAACTTGGTTGTGTCGTACTTGCTCCCTTAACTCAGTTTTCAATATCTTTCCCCAACTCAGATTGGCAATATCTTACCCCTAAACTTAGATTTTTAGTACAAATATGTTAGTCGACGGTCAATCCAGCAATATTCACAAACTTCAATAGGCAGGGACTACTCACTCTATGGATACCTCGTGTTCAATCTAATTTGCAAGTTCCAAAGCATGTGATAGCATTATACCCGCTCAAGTGCACTAATTACCAAATTTGCAGTTGGAGTAATTACTTTGGCAATAAAAATTCCTACTAATTCTACCAACCTACCTAAATCAAATTAATAATTGTCCAAATAGGCAAAGTATGATCAATCCCTGAAGAACTTATCTAATTTCGTGTAAAATTAGTGCTACCCGATTGTGTTGCTAGGCTGAACTTGAAACCCAAGGTTATCTCGAAGCCTTTATGAATTTGAGGGGTAGACAACCCTTGAATCCGTATGCGGTACTTATATAGATTTCGAGTGTGGCCGAATATGGTGAGGAATCACACTGGGGGTTCATTGTTGGAGGTTAATGTTCGATGGTATGCGTTTGGAATGAAAAGTACTCTTCTGAAGCCGACTAAATGAGGGTTTTTTAAAAACTAATTTTCGCGTCTCTCGTCAAGGCTAGAATTTTTGATTTTTAAACTGCGCCGGAGCACGATTGGGCAGAGAACTTTGCACCTAGGCATGGTGAATTCTTGCTTGGGTAGATTTGGCCGAGGACTTTGCGCCAGGGCACAGTTTCCTCTGGTTTTCTGAGAAAAAAAATTCATTTTTGCTTTTTGATCTATGCACTTGCTTAGCAAACTGATCGAGCCTCCATTAAGGTCCTACTCATGTATCCCACCGATTTTGGCCCTCTGAATACCTGAGATTATACATATTACAAGGATTAAAACTCGCAACTTGGAGATTATTCATAAAACATTTAATAAGCAAGTAATTCCTAAAAATTGATATCCTATACTATTCAAATGAAGACTAATCACTACATAACTACTCTAAAGCAAATAACTACAAAAAATCATGGGTTACCTCCTAGTTAGAACTTGATTTATAGTCTTTCAGCCTGACTATTCCCTGTTTTATGCTGGCTGGACGAGATCAATCGAGGTTTCCTAGCGATCAACATCACCATCCCAATAATGCTTCAAGCGTTGTTCATTGACTTTAAATGTTTCCACCGGATTCTGACTATATAGTTCAACGATGCCGTGTGGAAATATTGTTTTAACCATGAATGGACCCGACCATCTGGATTTAAGTTTCCTGGGGAAGAGTCTCAATTGTGAGTTGCACAATAGTACTGCTTGGTCCGGTTCGAACTTTTTATTTAATATTTTCCGATCGTGCCACTTCTTGAACTTTTCGTTGTATAATTTGGAATTCACATATGCTTATAGGCGGAATTCATCTAACTTATTGAGTTGTAGAAGTCTCTTCTCCCTCGTTGATGTGAGATCAAGATTTAGCTTCTGGATGGCCCAATAGGTTGTATGCTCAAGTTCTACTGGGAGGTGACACCCTTTTCCATAGACGAACATATACGAAGACTTCCCGATCGGTGTCTTGTATGTTGTGTGATAGCCCCATAGAGCGTTATCTAATTTCAGAGATAAATCTTTTCGGTTCAGGTTTACTATTTTCTCCAAAATGCATTTTACCTCTCTATTAGATACCTCCGCTTGGCCATTAGTTTGGGAATGATACGAAGTAGTAATTCTGTGGTTGACCACATACTTAGCCAAGAGGGTTCTAAAATACTTAGTGTAGAAAATACTCCCATTACCATTGATGACTGCTCTTAGGGTGCCAAATCTAGTGAAGATATTCTTTTGTAGAAATTTCAAGACGACTTTTGCATCATTCTTCGATAAAGCACTCACCTCTACCCATTTAGAGAAATAATCCACTGCCTGGAGGATGTAAAGGTTGCTACAAGAAGATGAAAATGGCCCCACGAAGTCTATCCACCATACATAAAAGACTTCAACTTCCAAAATTGTATTTAATGGCATTTTATTTCGTTTGGAGATGTTACCCACTCGTTGGCATCTATTATAGTGTTGCATAAATTGATGGGTCTTTACACAAAGTAAACCAATAGAGTTCTGCTTATAGCACTTTGGCAGCCGTCCTCTCACTTCCATAGTGTCCCCCATATAAAGATACGTGCCATGCATGTAAGATACTGTCCACTTCACTTTGTGGCACGCACCGATGAATCGTTTTATCGGCACACTATTTGAACAAAAATGGCTCGTCCCATATATACCACTTTACATCGTGTAAGAATTTCTTCTTTTCCTGACATGTCAAATTCGGAGTAATGATATTACTCACCAAATAGTTGGTAAAATTTGCTTACCATGGAAATTCGGAACTAACCCCAAACAATTGTTCATTAGGGAAAGACTCATTGATCAAAACTTTATCTGCCTTGTCTTGGTCCAGATTCTCTAATCTCGAAAGGTGGTTAGCCACCTGATTTTCTATTCCCTTCCTATCTTTGATTTCTAAGACAAACTCTTGAAAAAGTAGTATCTAGTGAATCAGTTTAGGTTTTTCACCTTTCTTGGAAATTAAGTACTGAATAGCTAAATGGTCGGTGTACATCACAACCTTAGTTCCAATCAAGTACGAGCAAAATATATTAAACTCATACACAACCGTAAGTAGTTCCTTCTCGGTGGTTATGTAATTCAGCTGAGCATACATCAATATCTTACTCCCATAGTAGATCGCATGGAAAATCTTATCTATGCGTTGTCCCAAAACAGCCCCTATCGCATAATCACTAGCATCACACATCAATTCAAATGGCATGGTCTAGTCCGGTGCTACGATTATAGGTGTTGCTTTAGCTACTCAAATGCCGATAAACATTCTTCGTCAAATCTAAATGGTACATCTTTCTCCAATAAACTGCATAAGGGTTTTGAGATCTTAGAAAAGTCTTTTATGAACCGGTGGTAGAATCCAGCATGCCCAAGAAAACTATGAATCCCTTTTACGGATGTCGGTGGTGGCAGATTTTTAATTATCTCTAGTTTGGCTCGATCCACTTCCAACCCCCTTTCTAATACTTTATGCCCAACGATGATTCCCTCTTGAACTATGAAGTGACATTTTTCCCAATTAAGCACAATATTGGTTTCCACGCATCCTTTAAGTACTATAACCAAATTTTTTAAATAACTATCAAAAGAATCCCCAAATACTGAAAAGTTATCCATGAATACCTCTACGCTACGCTCCACCATATCTAAAAATATTGCCATCATACATCACTGAAAAGTCGCCAGTGCGTTACACAGTACAAATGACATCCTCCTAATGGCAAAGGTGCCATATGGGCATGTGAACGCTATTTTCTCTTGGTCCTCCGGTGTGATTACAATCTGATTTTACCCCGAATAGCCATCTAGCAAAAAATAGTAGTCATGTCCAGCTAATCTGTCTAACATCTGATCAATGAAAGGCAATGGGAAGTGAACCTTTTGGGTTACCTTGTTCAGTTTCGTGTAATCCATGCACACCCTCCAGCTGGTCACTGTCCTTGTGGGTATTAGCTCATTATTTTCATTAGTTACCACTGTCATACCACCCTTCTTTGGGACACACTATACCGGGCTCGCCCATGAGCTATCAAAGATAGGGTAAATTACTCCAACATCAAGCCATTTTAGAATTTCCTTCTTTACTATCTCTTTTTATGATCGAATTAAACCTTCACTGTTGTTCCACTGTAGGCCTAACATCATCTTCCAGTAATATCTTGTGCATACAAAATGAAGGGCTTATTTCCTTGATATCAGCAATGGTCCATCCAATAACAGTTTTGTATTCTCAAAGCACCCTCAATAGCTTACTTTCCTACAATTCGTTAAGTGCAGGTGCAATAATTATAGGCAAAGTAGATGAATTACCCAAAAATGTATACTTGAGGAGTTTAGGTAAAGGCTTGAGTTCAAGTGTAGGTGACTCCTCTAGTGATGGTTTCATCCGAACCGATGATTCTTGTGCAATTTCCAATGGCTCAAACGGTATTTAAAATCTACTCACTCTAGGCAATGCATCCAACATGTGAAAATACTCTATCAATTCTAGATCATCAATATCAATATCTCCCAACAGTGTGTTTTTCTAAAGGATCCATTTTCATAACCGCACCAACTCTTCATTCACAATTTTCTCAACCACATCCATCCAAAAGCATTCCTCCTCATCTGTAGGGAATTTCATGGCTTTGAATACATTAAATGTCACCTATTGCTTTTGAACCCTCATTATCAATTCTCCTTTTTGTACGTCGATGAATGTTCTACCGGTAGCCAAAAAATGGTCTTCATAAGATGATGGGAATATCTTTATCTTCCTCATAGTCTAAAATGATAAAGTCAGCAGAAAAGATGAACTTGTCCACTTTCACTAAGACGTCTTCCACTATTCCCCATGGATATGTTACTGACCTGTTCACTAGTTGTAGAGAAATATTTGTTGGTCTTGGTGCTTGCAATCCCAACTGAGCATAGATAGACAATGGCATCAAATTAATGCTCGCACCAAGATCATATAGACATGTTGAATGACGAGCTGCCTATCGTGTATGGAATGGTAAAACTGCTCGGATCCTTTAATTTGGGAGGGAGCTTCTTTTGTAAGATATCGCTACACTCTTCGGTAAGAGCCACTATCTCAAAATCCTCTAACTTCTTTTTCCTAGATAAGATATCTTTCATAAACTTAGCATAGCTAGGCATCTCCTCTAAAGCTTCCGCAAATGGAATGTTGATCTATAATTTCTTGAACACCTCAAGAAAATTGGTAAACTACTTATCTTCTTTCTATTTTCGGATTCCCTGTTGAAAAGGTGGAGGTGGAAAAACTACCGTTAGAGAAACTGTGAGTTCCTTAACCACTAGTTCCTCTCCTACCTTGTTCCTTTCAGCTGTTTCCTTTGCTTTTTCCTCAACATCCGTCTCCTTAGTTAGATTTTCTACACTTTTCTCATTCAACTATTTTCCACTCCGAAGTGTAACAGTTTGGCACTACTCTTGGGCACCCCAAGGATTCTTCTTGGTATCACTCGCAAGAGCCCCTTGAGGTCTATTATTCAAAGAACTAGCCAGCTGTCCCATTTGATTTTCCAGATTTTTTATTGTCGTAGCCTGAGTTTTCATTACTGCTTCATTACCATCTATGTATTTCATTAGCAACTCCTCCAAATCTATTTTCTTTTCGACTTGCGAAACTGAATGATGTTGCTAATTTTGAAATCCGGGTGGATATGTAGGTCGTGGAGCTTGCTGATGATTCTGATTATTGCTCCATAAAAAATTAGGGTGGTTCCTTGCCCTAGAATTGTAAGTGTTCTGATACGAATTTGGTGGCCGAGTGTAATTTCCCACAAACTGTACTGCTGCCAGATTTATTGCACATTATTCTGTCGGATGCTCCCTCGCACACAACTCACATACAAAAGCTACCTGCGGAACCTGTACTCCCGTAATGGCATCCATTTTCTTCGATAATGCATATATCTGAGCTACTAAAGTTGTTACGCCATTCACTTCTAAAACTCCAGCTGCCTTAGGTTGAGTCATCCTTACAGTTGGCCACTGGTAATTATTAGCTGCCATAGTCTCTAAAAAGTCGTTTGCCTCCTCAAGCCTCTTGACCATAAATGCTTCTCCCAACGCTGCATCTATGCTTGTTCGAAGATTACTATTTAACCCATTATAAAATGTGTTCATATGCAACCACTGAAAGTAGTATGCACACAAGCCAATCATTTTAAAGATAAATCATATACTTTGTAACAATCTTATTTATTTATTAATAAAAATATTCATTATAAAAATATTCATTAACTAAAGGCTTTAATTTATCTACATAGTGATGTTCTAATAATGTGATAAATCCATAGTTTTAAGTAATGCGTTTAGAATCATGATGAGATCATGCTAATGAGATCTAAATTATTAGATAGCTTAAAAACTAAAATGATCCCAATCGATGGATTACTAAAAAGGGGATTAGTGAATCCATATAGATTAGTACATACGTTGCTTGCTCATTGGATGAGGATGATTGATCTAATGATCATTTGTGTGGAGACATTAAAGCAATTATGTAGGTGCTTATTGGAGAATAAGTCACTAATCGTGACTCACTAAGGAATACCTAATGGAATTTTACTTGCATGTCAATAGGAATTCCTGAAGTAATAATAGTACAAGTGATCCTTAAACTTGAGATCATTATTGTATCTTGTGTGTAATGAATTATACTTTGACTTATTCTTTAAGACCCTTAGGGTATATCAAAGGGTATATTTGGGTATAATAAGTTGTACATGGAGATAATATATGATCAATAAAGAATCTATCGCTTCTAGTAAAAGAAGAGAAATGTCCTATGTGAGTTTATAAATGACAACCCAGTAGTCCTTGGCCAAGGCAGAATGAAATTACAAAGGAATTTCTAATTTGCATTATTTGGAGTTGTGCATTTAAGAATTGAAATACATATAATTAAATAAAATAATATTTGATAGTAAATCCATGTCTGAAATTTAATTGGGAGATTGTATGGTGGAAGGATTGAATTGTACGATAACTATTTACTCAAATGTTCTTTTATGATTAATGTTAAAATCTATATTATCTTGAAAGACGTTAATCGCTAGGGAGACTTATTCCTGAATAAATATTATTTATTTAAATAAATTAATAGTTTAATTTATTTATTTAAATAAGATTAGAATTGTTCTAATTTATTTATTCACAGTCGGTTTAATATGGAGAACCTAAAGGGTCACACCATAAAAGGAAGAATAATTATTTAAGAATATAATGGCATAATTGTAATAATACGTTAAGCGTATTTAATTTAATTTATGGTGATAGAATGAATTAAATACCTTAATATTTATTATTTAATATTTTAGAAATATTAAATATTAATTAATAAGAGGAATCTTATTAATATTATTACAATTATTATTATTTTAATTTCTAAAGGAGTTTGAGAATTAATTTAATATAAATACTCTAATTTATTCCTAATAAGATTAGGAGGCTAATTAATTAAAAGAGTTTAATTAATAATCCATAATAAAATTAGGGAGTTTAATTAATTTAATTTTATTAATAATACCCTTATTTCTAATTAGATTAGAAGGGTTAACTAATATCTTTATAAGAGGAGTCTTATATTAGATATAATATACGTTATTCGAATTGTTAGAGAGTACTGAAAGTAGTACGCACACAAGCCAATCATATTTGATGACAAAGCATATACTTTGTAACAATCTTATTCATTTATTAATAAAAAATATTAATTTATTAAAAGCTTTTAATTATCCACATGATGTTGTTTTATAATATGTGATAAACCCATATTTTTAAGCAATGCTTTTAGAATAATGACAATGATCATTCTAATGATATCTAAATTCTTAGAAAGCTTAAAACTAAAATAGTTCCCAATCGTTGGATTACTAAATTGGGGATTAGTGAATTCAGATAAATTGATACATACGTTGCTTGCTCATTGGATGAGGATGATTGATCTCATGATCAGTTGTGTGGAGACACTAAAGCAAGTATGTAGGTGCTTATTAGAGAATAAGTTCACTAAACGTGGCTCGCTAAGGAATACCTAATGGAGTTTTACTTAATTGTCAATAGGAATTCCTGTAGTGATAGTAGTACAAGTGATCCTTAGACTTAAGATCATCTAGTATCTTGTGTATGATGAGTTATACTTTGACTTATTCCTTAATACACTTAGGGTATATCAAAAGGTATGCTTGGGAATAATAAGTTGTACATGGAGATAATGTATGATCAATAAAGAATCTACCACTTCTAGTAAAAGAAGAGAAATGTCCTATGTGATTTGATAAATGACAACCCAGTAGTCCTTGGCCAAGGCAGAATGAAATTTGAAAGGAGTTTCTAATTTGTATTATTTGGAGTTGTGCATTTAAGAATCGAAATACATATAATTAAATAAAATAAGACTTCACAGTAATTCCATGTCTTATATTTAATTGGGACATTGTATGATGGAAGGATTGAATTGTACGGTAACTATTTAGTCAAAAGTTCTTTTATGATTAATATTGAAATCTATATTATCTGGAAAGTCGTTAATCGCTAGGGAGGCTTATCCCTATTGTAGAATAAATAATATTTATTTAAATAAATTAATAGTTTAATTTATTTATTTAAATAAGATTAGAATTGTTCTAATTTATTTATTCGCAACCGGTTTAATATGAAGAACCTAAAGGGTCACACCATAAAATGAAGAATAATTATTTAAGAAGTAAATTGCATAATCGTAATAATAAGTTAAGTATATTTAATTTAATCTATGGTGATAGAATAAATTAAATAGCTTAATATTTATTATTTAATATTTTGGAAATATTAAATATAAATTAATAAGAGGAGTCTTATTATTGTTATTACTATTACTATTATTTAATTCCTAAAGGAGTTTGGAAATTAATTAATAAAAGTACTCTCATTTATTCATAATAAGATTAGGATACAAATTAATTAAAAGAGTTTAATTAATTATTCCTAATAAGATTAGGGAGCTTAATTAATTAAAGTAATTTAATTAATTAAATAATACCCTATTTTTTAATTAGATTAGAAGGGTTAACTGATTTCTTTATAAGAGGAGTCTTATATCAGATATCAATAGACGTGATTCCAATTGTTAGAGAGTACACTCTTTTTCTATGAGAGATAGAAAAACTACAAATATCCATCTTCTTGAATCTTTCTTCTTCTTTGGTGGATCACCTCTAGAGGCCAAACACTTGGGTGACTAACGTTGATCAAAGGAAGGAACCAAACTCGGAATATTCAAGTTGAACGTGAAAAAGATTTGGAGGTGAACTTGTACCTGAAGAAGCTCGTATTTTCAAGGGTATGATTCTTGTTCTTTGTCTTTTCGTTTAATTAATAATTGTACATAAAGGATGATCCGGGTATATGGTTTGTAAAATTTTAAAACTCTATTTTTCCACGCTTCCGCTTATTTTGTGCAATTTGATTGCGTTCATTAATATTACAAACCTAACAGTGGTATCAGAGCCAAACCTTTATGTGAATTATTAATTATTTTAAATTGATATATATATATATATATATATATATATATATATATGTGTGTGTGTGTGTGTGTGTGTGTGTGTGTGTGTGTGTGTGTGTGTGTGTGTGTGTGTGTTTAGAACAATTTAATTGGGCATAATTTGTTATATAAAATTTATTTATTTTTAAAAAGCTATATATATATATATATATATTATTCTTAATTATTTTATAATTAAAATAAAAAGTTTATTTTAATATTAAAATTAGATTTCATGCTAACTAATTAGAATTGGAATTGGATTTTATGATAACTAATTGGAGTTGAAATTAGATTCTATGTTTCCTTAAATATAGGAGTTTATTTAGATATGAAATAAGATTTCATATTATTCAAAATAAAAGAGTTTATTTGTGAATAGGAAAGAGAATCCGTATTTTCTTAAATAAATGAGTTTATTTAGATATGGTATAAGATTTCATATTATTCAAAATAAAAGAGTTTATTTGTGAATAGAAAAAATAATCCGTGTTTTCCTTAATAAAGGAGTTTTTTTTTACTTGTAATTGGATTCCATAATTAATTAAAATAAATGAGTTTATTTTGATTAAAATAAAATAGTTTATTTTATTCAAAATTGGATAAATTAAAATAAAAGAGGTTTATTTTAATTTAAATTTGGATTAAAATAAAGGAATTTATTTTGATTCAAAATTAGATTTTATGCTAATTAAATTTGCCCATTAAATGATATCAATATATATATATATTGAATGTTTATTATTTATGAGATGAATGGTATTTATTGATGCATATGGTGATGTGTAATAGGATTGATTATGGACTATTAACCGATGTGATTGAATTTTATTTTAGTTGGATGCATGAATGTTTGAGTTTTATTAAATGTGGTCTACTTACCTCGTCTTTTCTATTTTTTTTTCTTAATCTAAATTCTAACTCCCTCCTATGTACTTCCCCTTGACTGCTTATCAAGGTTTATATTTATTTTAAAATAGTTTTATAATAGGAATAGTTAGAATTAATTTTGAAGAATTAGAGATCAAGGGACAAGGAGCGCTTGAAGACCCGTTTGTAATGGAGCCCGAGTTTAAATATAATAGTTATATTTAAATATTAATTCTTGCACCCCTAGGTTTGACCTTTTGGTTCACTTGAGTATATGTACGAGTAAGTATCAAGTTTAAGGTTGTGCAACCGTACTTTTTAATGGTGGATGTATAGGAGTCGGGCTAAATGATTCCTTCAGAGAGCGGAGGTATATACGAATTAGTAACCGATCTAACTCACTGTGAAAACAATGTAGACGAGACGGAAACTAATTTGTTGGTTATTTGTGAGAAACCACTCAGTGTACTATATTGAATACTATTAAAGGCTCGACGTGTGCTAGGTTTAGACTGGTATATATGTACGTTGTTGACGAGAGTAGATAACCGTTATACCTTTAAAATGGTTAGAGAATTATTGAGTAAATTGATACACGGTGAGAAGTTAAAATGAAAGGAATGTATGTATGTGTTACATTCGAGTTTTGTGTTATTAATGGTAAGAAATCGTAAAGGAAATGTATAGTAAGTTAAACTCATAAGGGAAATAGAGTTTTAAAACTCGAAGTGTGATTCTTAAATTATTAAGGAAGATAGTAGTCGATGATGTGGAATCAAAGAGAGGATTGATGTTAGACGAGTTAACGCTTAAGGAGGACGTGTAAAAGTATTTAGAAGCGTAAGGTTTCATTGCTGCTAGTGCAGAACTTGTCTGCCTCTGATTTTGGTATGGCGCAGCTGCGCCATTTCCAAGTTTGTGACCAGCGAAGCTGCGCCAGTCTGTAGAAAACTCTGAGTCAATTTATGATAATATGATTTCAAGCTATGCATACTAATAACTCTTATAAGGTCATGCATGGTGGCTAAGTGTTCATTGGTTAGCAAAACATGACTTGAATAAATATTTAATTAATTAACCCGGATTAAATATGGTTAATTAAGTGGTATTATAGACTATTATATTCTATTAGAAGAATGCATAATAATTATATATTTCTAATATTGAGTTATTTTAATAAAAGGAGGAAATGTTATTTTTGAATAATAATATTACCTTATATATTTTTATATAGGGTATGATTAATAATATAGTAAATGTATTAAAACGTATTTGCTATGTGTAAATAAATTGATGGAAACAATTTATTATAATAGAAAATAAACTCATTATCTATTTTCTATATATAATATATGTACATATGTCGTACATATAGTTAATTGTATTATGTTGAAAGAATAATAAGTGTGGAGAATGAGAGAAGCTTCAGATCGAGCTTGTAAAATATGCATTGTGTGGCACAATGATGAGGTATATTGTCCTATAATATTAATTATTGTTATGGACAATATACTAGTATCTAGTAATTATTTGATAGTATATTGAATTATTATTATTGCGAGTGATAGCATGATAATAAGTATATTGGTTATAAATATTATAAGATTTATATTTATTGTGATAATTAATCATATAAACGCTAATCAATTGTTATAGAGATTAATAATTGATTTACGAGGAATGGATTAATTAATGCTATTAATTAATTGATAAGACAAGTAATTTATTAATTTCCATGTGCATGTATGCGATATTAAAATTATAACGTATGATAGTTAACTATATATTATACGAAGTGTAAAGTGTGGTGTGACTATATTATATAGAAACCATATATTAAGATTTATTGAAACTGTATGATATGAATACATCATGAAATGTGTATGTGACAATATGTATGTGGGCATATATTAAAATAATATACCATAAACATATTGTAAACTATTATTTTAATAAAATATACCGGTGTGATAAAATGTACATGGATTATATGCATGTTACATTTCTATATCACATCTACTACCTTAAAATATTAATTATGAAAATTATATTGTGACATTATGTTATAATCCATGTATGGATGTTATGTGTATACAATATAACCTAAGAATAGGGTTGCATGTGTATACGTGGATAACCTATGTTTTGCAAGAATTCTGAGATTCTTCTCTCTTGTCCCGAATTGAGTGTCACAAAGGACATGAATAGTGACTTAGAAGCTAAGTTACGTATTCTCTAAGTGGCTATGGAATAGGTGATCATGTGCTAGCAATGTGACTGGCATGGGGTTGTTGAACAACTCTTTAGTGACTAATGTTTTCTCCCATTACACATGAACTCTAACTCTAGTGTAATGGCAATGTCCAATCTAAGTTTCCTTTATAAATAGAAACTCCATTTGCAGTTTTGAGGTTGGTAATGGTATGAGGTTGAGGGTTCTAAATGGCTGAGAAAGTATAGAAGCATAATCAGTATATGAGGAGTCCAATTCAAGCTTGTGGAGGTATAATTTCTAATTTTGTTCTTGAGATGGGTTTTGTTTGATTCTTGAAATTTCTTGAACTCATTTGTTAATTGATATGAGTAATCATGTTATAAGGTGTTTAGGAAGTCTACTAGCATGTATAAACACTTTGGTAAAGGTTTGAAGCATACTTGAATCGTTGGAAACCAAGTTGAAAATCACTCTACAAAACAGAGCATACATACTGCTACTGAACCTGACCTGGCGCAGTTGCGCCCTGGTTATACTGGGGTGCAGCGCAGCTGCGCCATACCTCAGAATCAGCTGCTGGTTTTGTTTGTGCTGTGTGTTATGGAATTGGTGTTATGACCTTAATATATATTCTAAAAGAGGTATAGCATGAAGTATAAGGTTTTCGTATATAGTATGAAGTGTCCAAACATAAATTAGTAGGAAATCTTAAACAAGAGCTTTAAGCTTTGAAAATAAACTATGTTAGAGATAATGTTCTGCAAATTGTGAGCTTAATGACTTATACATATGACTGATTTTTACACATAGATGAGCATGTTATAATGTACATAGTTCTTTTGATCATGACCAAACTTGCTAAGCTTTGTGTTAGAGACGTTTTCAAGAAAAAGCTTAGCATACTGAGCTAACATGCATGATTACTACATAGTTTATATTCTGACCTTGCGAGCATGTTAACATAACTTGACTACATATGTTTAGAGTTTTGAAGTTGTCTTATGTGTGTTAGATTGCATAGTTCAAGCCTAAAATGGTTTCAATAGCAAACTTGAACATATTTTCGAAATCTAGTTGCATCACATGAATATCTAGATGCTAATGAGATAAGATGTCATGTTATGCCTATAATATCTCTAGGTGTGATTTATATGTATGGAACATGATGATTTCAAAATAAACATGAGTTTAAAGCATGATTCAAAGCTTTAAACAATAATAGCTATGAATAAGCAATATGAATACTACAGGTATATGCATTAATAGAATTTGAAATCTCTATGTGGGTATATAGCCAAGCAATGAGTCATGGTAACCGCTTAATAATGTTTTGCTTGAATGCCATGTAAGATGTAAGTTCAAACTTATACAAATGAACTCAAGAACAGTTATGTGATTATGTGAGCACCTCTAACATGTAGGTATGATAGAGTATTAGTACATAGATGTATAAGGTTTGGGCAAAAACTGAAAGGCAGCAGCTCAGCTCTGGTCTGGCTAGGGGACAACGCAGCTGCGCTGTCCCTAGGCCTAGACAGGGCGCAACTGCGCCGTGCAGCAGTCACATATGGGTTCTATTTTTGTACTGATGTTTGAAGCATGCCTACATGATTACCTTAACTTATCTTACATGACCAATATGCTAGGTAATGTGTTAAGAAGCATGCTATGTGATAGAGACAAGGGTTGATCATAATTTTCATACGTTAAAGAATGTTTTTAATCAAGACATTGTTGTACTTATGATGTATTAAAAATAGATTTGTATTATATAATATAGGATAAGGGATGTGTATAACGTCATAACTGAGTTAGACGTTTATGTGTACATTTGAACTTACCTATACTAGTTTTAAATATGTCAATCACGTAACGAGTTATGTGTGTGATAGATATATACGGATGTGGATGTCATGTCCGAATGGTTAAGGTATACCTATACGGACCTAGCTACTCCAAGAATGTGATAAGAAAATGAAGTGGAGGTTTTACGAACCTAGTTAGGAAATAATATAACATTATTATTACATTGAGAATGTATGAATGTATGACTGAAGGATATGAATCCATGATTATATAACTGTGTAGGAATACATGAAGTGCATATAAGCTTTAAGTAGTTAAGTCGTAGTTGATAAACTATAAATCAGGCAAGTCTTTCAGTTCCTATTTGATATATGAATTTGATAGCTGTTAGTTGAGCTATATTATGTTATGCAAATGTTGATGTATATATATGAAATGCATATGAGATATGTATGAAATGTGAAAGTTGATCTTTGATGATATGTTTATGATATAAATTATATTAAGTTGTAACGTTCAAAGATATTTGAAATATCGAACGTCGCCTTCTAGCATCGTAAAACAATAGAGTATTAAATATTTAATATGAGTTTCTTGTGCGCACACAAGGTAAGTATTAAATATTTAAGATGTTGTTTTATCACATTTAATGCTTATAAATAGACTAAACAATGCTATTTTGTTGTGCACACACAAGGACAGTGTTTTTCTTTTGAATATATGGAGTGCTAGGTATGACTTAACTTAGATCATTTTAGTTCGGATGTGCACACACTTGACCATTATGATCTAAGAGGCAAAATACAAGGAGTTGCATAGTTGATGTAATTGACAAGAGTTGTCTACCTATTTATATATATATAGTTTGTTGTGTACACATAAGGCTATATACATTTGAAATGGGATCCTTATTCTCACTAGCATATCTTTAATTAGATATCACCGAACTATATAGATTGAGGGTAATATAGTTTGAAGAAAATAGTGGGAGATACCAATTTAAAACAAGACCTAATTTATTTTGGTAATTAATAAAAGAATGTATGCTAAAATGTTGTTAATTACAAATTCACTTACTGAATTTTACAATGTCTAAATTACTATCACTGCGTAGCATATTAAATGCTAAATTAACCGGACCGAATTAAACAGATTGGTTAAGGAAATTGAGAATAGTTCCCATGGCTGAAAAACTATCTTATGTCCTTAATACGTCTATCCCTGCAATGGTTGTAGACAATGCCTCTGAGGAAGAGATTGCTATTTTAGAAAGTGGCAAGATGATGCACAGTTGGTTCAATGCATCATGCTCACATCCATTAGTAACGAGCTTCAGCGTCAGCATGAAACTACGGATGCTCCTACTACACTCATGCACGTCAAATAGTTGATGGTCAGGAAAGTAGCACTAATAGATATCAGATGTCTAAGGAGCTCTTTCGATCTAGAATAACTAACGACACTACAGTACATACACATATCCTAAACATGATCAATTTGATTGAACAATTAGGACAACAGATTTTGTCATGGATGGAGAGTTGAGCGAAGACTTGATCTTGCAGTTACTCCCGCACTCCTTCTCACAATTGTTGCGAATTTTTTATATGAACAAGCTAGATATCAAATTCGCTGATTTGCTTAACATGTTAAAAAATATTGAGAGTCACTTTCCAACCAAGAAAGACCAAGTCTTACTGGTAGGGGTCAAAGGATCTTCTAAAAAGAAGAATGATTCAAAGAAGGTAAATAGAAAGACATAAACAAAGGATAATAAGAACAAAATTGATACGGATAGCAAAGGAGTTTGCTTCCACTACAATAAGCCTGGACACTATAAAGAAACTGCAAGAAGCATCTTACAGAGGCTAACCAGAAGAAGCTTAGTGAAGTTTCGGTTACAAATACAAATTTATTCATGATTTAAAATAAATTTTTCTTTAAGTTAAGGTTCTACTTGGGTATTGGATACCGACTTTAGTTATCATAAATATAGATTTATGAATGGACCGCGCAGAAGTAGAAAGTTAAACCAAGATAAGTAATTCTATATGTGGAAAATGAAGCAAAAGTTGCTGCATTAGCCATAGAAACTTATAGTTTAGCATTGCCTACGGAAAATCTATTAAGTCAATAAGTTGTTATTGTACTCCAGTTCTCGTTAAAAATATTATTTCCATTTTGTTGTTGGACAATAAAATCTTTGGTATTATATTTAAAAATAATTGTTGTTATATTTATAATAATAATGTTTTGTATAGAACTGAAATATTACTTAATGGATTTTGTATCCTTGACTTATGTAAAAAATTATTTTGCAAATTGAACAAACTAGTATAAGAAAAGGAGATGATCATTTAAAGAGTTGAATGTTTGTATTTGATGAAATACAAGTATGAATTATTTGAAAGGTTCAAAGAATTCAAAAGTGAAACTAATTTGAAAAGTATTAAGATTCTTTGATTAGATCGAGGAAGGAATTCTTGTGCAATAAGTTTCTAAATCATCTCAAATAGTTTTCACATAATGGACACCTCCTGATACGCAATAATTGATTGATGTATCTGAAAGGAAAAATCATACCTTGTTGGACATGGTGCGGTCCATAATGATTTTATCGACATTATAGTATCCTTCTAGGGTCATGTCCTAGAAATGGCTGCATATCTACGAAACAAGGTAACCTCAAAATTCGACCCCAAGACTCTATAAGAGTTATGGACAGGGAGGATTCCTAATCTTAAGTATGTTAAGATAAGGGGTTTTCCAACTTATGTTAAAGAGGTTTCAAAGGATAAGTTTGGGACAAGATTTGACAAGTACAGATTTGTGGGACATCCTAAAGTAAGTTTAGGGTATATGTTCTATAATCCTACTTAGCAAAAGATATTTATTGCGAAACACGCTACCTTCTAAGATAAAGGTGTTTATCATTGAAGGGGCTAGTGGGAGGATAATAGATTTTGAAGAGTTCAAGAACCACAAAATACTATAAGTCAAATAAGAGGAACCTGTAGATAGACCTATTATACCACAACTGAATCGTAAATCTAGAATAGTACCGAAGATACTTGGGAGGTATGGATTCGTTATGGATGATGATAATGAGGTACGTATCATAGAAGATGATGATCCAGTTATATACGATGAGGTAAGAGGTGTAGACACTCAGAGAAATGGATTGAAGCAAGCTTCTCAAATATGGAACATTCGTTTTGATGAAACAAATCAAAAGAGTTTGATTTTATCAAAAACAAGAATGAACCTAGTGTGTACAAAAGGGTCAATGGGAGCGTCGTGACATTCCTAGTATTATATGTTGATATACTACGGATAAAGAATGACATACCAATGCTATAATTAGTAAAGATAAAGTTGTCTAAACATTCCTCCGCGAATGATTTGGGAAGAGTATCGTAATTGGGGATTAAATCTATATAGATAGATTTATAAGGATACTCAACTTAAAGAAATGTATATTCATTTGATGCTAAAGTTGTTTAGCATGGCAAAATCTATGGGATGTCTCATGTTGATGAGCCTTGGAGTGTATCTCTCTTAATTGTCCCCATAAACTCATACAAGAGAGATCGCATAAGTAACTATTATGTATGCAATAAAATGTACGAGACCTGATGTTGATCAGTCATATTCTGTAGAAGTTCACTATGAGTCAGTGAAAAATATCTTAAAGTACTTAACCGGCACTAAGGATGTGATCATATTCATGGTGGGTCTAAATTAAAACTAGAGGGCTTAACAGACTCGAGTTTTTTTAAACAAACCAAGATGACAGAAAATCCAATTTAAGGTAAAGCGTTACCTTAAACAGTGGTGTAGTGAATTGAAAAGGTTTTAAACTACAAAGTGTTGCTGGTATAGTGATAAAGACAAAGTATATAGCTATAAATGAAGCTACAAGTTGATTGTTTGGATGAAAAGTTCATTACAGAACTAGGAATAGTTCCTAAGTCTCATCTTGGATCTAAACATGTGTTGTGGCACTTTTATTTGATTATAGGAATCATTGAAAGATGGGAAATCACTATACAGATAGTGGACTCTCAAGAACAATATTACATATCCATTAACTAAAGCTTATCCAACAGCAGGATAATCATCACTTAGAGAAAAAAGGTATGAGATACCATGGCGATTGACTTTAGTGCAAGTGGGAGATTGAAAGTAGTATGCACACAAGCCAATCATGTTTGATGATAAAGCATATACTTTGTAATAATCTTATTCATTTATTAATAAAAAGTATTAATTTATTAAAGGCTTTTAATTATCTACATGATGTTATTTTATAATATGTGATAAACACATAGTTTTAAGCAATGCTTTTAGAATAATGATGATGATCATTCTAATGAGATCTAAATTCTTAAAAAGCTTAAAACTAAAATAGTTCTCAATCGTTAGATTACTAAATTGGGGATTATTGAATCCGGATAGATTGGTACATACGTTGCTTGCTCATTGGATGAGGATGATTGATCTCCTGATCATTTTTGTGGAGACACTAAAGCAAGTATGTAGGTGCTTGTTAGAGAATAAGTTCACTGAACGTGGCTCGCTAAGGAATACCTAATGGAGTTTTACTTGCCTGTCAATAGGAATTCATGTAGTGATAGTAGTACATGTAACGAATGATTTGTTTGAATTGTGATTCTGAGGACAGAATCCTTGTAAGGAGGGAATGATGTAACATTCTATAATTTTAAAGTGTGATATTAAATATTTATTGATTTATTTAAGTATTTAATGGATATGTTATTGTTGAATAAATAATTGTTCAATTTGAGTGATGTGGTTTAATTAATTATTTATTGAATAAATAATTAAATATTAAATATTAAATATTTATTGGCAATATTAAATATTTATTGAATTATATGGCAATTTGAGTTGATGTGATTTAATTAATTATTTGTTGTGTAAATAATTAAGGAGCTAAATAAATTAATTATTATGAGATTTTATAATAATGGAGTTTAATTTAATAAGCTGGAGAGCTTATAATGATTTTAAATAAATAATAATATTTAAATGAGAAATTGTAGTTTGAAATATTAGTTGATTAAATGAAATTATTATTGTAAAAAGAATTATAATTGTTTATGTGTTAAAGTAATTTAATAGATTAATGTTTAATTGATTTATTAATTTAATAAAGGTGTGACTAATAACCTTGCTATAAAGGAGTTATTAAAATAAATTAAAAATGGTTTAATTTAGTTTTGTCAAACAAGGCTTAATGCATAATAAGTCTTTAATCTATTAGGATTTTAGCAAACAAGGTATAAGGATTAATCTATTATATTTTAATTCAATTTACCAAACAAGGAGTAAGGATTAATAGGTTATTTTTATTAAGCTTAACCAAACAAGCCTTATGGCTTTTGATTTTTAAAATAATATAACTGATGTCAGTTAAATTCTATACTAAATATATCTATTATTACATACGTTATGTTATTATACGTAAACTAGAGAAAGACTCAGTGAAAGAAAAGAGGAGAAGAAGAAGAAAAGAGAAAAGGGAAATAAAACTTGAGAGAATTCCTTGAAGGTTTGAGAAAGGAATTAGAGAAAAGTAATTGATAGTCAAAAGTAGCCATCAACTTTTCAATCAAAGGTAGTAGCTTAACCTTTTTCTTTAAAAGTCTAGTTTTCTTCTTCTTCTAAAAAAAAAAAAAATTCTCTGTAAATAATTATGGATGATGAATTTCTTATGTATATAGCTTTAGATGATGATTGTTGTTGTAAAACTATTTTTCTTGAATGTATGTATGATTATAATCAATTTCTTTATGTATGTATGCAAATTATGAAGAAAATTTATCACAGTGTTCATATGAAATATATATATGAGTATGGCTATTTTAAAATAGAAATTAAGGTTTTAATTGTTGTTAAATTGATAAATTGATTATAAGAATTGCTAGAGTATGAAAAATCATAATCATGATGCTTGGAAATTTCTGTTTTGATGGAATAACAAAATCACAGTGTTGAATTTCATGGAAAATATCAAAAATGGTGTTTTTGCCAAAAACATTAAAATTGGGTGTTGTATAATTGATGTTTGTGCTAATTGATGGATAGAAACATGTTAGGAGTACTCACAATATGTTTATATGATGTCTATATACAATTTTCATGATAATCAGTCTATTAGATTCGAGCTTTTTGGCCAATTTGGCTTTTTCTTTCATGGTTGCCGAAGCTGTCAGTCGACGCTGACAGTTCACGCCGCGGCGCGGCCCAGCAGTTCATTGCTGGCGCCGCAGCTCCATCAGCATGACGTAAGCACGGCCTGTTGCACAATCACTGCGCCGCAGCGCCGGCTCATAGTATAATCACTGCGCCGCAGCGCCGACTCAACGCCGCAGCGCGAGCCACAATACAAACTGTGGCGCCGCGGCGCGGCTTGGCAGAACTGTCTGACAGTTTTGTTTAAATGTACAAAACTTGAAAATAAATGTTATGTGTTTATCATAATAATGTTAAATGACAATTTCAGTATTATTAGACTATGAACTATCATGTTATTAAGTATTATCTACTTGAAAAATAATTGATTATGTGAATGGGTAATTCAACCCATATGATGAATGTAATTATTTATATAAATGTACAATGTTGGTTAGGACTAATTATGTCAATATGACATATGTTTAGGGTATCAATTCAAGTGGTAAAAGTGTAGCTTGTGCTAAAGGCAAGTTTCCTAAACCTACCTTTTACATTGAGCAAGTTTCTAAGCCTTAACTTTTGATATTTAGCAAGTTCTTTATTGTATAAGTTTTCTAATCATTGGTGTTATTGAACTAATTATTGTTTCAATTTCGATTATCATATAATGGTGTAAATTTATTTGGAGCAAGTTATTCTTGTACTTAACTTGTGGTTTAGCATGTACAATTATATACATGTTGTGGATGTTTATTATTCAATTAACCTTGTCTTATTATTGTTCAAGCAAGGTAGGTTATAATTATTCAAATTGTATGCTATTAGATTATCCCTAAAGCATGATGTCAATTTATAAACATCAATTAAACTATGATTATTCCATAGTATACAGTTATGTCGTTTGTAATCAACTAAACCTTAGTTGATTACCGTTGAATTCTAAATTACCCCATGATGTATCCAAACCAAACTCACTTTAGTACGGACTTGTATTCTAAATACTGAGAAGAACAACTCTTTTATAAGAGGTTACGCTTAGCATTGAAATGATTGTGCACAATACATTGTACGAATGGTTGATCCCCCTAAGTACGTGAAGTCCTTATAGTCTTATGACTGTTAAAGTTTAAGTTGAAAAATTACTTATAACTGTGGACATGATTCGCGGTCATTAGACCCTCAGTAAAGGTTAAAGCTTTCCAAAAGTTAATAGAATATATTGTTAAATTCTATTGAGCTTAATGTTGACAAATGATGTAAAAGTTTAATGATTTAATTACTGTTATTTCAAGTGGGCCTTGTTTGCTCACTCTTGCCTGTAAAATTTCTTACAGCTAAAGTTGAAACTGGTGATGTACCTAGTACCAGTAAAGGGAAAGGAAAGACGAAACAATGCTGAAGACTTGTAATAGTTGAATAGTTTATTTTCAGACTTGGTTTAAAGATTGTAATGAAGTTTATTTTAATTTTTCGCATAAATGATTGTTTGTAAAGGTTAGTTAACCTGGGAGATTTATTTAAGTTTAATCCTGTATGGGCAGGTTTTGTTATTCAATTTTATTATAATTGGGTAGTTAGAAATGAATGTTTTGATTACGTGAACACCAAATCCTGAGGAAATGAAGTACCGGGATTTGGGGGTGTCACAGGTTGGTATCAAAGCTTTAGGTTATGAACCTTAGGTGGGAAAAAAAAGCCTTAGGAAGTAACCTTTGAAAAGATAGTGGAGATAACTCTTATCGAGTTTTAAGAAAGAAGTAATAAAACACTTATGTGCTTATGTGTTTATAACTTATGTGCTCGCGAGTGTCGTGTAGAATGATTAATAACTAAAACTTTAAAATTTTGTTGTCAGGATGACTAATGTTGGAGAATCCAGTCAGGCTAGGGAGGAGGGACCTCAAATGCCTATAGAGGAGGAGCCTCGCGACATTCAGGTAGTTTGGGAATAACTACTGCCATGGGAGTTAGCCCCGTTGGTCACAGTAGTTGAAGATGAGGAGGATGATGTGGAGACAGATGAGGAGGATGAGGAAGAAAGGATTCCACTTAACTCGATAACAGACCGTATTTACGATGAGGTGCATGACCGCAACGTGGAACTTCAGGATACAGTTGAGGAATTGCAAGAGATAGTAGCTGAACAACGGACTGCAATGACACAGAAGGACGATGAGATCCTGGATCGTGAAGAACGACTGACTAACGCCGAGGAGAAATTAATACAGACTGAAGGAGAGAAAGAACAATTGATCTAGATGGTTGCTGAACTGGAGAGCAAGCTGAGAGAAGAAGCTGCTAAGAGGGCAAGAGCTGAAGATGCATACGAGGAAGCTTATCAACGAACTGGAAGAGCAGCGAGAGACGCGCAGGCAAAGGGGATGAAGATGGAAGAGATGGATAAAGTATTTAACACCGCAATTAATCGAGCTCAAGATCGGGTCATGGGATATCCGATTCAGTTCGAGACGCTGCCATCATTCGTGTTAGATCGTAGAACAATGTTTCGAGTCATGGAGGAAGAACGTGATAGGGCTACGAAGTACCTTGATAGATCATCGTAGAAAATGTGTCGGTAATGTACGTAATAAGTATTAAATAATGTGTAAGTCCCTAGTGTTAAGTAACCATGGGATATGATAATAATGATGTTGTCCTGAAACTTTTGTAGTTCAGGAAAGGAATGTAGATAGCAGAGATGCTATTGTGTTATGTTTTCAGAAAGTTTATGAATAAATAAATGTTATTATTTTGTTCAAAGTGTTATGTGCTATGTGGGTATTTCTTTTATAGAGGCAAGTTAATTAAAAATACTTAAAGAAGTTGAGTAATGGTCTAATAGATGTTTTATTTTAACAGAAAATGCCTCCCAGACGTCAGCCAACACGACAGAGAACCACTGAAGGAACTAACAATAATGACAATGTTGATGCGAATCCCGTTCAACAACTAGTAACACTACTGACAGGAGCGTTGCAGAATCAACCTCAAAACCAAGGTACAACGTTTAAGGAGTTTAAGGCGGTTGGACCACCTGAATTCCGTGGGTCCATGAATCCAGTCGAAGCACAAACCTGGATTATGGAGATAGAGAAGGTGTTCGATGTCGCTAGGGTAGTGGATGATGAGAAGACTGCTTTCGCAACGTTCATGTTGAAAGCAGAAGCTAGTTATTGGTGGCAGGCTAATAAAACTCGTGAAGGGCCAGGAGTGATGACTTGGGATAGGTTCAAGGAGTTGTTTTTTGAGACCTATTTCCCGGAGAGTTCGAAGAGTCAGCTGGAAGTACAGTTTCTAGAACTGAAGCAAGGGACGATGACAGTATCTGAGTATGCCGCAAAATTCAATGAATTGACGAGGTTTGCGCCATATCAGGTTAGCACAGATGAGCGTAAGGCGAAGAGGTTTGAACAGGGACTGAAGCCATGGTTGTACAGTAGGGTTTCCCTGTTCCAATTGAAGACGTTTGCAGCAGTGATGGAGAAAGCAGTACTCGCTGAAGGTGGAGGCGAGGCGGTGACAAAAATTAACCAGGAACAAAAGAAGAAGAAGAATAAGAATGAGGTGAAGAATGGTGGTAGTAGCAGTGGAAACAACAACAATAACAACAACAACAACAAGAGGAAGTGGAATGGGAGTATGGGTACTGGAAACCAACAAGGTAACCAGCAGAACAAAAAGTTTGAAGCATGTGCGACATGTGGAAAGTTTCACAAGGGTGCGTGCTTGATGGAAAAATGAGTTTGCTACAATTGTGGCCAGGAGGGTCACATCGCCCCAAATTGCACTCAATCAAAGAAGAATGCGTGCTTCACGTGCGGATCCAAGGATCACTTTGCTCGTGAATGTCCTAAGAAGAAGGAGGGAGTGACAACCAGAAGCAAAGGAGATAACAATAGAGGTGCATGGGCTATTACAGGACCTACAGCATCAATCAAACCCACAGCCAGAACCTTTAACATGACTGTGCAAGATGCTGTGCAATCAAAGGATGTAGTTTCAGGTATTATCCCAATCAATGATATTGATGCATATGTATTATTTGATTCGGGTGCTACTTGCTCGTTTATATCTGATGAATTTGCTAAGAGGTTAGAATTGCCTAGAGAAGAACTGAATTTTCTTTTGAACATAGAAATTGCGAATAAGGAAATAATCTCTATTAGATTCGTATACAAGAACTGTAGGGTGAACATTAAGGAGAATGTCTTGTTGGTAGATTTGATTCCGATTAGACTGGGGGGAATTTGATGTAATTTTGGGAATGGATTGGTTGTTCAAATGCGGAGCGGTAATTGACTGCCAAAAGAAGTGTGTAAACCTTATGACTCCGTCAAAGGTAGTATTTTATGGTAGCAAGTCGCCTAGACAAATGAAATGTTTGACGACTATGCAGGCCAAGAAATTGTTGAGTCAAGGTTGTGTGGGCTATTTAGCTTACATAGTCGATACTCGAAAGAAGGGGGTAAAGCTGGAAGAAATACCAGTAGTGAGGGAATTCGAAGATGTTTTTTCAGAGGATTTTTCAGGACTTCCGCCTGACAGAGAAATTGAGTTCGTGATCGACTTAGTACCGGGAACAGCACCGATATCGAAGGCCCCGTACAGAATGGCTCCGGTAGAAATGAAGGAACTAATGGTTCAGTTGCAAGAGCTGCTGGACAAGAAATATATTCAACCAAGCGTATCGCCGTGGGGAGCGCCAGTTTTATTTGTGAAGAAGAAGGACGGGTCAATGCGTCTTTGCATTGATTATAGGGAGTTAAACAAAGTCACTATTAAAAACAAATACCCGTTGCCAAGAATAGATGACTTGTTTGATCAACTGAAGGGTGCTAAGTACTTTTCAAAAATAGATTTGAGAAGTGGTTATCACCAATTGAAGGTAAGAAAGGAGGATATACCACGAACGGCATTCAGAACTCGGTATGGACATTACGAGTTTCTGGTGATGTCTTTTGGTTTAACCAATGCACCTGCTGCGTTCATGGATTTGATGAACAGGGTGTTTAAACCATTCCTAGACAAGTTTGTAGTGGTATTCATTGATGACATTCTAGTGTATTCCAAAACTCAAGAAGAACACGTGGAACACTTACGTCTGACATTGGAGACACTAAGAAAGGAAAAACTATACGCGAAGTTCTCTAAGTGCGAATTTTGGCTCGACCGTGTACAATTTTTGGGGCATGTGATTGACAAAGATGGGATCTCAATGGATCCGTCGAAAGTGGAAGCAGTAACCAATTGGGAACAACCAAAAACACCGTCGGAAGTGAGGAGTTTCTTGGGACTGGCTGGTTATTATAGAAGATTTATTCAAGATTTTTCTAAGATAGCCACTCCGCTAACAAATTTGACAAGAAAAATTGTAAAATTCGTTTGGACGGAGAAGTGCAAAGAGAGTTTCCAAGATTTGAAGAAAAAGTTAAGTGTGGCACCTGTATTGACTTTGCCAGATAATACAGGAAATTTTGTGGTATATAGTGATGCCTCACATAAAGGGTTGGGTTGTGTTCTTATGCAGAACGGCAAAGTTATTGCCTATGCATCAAGACAATTGAAGGATTATGAGAAGGGGTATCCGACTCATGATTTGGAATTGGCTGCAGTGGTGTTTGCTCTAAAAATATGGAGACACTATCTTTATGGAGAGAAATGTGAGATCTACACAGACCACAAAAGTCTGAAGTATATTTTCACTCAGAAGGATTTGAACATGCGTCAAAGAAGGTGGATGGAATTAATAAAAGATTACGATTGTGAGATCTTTTATCATCCGGGTAAAGCGAATGTAGTTGCAGATGCTTTAAGCAGGAAAGGTCGGGAGAAGTTGATGCTTATAACAACTCAAAAGGAGCTCATTTCAGCAATGACAAAATTGGAGTTGGAAATCAAATTTCCAAAAGAATCTGACGAACAACTATTCCAGATAGAAGCTGATCTAACTTTAGAGAACAAAGTGAAAATTGCTCAATTACAAGATGGAGAGTGTGGAAAAATCAAAGAGAATTTGGGTGAAGGCGGAGACGTAAAATACAAGGTCAATACCGAAGGTTTACTACGGTTCGATGGACGAATTTGGGTTCCAGCAGTGCTAGAGCTGAAAGAAGAAATTCTGACTGAAGCTCATAGCTTAAAGTATTCAATTCATCCAGGAAGCACGAAAATGTATCAGGATTTGCGCCGACATTTTTGGTGGCCAAATATGAAAAGAGGTGTTGCTGAATGCGTAGCAAAATGCTTGACATGTCAGAGAGTAAAAGCCGAACATCAAAGACCCAGCGGATTACTCCAACCGTTAGAAATACCGGAATGGAAGTGGGAACACATCACGATGGATTTTGTGGTGGGTCTTCCAACTACTCAGAGAGGATGCGATGCGATTTGGGTAATAGTGGACAGACTGACGAAATCAGCGCACTTTTTACCAATAAAGATTAGATTCAATCTTGATCAGTTGGCAAGATTGTACATTAAGGAGATCGTTTCGAGGCACGGAGTGCCAATATCAATTGTGTCTGATAGAGATCCGCGGTTTACATCGAATTTCTGGAAGAGACTACAAGAATGTATGGGAACACAGTTGCGAATGAGTACGGCTTATCATCCACAAACAGATGGCCAAAGCGAACGAACAATTCAGACATTGGAAGATATGCTGAGAGCATGTGTCATGGACTTTAAAGGAAGCTGGGAAGATCAACTACCATTGGTGAAATTTTCTTACAACAACAGTTATCACGCGAGCATCGGCATGCCACCTTACGAGGCATTGTACGGCAGAAAGTGCAGAACCCCACTGTGTTGGGATGAAGTCGGTGAACGCCAACTGTTAGGACCAGAACTGGTACAACAAACTGCTGATGTTGTCAAACTCATCAGGACAAGACTGGTCGCAGCTCAAGACAGACAGAAAAAGTATGCTGATCAACACAGACAAGATCGTACATTTGACGTAGGAACTTTTGTATTCTTAAAAGTTTCTCCCTGGAAGGGGAAAATTCGTTTCGATAAAAAGGGAAAGCTAAGTCCGAGGTTTATTAGACCCTTTGAAGTGCTGCGAAGAGTGGGAGAAGTGGCTTACGAGGTAGCTCTACCTCCAGTGTTGGAAAATATTCATAATGTTTTTCACATTTCGGTGTTACGAACATATAAACCCGACTACAAGCATGTGATCGAGTATGAACCTTTGCAGTTCGAAAAAGATTTGACTTATGAAGAGGTCCCTATCCAGATAGTCGACAGGAAAGAACAAGTGCTCAGGAATAAAGTGATACCTTTTGTCAAGGTGATATGGAGAAACCACAACGCTTAAGAAGCTACGTGGGAACTCGAAGAGAAAATGTTGAAGGAATACCCTGAGTTATTTGTTTAATTTGTGTCTTCGATTTTGGGGACAGAATCTTTGTAAGTAGGGAAGAATGCAACGAATGATTTGTTTAAATTATGATTCTGAGGACAGAATCCTTGTAAGGAGGAAATGATATAACATTCCATAATTTTAAAGTGTGATATTAAATATTTATTGATTTATTTAAGTATTTAATGGATATGTTATTGTTGAATAAATAATTGTTCAATTTGAGTGATGTGGTTTATTTAATTATTTGTTGAATAAATAATTAAATATTAAATATTTATTGGCAATATTAAATATTTATTGAATTATATGGCAATTTGAGTTGATGTGATTTAATTAATTATTTGTTGAGCAAATAATTAAGGAGCTAAATAAATTAATTATTATGAGATTTTATAATAATGGAGTTTAATTTAATAAGCTAGAGAGTTTATAATGATTTTAAATAAATAATAATATTTAAATGAGAAATTGTAGTTTGAAATATTAGTTGATTAAATGAAATTATAATTGTAAAAAGAATTATAATTGTTTATGTGTTAAAGTAATTTAATAGATTAATGTTTAATTGATTTATTAATTTAATAAAGGTGTGACTAACAACCTTGCTATAAAGGAGTTATTAAAATAAATTAAAAATGGTTTAATTTAGTTTTGTCAAACAAGGCTTAATGCATAATAAGTCTTTAATCTATTAGGATTTTAGCAAACAATGTATAAGGATTAATCTATTATATTTTAATTCAATTTACCAAACAAGGAGTAAGGATTAATAGGTTATTTTTATTAAGCTTAACCAAATAAGCCTTATGACTTTTGATTTTCAAAATAATATAACTGATGTCAGTTAAATTCTATACTAAATATATCTATTATTACATACGTTATGTTATTATACGTAAACTAGAGAAAGACTCAGTGAAAGAAAAGAGAAGAAGAAGAAGAAAAGAGAAAAGGGAAATAAAACTTGAGAGAATTCCTTGAAGGTTTGAGAAAGGAATTGGAGAAAAGTAATTGATAGTCAAAAATAGCCATCAACTTTTCAATCAAAGGTAGGAGCTTAACCTTTTTCTTTAAAAGTCCAGTTTTCTTCTTCTTCTAAAAAATAAAAATAAAAATAAAAAATTCTCTATAAATAATTATGGATGATGAATTTCTTATGTATATAGCTTTAGATGATGATTGTTGTTGTAAAACTATTTTTCTTGAATGTATTTATGATTATAATCAATTTCTTTATGTATGTATGCAAATTATGAAGAAAATTTATCACAGTGTTCATATGAAATATATATATGAGTATGGCTATTTTAAAATAGAAATTAAGGTTTTAATTGTTGTTAAATTGATAAATTGATTATAAGAATTGCTAGAGTATGAAAAATCATAATCATAATGCTTGGAAATTTCTGTTTTGATTGAATAACAAAATCAAAGTGTTAAATTTCATAGAAAATATCAAAAATGGTGTTTTTGCCAAAAACATTAAAATTGGGTGTTGTATAATTGATGTTTGTGCTAATTGATGGATAGAAACATGTTAGGAGTACTCACAATATGTTTATATGATGTCTATATGCAATTTTCATGATAATCAGTCTATTAGATTCTAGCTTTTTGGCCAATTTGGCTTTTTCTTTCATGGTTGCCGAAGCTGTCAGTCGACGCTGACAGTTCGCGCCGCGGCGCGGCCCAACAGTTCATTGCTGGCGCCACAGCGCCATCAGCATGACGTAAGCACGGCCTGTTGCACAATCACTGCGCTGCAGCGCCGCCTCATAGTATAATCGCTGCGCCGCAGCGCCGACTCAGCGCCGCAGCGCGAGCCACAGTACAAACTGTGGCGCCGCGGCGCGACTTGGCAGAACTGTCTGACAATTTTGTTTGAATGTACAAAACTTGAAAATAAATGTTATGTGTTTATCATAATAATGTTAAATGACAATTTCAGTATGATTAGACTATGAACTATCATGTTATTAAGTATTATCTACTTGAAAAATAATTGATTATGTGAATGGGTAATTCAACCCATATGATGAATGTAATTGTTTATATAAATGTACAATGTTGGTTAGGACTAATTATGTCAATAAGACATATGTTTAGGGTATCAATTCAAGTGGTAAAAGTGTAGCTTGTGCTAAAGGCAAGTTTCCTAAACCTACCTTTTACATTGAGCAAGTTTCTAAGCCTTAACTTTTGATATTTAGCAATTTCTTTATTGTATAAGTTTTCTAATCATTGGTGTTATTGAACTAATTATTGTTTCAATTTCGATTATCATATAATGGTGTAAATTTATTTGGAGCAAGTTATTCTTGTACTTAACTTGTGGTTTAGCATGTACAATTATATACATGTTGTGGATGTTTATTATTCAACTAACCTTGTCTTATTATTATTCAAGCAAGGTAGGTTATAATTATTCAAATTGTATGCTATTAGATTATCCCTAAAGCATGATGTCAATTTATAAACATCAATTAAACTATGATTATTCTATAGTATACAGTTATGTCGTTTGTAATCAACTAAACCTTAGCTGATTACCGTTGAATTCTAAATTACCCATGATGTATCCAAACCAAACTCACTTTGGTACGGACTTATATTCTAAATACTGAGAAGAACAACTCTTTTATAAGAGGTTACACTTAGTGTTGAAATGATTGTGCACAATACATTGTACGAAGGGTTGATCCACCTAAGTACGTGAAGTCCTTATAGTCTTATGACTGTTAAAGTTTAAGCTAAAAAATTACTTATAACTGTGGACATGATTCGCGGTCATTAGACCCTCAGTAAAGGTTAAAGCTTTCCAAAAGTTAATAGAATATATTGTTAAATTCTATTGAGCTTAATGTTGACAAATGATGTAAAAGTTTAATGATTTAATTATTGTTATTTCAAGTGGGCCTTGTTTGCTCACTCTTGCCTGTAAAATTTCTTACAGCTAAGGTTGAAACTGGTGATGTACCTAGTACCAGTAAAGGGAAAGGAAAGACGAAACAATGCTGAAGACTTGTAATAGTTGAATAGTTTATTTTCAGACTTAGTTTAAAGATTGTAATGAAGTTTATTTTAATTTTCCGTATGAATGATTGTTTGTAAAGGTTAGTTAACCTGGGAGATTTATTTAAGTTTAATCCTGTATGGGCAGGTTTTGTTATTCAATTTTATTATAATTGGGTAGTTAGAAATGAATGTTTTGATTACGTGGACACCAAATCCTGAGGAAATGAAGTACCGGGATTTGGGGGTGTCACAGTACAAGTGATCGTTAGACTTGAGATCATCATAGTATCGTGTGTATGATGAGTTATACTTTGACTTATTCCCTAAGACCCTTAGGGTATATCAAAGGGTATGCTTGGGTATAATAAGTTGTACATGGAGATAATATATGATCAATAAAGAATCTACCACTTCTAGTAAAAGAAGAGAAATGTCATATGTGATTCGATAAATGACAACCCAGTAGTCCTTGGCCAAGGCGGAATAAAATGAAAAAGGAGATTCTAATTTGTATTATTTGGAGTTGTGCATTTAAGAATCGAAATACATATAATTAAATAAAAATAAGATTTGATAGTAAATTCATGTCTTAAATTTAATTGGGAGATTATATGGTGGAAGGATTGAATTGTACGGTAACTATTTACTCAAAGGTTCTTTTATGATTAATGTTGAAATCTGTATTATCTGAAAAGTCGTTAATCGCTAGGGAGGCTTATCCCTATTGTAGAGTAAATATTATTTATTTAAATAAATTAATAGTTTAATTTATTTATTTAAATAAGATTAGAATTGTTCTAATTGATTTATTCACAACCGATTTAATATGAAAAACTTAAAGGGTCACACCATAAAAGAAAGAATAATTATTTAAGAAGTAAATGACATAATCGTAATAATATGTTATGTATATTTAATTTAATCTATGGTGATAGAATAAATTAAATAGCTTAATATTTATTATTTAATATTTTCAAAATATTAAATATAAATTAATAAGAGGAGTCTTAGTATTATTATTATTATTATTATTATTATTATTATTATTATTATTATTATTATTATTATTATTATTATTATTATTATTATTTAATTCCTAAAAGAATTTGGGAATTAATTAATAAAAGTACTCTCATTTATTCATAATAAGATTAGGAGGCAAATTAATTATTCCTAATAAGATTAGGGAGCTTAATTAATTAAAGAAATTTAAGTAATTAAATAATACTCTATTTTCTAATTAGATTAAAAGGGTTAACTAATATCTTTATAAGTGGAGTCTTATATCAGATACCAATAGACGCGATTCCAATTGTTAGAGAGTACGCTCTTTTTCTATGAGAGATAGAAAAACTAGTGTTTTGTCAAATACCAATTTTCTTGAATCTTTCTTCTTCTTTGGTGGATCACCTCTAGAGGCCAAGCACTTGGGTGACTAACGTTGATCAAAGGAATGAACCAAACCCGGTGGATTCAAGTTGAACGTGAAAAAGATTTAGATGTGAACTTGTACCTGAGGAAGCTCGTATCTTCAAGGATATGGTTCTTGTTCTTTATCTTTTCGTTTAATTAATAATTGTGCATAAAAGATGATCCAGGTATATGCTTTGTAAAATTTTAAAACTCTGTTTTTTCATGCTTCGCTTATTTTGTACAATTTGAATGCGTTCATGAATATTACAAACCTAACAAGTACGCCCTTTTTATACAGAGATGAGAAAAACTAGGGTTTGAGCCAAAACACCCTTCTTCTTGAATCTTTATTCTTCCTTGGCGGATCACCTTTGGAGGCCAAACACTTAGGTGACTAACATTGATCAAAGGAAGGAATCTAACCCGGTGAATTCAAGTTGAATTCGAAAAGAATTGAAGGTGAACTTGTACTTGAGGAAGCTAGTTCTACAAGGGTATGAATCTAATCTCCATTTCTTTTCTATTAATTGATAATTATACACAAAGAATGATTATGGTGGTGGGTTTGTATGAAAATTTTAAATTCTTATTTTGTGGCGCTTTTGCATCTTTTATGTAATTTGATTACATTATTGTGCTACATATAAACCTAACAGTGGTATCAAAGCCTAACTTTGTGCTAATTATCGATCTTGTTGATTCCATGTATGTATGGTGTGCGATTGGATCGAATTTTTTAGGCAAATGTTTTTTTTCCTATTTTGTCTGCGCCGCCAATTCATTTTGGAGCGCAATTGCGCCATAACGTGGAAACGATTTTTTGGGCTAGCAGCGCAGCTGCGCCGTCAACGGTTCATTCTAGAGCGCAACTGCGCCATAACCAGTAAAAGGTGTTCTGGGCTAGCAGCGCAGCTACGCTGTATCCCAGTGTATTTTGGGTGCAGCTGCGCCCGACACCAGATTCTAAAATTTTTTAATTTTAATATTTATTTCAATTAAGATAAAATGTTTATTTTGAATTGAAATATGATTAAAATAAAAGTTTTTATATTAACTTCGAATTTAATTCCACGTTTGTTTGAATAAAATAGTTTATTCAAAAGTTGTATATTAACTTGGAATTGGATTCCACGTTCGTTTGAATAAAAGAGTTTATTCAAGAGTTTTATATTAATTTGGAATTTGATTCCACGTTTGTTTGAATAAAAGAGTTTATTCAAAATTTGTATATTAACTTGTAATTGGATTTCACGTTCGTTTGAATAAAAGAGCTTGTTCCAGAGTTTTATATTAATTTAAAATTGAATTCCACGTTCGCTAGAATAAAAGAGTTTATTCAATATGGAATAGGATTCCATGTTTCCTAGAATAAAGAAGTTTATTCACATATGTAATAGGATTCCATGTTTCCTAAAATTAAAGATCTTTAAATTTGATAAGGAATATGATTCAACATATTTTATTTTTCCAGCAATTTAAAGTTAAAATAAAGGAGTTTATTTTGTACTTGAAATTGGATTCCTTGTTAATTAAAATAAAGAAGTTTATTTTGATTTGG
The DNA here is from genome assembly GCA_016801055.1 of Panax notoginseng. Taxonomy (NCBI): domain Eukaryota; kingdom Viridiplantae; phylum Streptophyta; class Magnoliopsida; order Apiales; family Araliaceae; genus Panax; species Panax notoginseng. The sequence goes on from CM029015.1 coordinate 113,508,528, forward strand.
AATTTCATTAAAAATAAAGGAGTTTATTTTTATTCAAAATTGGATAAAATAAAATAAGGAAATTTATTATGATTTAAATTTGGATTAAAATAAAGGAGTTTATTTTTATTTCAAAATTAGATTTTTAATAAATTTGAAATTGCCCATTAAATTGATATCGATGCATATATGGAATGGATTTATTGTTTATGAGATGAATGTTATTTATTGATACATATGTTGATGTGTATGATAATAAATGAGATTGATTATGGACTATTTACTAATGGATTGGATTTTATTTTAGTTGGATGCATGAATGTATGTATTTTATTAAATGGAGCCTGTGTACCTCGTCTTCTCTAATTTTTCTAAATGTAAATTCTATCTCCCTCCTATGTACTTCCCTTAGACTGCTGATCAAGATTTATATTTATTTTAAATAATTTTGTAATAGGAATAGTTAGAATTAATTTTGAAGAATTGGAGATCAAGAAGCAATGAGCGCTTGAAGACCCGTGTGTAATGGAGTCCGAAATTTGAATGTAATAGCTATATTTAAATTTAATTCTTGCACCTTAGGTTTAACCTTCTGATTCACTTAGTGGCTCTAGTGAACCAAACTAGAATAAAGTCCATAATTAATCCGAGTAGAATATAGTATTCTATATGTGCATCCTTATACTATATATATATATATATATATATATATATATATATATATATATATATATGTGTGTGTGTGTGTGTGTGTGTGTGTGTGTGTGTGTGCGTGTGTGTGTGTGTGTGTGTGTGCGTGTGTGTGTGTGTGTGTGCGCGCGCGCGCATGCGCGCTAAACAAGATGTGACAAATTAATAACAAGATTCTCAAATATTTTATATTAAGTCTTAAGCGTTCAAAGATATTTGAAATATCGAACGTCGCCTTCTAGCATGATAAAAAATAATAGAGTATCAATTAATTATTATAAGTTTGTTGTGTCACCATAAGACTTATTTTAATTTTTTGAGATATTAATTTTATCGCATTTGATGGTTATAAAGAAATTTGGACAATGTTGTTTTGTTGTGTCACTACAAGGACAATGTTTTAATTTGTTAAATATACGGAGTGCTAGGTTGGACTTAACTTGGATAATTTTGATTTGGATGTGCTACCATTTGATCAAAATAATCTAAGTGGAAAAATAAAAGGAGTTACATGATGATGTAATTGACAAGAGTTGTCTACCAATTTATTTATATATAGTTTGTTGTGTCACCACAAGGCAATATACATTTGGGATGGGATCCTTATTCTCACTAGCAAATCTTTAAATAGATTTTGCCGAACTATATAAGTGAGGATAATATAGTTTGAAGAAAATAGTGGGAGATACCAATTTAAAACAAGACTTAATTTATTTTGGTAATTAATAAAAGATTGTATGCAAAAATATTGTTAATTACAAATTCATTTATAGAATTTTACAATGTCTAAGTTACTATCACTGCGGAGCATATTAGATGTTAATTAATCGGATCGAACTAAACGGATAGGTTAAGGAATTTGAGAATAGTTCTTACAGTTGAAAAGCTATCTTATGTCTTTAATATGTCTATCCCTGCAATGGTTGCATACAATGGCTCTAAGGAAGATATTGCTACTTTTTGAAAGTGACAAGATGATGCACAGTTGGCTCAATGCATTATGCTCGCATTCATGAGTAACGAGCTTCAACGTCAGCGTGAAACTATGGATGCTCTTACTACACTACTGCACATCAAGTAGTTGATGGTGAGAAAACTAAAACTGATATATATCAGATATCTAAGGAGCTCTTCCAATCTAGAATAACTAAGGCACTACAGTACAGACACATGTCCTGAACATGATCAATTTAATTGAACAATTAGGATAATAGGTTTTGTCATGGATTGGGAGTTGAGCCAAGATATGATCTTGCACTCACTCTCGAACTCGTATCACAATTGTTGTGAATTTTTCATATGAACAAGCTAGATATCAGCCTCACTGATTTCCTTAACATGTTGAAAATACTGAGAGTCACTTTCCAACCAAAAAAGACCAAGTCTTACTGGTAGGGGCCAAAGGATCTTCTTAAAAGAAGAACGATTCAAAGAAGGTAAATAGTTATGCAAAAATAAAGGAAAAACAGAACAAAACTGATACGGATAGCAAATGAGTTTGCTTCAACTGCAATAAGCCTGGACACTTAAATGAAACTACAAAAAACATCTTGTAGAGTCTAACCAGAAGAAGCTTAGTGAAGTTTCGGTTACAAATACAATTTTGTTCATGATTAAAATTAATCTTTCCATAAGTTATAGTTCTACTTGGGTATTGGATACCGATTTTGGTTCTCATAAATATAGATTTATGAAGGGACCAAGTAGAAGTAGAAAGCTAAACAAAGGATAAGTAGTCCTATGTGTGGAAAATGAAACAAAGGTTGCTATATTAGCCATAGGAACTTATTGTTTAGAATTGCCTACGGGAAATTCCATTAAATTAATAAGTTGTTATTGTATTTTAGTTCTCGTTAAAACATTATTTCCATTTTGTTGTTGGACAACAAATTTTTTTGGTATTATATGTAAGAGCAATTTTTGTTCTATTTATAATAATAATGTTTTGTATAGAACTTGAGTATTACTTAATGGACTTTGTGTACTTGACTTACATGAAAAATTATTTTGCAAATTGAACAAACTAGTATAAGAAAAGGAGATGATCATTCAAAGAGTTGAATGTTTGTATTTAATGAAATACAAGTATGAATAATTTGAAAGGTTCAAAGAATTCAGAAGTGAAACTATTTGAAAAGTATTAGGATTCTTTGATTAGATCAAGGAAGGAATACTTGTGCAATAAGTTTCTAGATATCTCAAATAATTTTCTCACAATGGATGCCTACTGATACGCAATAATTGATTGATGTATTTGAAAGAAAAAATTGTATCTGGTTGGACATGGTGCGGTCCATAATGATTTTACCGACATTTCAGTATCTTTCTGGCATCATGCACTAGAAATTGTTGTATATCTACGAAAAGGAAACCTCAAAATCTGACCCAAGACTCTATAAGAGTTATGGACAGGGAGAATTCCTAATCTTAAGTATGTTAAGATAAGGAGTTGTCCAACTTATGTGAAAAAGGTTTCAAAGGATAAGCTTGGGACAAGATTTGACTAGTGAAGATTTGTGGGACATCCTAAAATAAGTTTAGGGTATATATTCTACAATTTTACTAAGCAAAAGATGTTTGTTACGAAAAACGATACCTTCCAAGATAAAGGTGTTTATCATTGAAGGGTCTAGTGGGAGGATAATAGATCTTGAAGAGTTCAAGAACCACAAAATATAATAAGTCAAATAAGTGGAACATGTAAATAGACCTATTGTACCACAATCGAATCATAAATCTGGAATAGTATCGAAGATACCTAGTAGGTATGGGTCCATCATGATGATGAGGTACGCATCATAAAAGATGATGATCCAGTTACATACGATGAGGTAAGAGTTGTAGACACTTAGAGAAATGGATTGAAGCAAACTTCTCAAAAATGGAACATTAATTTTGATGAGACCATCAAAAGAGTTTGATTTTATCAAAAATAGGAATGAACCTAGCGAGTGTGTATAAAAGGGTTAGTGGGAGCACCGTGACATTTCTAATATTATGTGTTGATATACTATGGATAAGGAATGATATACCAATGCTACAATCAATAAAGATAAAGTTGTCTAAATATTCCTCCATGAATGATTTAGGAATAGTATCGTAATTGAGAATATAAATCTCTATAGATAGATTTAAAAGGATGCTCGGCTTAACCCATGGAACGTATATTCATTTGATGCTAAAGTTATTTAGCATGGGAAACACCAAGAAATGTCTCATGTTAATGAGCCATAGAGTGAATCTCTCTAAATAGTTCCCATAGACTCCTGAAAAGAGAGATCGCATGAGTAATTATCATGTATGTAATGAAATGTACAAGACCTGAAGGTGATCAGTCATATTCTGGTGAAGATCACTATAATACAGTGAAAAATATCTTAAAGTACTTAACCGGCACTTAAGATGTGATCATATTCATGATGGGTTTGAATTAAAACTAGAGGGCTTAACAGACTCAAGTTTTTTTCAAACTAACCAAGACAACAACAAATCTACTTTAGGGTAAGGTGTTACCTTGAACAGTGGTGTAGTGAATTTAAACGGTTCCAAACAACAATGAGTTGCTGGTTTAGTAATAGAGACAAGGTATATAGCTGTAAATGAAGTTGGAAGTTGATTGTTTGGATGAAAAGTTTATTGCAGAACTAGGAATAGTTCCTAAGTCTCATATTCGATCTAAATATGTGTTGTGGCACTTTCATTTGATTAGAGGAATAATTGAAAGATGAGAAATCACTATAGAGATAGTGGACTCTCAAGAACAACATTACATATCAATATACTAAAGCTTATTCAACAGCAGGATGATCGTCACTTAGAGAGTAAGGGTATGAGATACCATGACAATTGGCTTTAGTGCAAGTGGGAGATTGAAAGTAGTATAAACACAAGGCAATCATGTTGATGATAAAGCATATACTTTGTAATAATCTTATTCGTTTATTAATAAAAGTATTCATTTACTAAAGGTTTTAGTTTATCTACATGGTGATGTTCTAATAATGTGATAAACCCATAGTTTTAAGCAATACTTTTAGAATCATGATGAGATAATGCTAACGAGGTCTAAATTCTTAGATAGCTTAAAAAAATGTTCCCAATCGATGGATTACTAAAAAGGGGATTAGTGAATCCGAATAGATTGGTACATACGTTGCTTGCTCATTGGATAAGGATGATTGATCTCATGATCATTTGCATGGAGACGCTAAAGAAAGTACGTAGGTGCTTATTGGAGAATAAGTTCATTGAACGTGACTAGCTAAGGAATACCTAATGGAGTTATACTTGCCTATCAATAGGAATTCTTAAAGTGATAGTTGTACAAGTGATCCTTAGACTTGAGATCATCATAGTATCTTGTGTATAATGAATTATACTTTGACTTATTTCTTAAGACCCTTAGGTATCAAAGGGTATGCTTGAGTATAATAAGTTGTACATGGAGATAATGTATGATTAATAAAGAATCTATCGCTTCTAGGAAAAGAAGAGAAATGTCATATGTGATTCGATAAATGACAACCTAGTAGTCCTTGGCCAAGGAATGATAAAATTAAAAAGGAGTTTTTAATTTGCATTATTTTGAGTTGTGCATTTAAGAATCGAAATACATGTCTTATATTTAATTGGGACATTGTATGGTGGAAGGATTGAATTGTACGGTAACTATTTACTCAAATGTTCTTTTATGATTAATGTTAAAATCTATATTATCTAGAAAGTCGTTAATCGATAGGGAGACTTATCCCTATTATAGAATAAATATTATTTATTTAAATTAATTAATAGTTTAATTTATTTATTTAAATAAGATTAAAATTATTCTAATTGATTTATTCATAACCGATTTAATATGAAGAACCTAAAGGGTTACACCATAAAAGGAAGAATAATTATTTAAGAAGTTTATGGCATAATCGTAAAAATATATTAAGTGTATTGAATTTAATCTATGGTGATTGAATAAATTAAATAACTTAATATTTATTATTTAATATTTTGAAAATATTAAATATTAATTAGTAAGATGAGTCTTATTAATATTATTACAATTATTATTAATTTAATTTCTAAAGGAGTTTGGGAATTAATTTAATATAAGTAGTCTCATTTATTTCTAATAAGATTAGGAGGCTAATTAATTAAAAGAGTTTAATTAATTATCCCTAATAAGATTAGGGAGTTTAATTAATTGAATTTAATTAATACTACCATTATTTCTAATTAGATTAGAAGGGTTAACCAATATCTTTATAAGAGGAGTCTTATATCAGATATAATATACGTGATTTCAATTGTTGGAGAGTACACCCTTTTTTTACAGAGATAGGAAAAATTAAGGTTTGAGCCAAAACACACTTCTTCTTTAATCTTTGTTCTTCCTTGGTGGATCACCTCCGGAGGCCAAACAATTGGGTGACTAACGTTGATCAAAGGAAGGAATCTAACCCGGTGGATTCAAGTTGAATACGTAAAGAATTGAAGGTGAACTTGTACTTGAGAAAACTAGTTCTACAAGGGTATGAAAATAATCTCCATCTCTTTTCTATTAATTGATAATTATACACAAAGTATGATCATGGTGATGGGTTTGTATGAAAATTTTAAATTTCTATTTTATTATGCTTCCGCACCTTTTATGTAATTTGGTTGCATGATCCCGTCATATACAAACCTAACAACCACTTGGGTAATCCATGATGTGGACATCTCCTCAATAACTCTTTATACCTCTCCCAAGCTTCATATAGTGATTTCCCATGCTGTTGTTCAAAAGTAGTAATCTCATTCCTTATTTTTGCTATTTTTGTCGGTGGGAAGAATTTCGCTAAGAACTTCTGAACCAAGTCATCCCAATAATCAAGCCCGGTGGTAATGAATGAAGCTAACTTTTAGCCTTATCTCTTAGTGTGAATGGAAATAACCGAAACCTCACTACATCATCCAATACCCCATTATACTTGAAGGTATCACATATTTCTAGAAAGCTCACAAGATGTTCATTCGGATCATCATTATTCAAACCTCCAAACTGCACCGAGTTTTGAATCATCTATATTGTACCAGGCTTAATCTCAAAATTATTGGCAGTAATAATAAGTCTGATAATACTCGACTGAATTTCAGTAACTCGCGGTGTGGCATAATCCCTCAATGCTTTCTGATCATCTGTAGTCATTTTATCTTGTTGTTATAAGTTCTTTCTAATCTCCTTTATCTACTTACTCAAACGCTGAAACTTTTTCTCGATATCGTCCTTATAAGGTACTAATTCTGGCTTCTTTGATCGAGCTTCCATGCAAAATCAGATGAGAGAGACTAGTTCATGCAAAATCAGATGAGGGAGACTCGTGTACAAAATACTGGAGAAAATGATAACAACGCGCGGCTTGTCACAGCCAAGCAGTTCAAAGAGTTGGGACCACCAGAATTTACGAGAAAGCCGGATCCGATCAAGGCGGAGATGTGGGTTAAATAAATTACTAAGATATTTGATGTCTTGGGATGCACAGAGGAACAAAAGATTTCATTTGCCACCTTTATGTTCCGTGGTGAGACAGACTACTGGTGGGAGTCTGTGAAGCCTACCCAGCCAGCCGTACTCAACATGTCTTGGAAAACATTTCAGAAACTGTTCAATGATAAGTACTTTCCTGAAAGTATTCGTCATATGAAGGAGCTAGAATTTATCAGACTGGAACAAAACAACATGATGGTGTACAAGTACGAGGCGAAGTTAGCAGAGTTATCCAGGTTTGCACCTCATTTGGTAGAGAATGAGGAACGAATGACACGAATGTTTCTGAGAGGTCTAAAACTCGAGATTCGGCAATATCTTATCTCTCATAAATTTTCTTTATATTCAGATGTTTTAAACAGGGCTCAATTATTAGAGCAAGATAATGAGTATGTTCAACCGAAGGACCACAACCAGGGTCATACCGGTGGCAACGGTCATCGGAGTAATGAAAACGAATGAAGAGAAAAACATTCGGACAAAAGCGGTAATCACTCTGGTGGTAATCGTGGCCATGATAGTAGAAGAAGCGAGTCGGGGGGAGAATTCAAAAAGAGAAGGTACAACAATGATAACGTGAAGACATCAGCACAAACATCAACTGTTTCTAGGGGAGGAGAACGATCATCGATCGTTTGTTACAAATTCTGGAAAGAGAGACATATTAGCCCAAACTGCCCACAACAATCCAAGGTGTGTTATAACTGTGGAAAGAAAGGTCATATAGCTAGAGATTGTCTTGTAAGCCAAAAAGGGTTCAAATCACAAGGCTTATATGACCATCTCCGAATGATATCGAATCATCAAATACGAACATACCCAATTATCATAAGATATCAATGATCAAAACAACTCTCGAATATGAACAAAATTATGTGAAGAATGATACAAATTAATAAAGTCCTCAAAATATATTGACACGATTAACTAGTTCAAAGAGTACAAATACGAATTCTAATATCAACGCCAAAACGAAACTATCACAATAAATTTGACAATAAGGAATAATCCTGATAGGCAATACCAAATTTCTAAACGATTAACAAATGAACGATTTAATTTAAAAGAGTATCGCTGAAAAAGTACGGAATCCGTACCTTAATGTAGTACCAAAATAATTCGTCGAATCCAAATATCACCCGCTAAACTCCCTCAATCATATCTAATTATCAAAATAAAATATAATACATATAATTAAATTATGAACTCATACGAATTATATTTTCATAAATTCAATAATTTTTTTAATATACTATATTCAGTTTGTAATCAAAAGATATATTTTAATTGTAATAACAATATTATAATATTATTTATCACTTTCCCCCTATTAAATTTATGTAAATCTTTTATATATATATATATATATATATATATATATATATATATATATATATATATATATATATATTTGTGTGTGTGTCTGTGTGTGTCAACGAATTGCAGCAGGTAACATACATATTAACACATATCTATGCTCATACCCTCATCAGTCATTCAATTAGAATGGTATGTCCAATCAAAGTAATATATTTCTAGGGAATAAGCAAATCATATTCATAGTACTATCACATATTATAAAACTTACTTGCCTTTAATTTATACCCACAACCCAATAAAAAGAAGAAAGGATACCTGCTTTAGTTTCTTCCCTTCTAATCTCCCTTGTCGCCGCCTCCTTTTCTTTTCAGTTCTATACCCACGATTTATTTCATAAGACTTAATAAGTTATAGCTAGGTTTTAATTATTCAATTATTAATTAACATATTTTATTAATTCTTTTAATTTTATTAATATTTAAAATTACACAAATATAAATTAGACCCAATTAATTTAAAGGTTAATACAAACCTTTATTTGTTATGGTCAACATTAATTAAATAGAATCTGACCCAAACATAAGGAAAACCCAATTAACTATATTTTTAAATATAGTTATAAATGTTATTATTATTATTATTATTATTATTATTATTATTGTTACTATTATTATTATTATTATTATTATTATTATTATTATTATTATTATTATTATTATTATTATTATTTTCGGGTATTACATCATATGAAACAACCCGGATTAAATCTCGAGTCCGGAACAAATCTCGAGTCAAATTCTAAGTCCGAATCGTATCAAATCCATCAAAATAAGGCCTAAAACCACTGGCCCAATAGTATTTTCTTGGGTCATCTTAGCCCATCACAGGCTCACCCAAAAGTTCATGACTTGAAGGTACTATTAGTAGTAACTTATTTTCTTATATGCAGACAAATTTTTCCCTTATCTTTCGATGTGGGACTGGGGTGTTACAAACTCCCCCACTTAAATTTCTGACGTCTCCGTCAGAACCGATCACACACATGGCCCAAAGATTTTTGCCTCTCTAGCCATTGTGGGATAATACCGGCGGGCTTCTTGTCCCCACCTCCGGACCTCTATCTCTCCATTGTGGGATAATACCACCAGCCTTCGTGTCCCCACCTCTGGCAACCTGATCGGATGACCCGACCTGAGCTTTCGAGAGTCGGCTCTAATACCATATATGTAACACCCCCTTTTCGAAAAGGAAAAGAGATGTCACACACAATACAAATAAACACAAACCTCTAATAAATCTAAAAATATCTCCAATGAAATTGAAGACTAATTGTCACATACTCCAATTTAAATAGAAGGAACTCCACACTTACATAGTCTCTACTAATAAGAAATAAATGCCAAAATGGCCCAAACATCCATATACAAAATATTAGGAAAACCAAGTCTAATGATAAGTCTCAAAAACTAATCTACTCATTTGGATCAAAGGTAGCTCTCATCCCACATATCCTGATCACCCTTGATTACCTGCCGAAAAAAGAACACAGCGTGAACCAATTGCCCAATATGAATATAAAAATGCTCATATATAAAACAATATATATGTACCAAAAGAACTGAATGAATGAACAATTACAACTAATAACCAAATACGAAGTAATATATTTTTAGAGAATAAACAAAACATATTCATCGTACTATCACATATTGTAAAAATTACTTGCCTTTAATTTACACCCACAACCCAATAAAAAAGAAAGGACACCTGCTTTAGTTTCTTCCCTTCTGATCTCCGTTGCCGACGCCTCCTTTTCTTTTCAATTCTATACCCACGATTTATTTCATCAGACTTAATAAGGTACAACTAGGTTTTAATTATTTAATTATTAATTAACATATTTTATAAATTCTTTTAATTTTATTAAGATTTAAAATTACACAAATATAAATTAGACCCAATGAATTTAAAGGTCGAAAATTAATACAATCCTTTACTGAATATGGTCCACATTAGTTAAATCGAATCTGACCCAAACATAAGGAAAACCCAATTAACTATTTTTTTAAATATAGATTTAAATGTTATTATTATTATTATTTTTATTTTTTTTAGGTATTACAGGATGTGTATATATTTAATATACATGAAGATACAATTCCTAAATAACATGTATAGTGATGATTTTAATGTAAGACCCCAACTTATTATAAATAAAATCGAATTTCTTCTATTTATTATTGTGAATAATAAGGTGTTAATTGATATAATACTTTGGTTATGGGTGAAATATGCAAATTTTGCAAAATAAGCAAGTGGTTATAAAAGAATCATTGTTGTCGGGGGAATATTCATTTGGTCGTGGAATATTCTTTTTGTCGGGAATATCCGTATGACGACGCAGTCATTTGTGGGCCCCATAACGGAAAACAGTTGGATGAAAGAAAACGACAAAGATTGAGTTTTATAAATAACAGCGTAAATTATTACCATTAACACTGTTGAGTTACCCAGCGGTTAAAATACAGTAATACGCGTAGTTACACAGTAGCACACGGTATTGCATAGTATAGTTGAATTATTGATTCGTACGTAAGAAGACACTACTCAATAATTGTTACAGTAGTTACTGTTCAATATTTTATTTTATTGATTCAATAATTGCTGCGTTGATATTTTATATTATTGTTGTTTCAATAATTGTCACTGCACAGTATTTTCCATTATTAGATCAATAATTCATATTATTTGAATAATATTATTAGATAGCATTATTGGCAATGTCTAGAAAGTTCTGTCTAAGGAGAGGTTTGGTCACCTAATTGCGCGCCAGTAAGGAGAAATCCTTATTGGAAAGCCCCCTCTTTCCTGGGAACGGCCTGGTTGTCATAATTGTGATTCTGTAATATTATTTGTGAATAATTAATTATTGATTTATATGATAAGAAAATATTTATTTGATTTGGTTATAAATGATGGATTTATTTTTTTATGTGGATTTAATTGAAGGAAATTATGCAGGAATTATTTGTTGAAAGTTGGCAATTATTTTCTCCGATAAAATATATATATGCATATGAAAAATGGAAGAATATGAATTAAATTTTTGTATGCTTTTCTAAGTTGGTGGGCCGAAATAAATTTTTTCCTACATGTGGGATTTGTTTTGGTGGGTGGCCAATTTATTTGTCTGCAAAGTATCCTTTTTCAACATGTTAAGGGTCCCAACCATGGAATATATGAATTAGGCAAATATGAATTAGGCCAATTGGTTGGTGAAGAAGATGTTGTTAGCAAGTTGTTTCAAAGGGTGGACTCCACCCATGTTGAAAGTAAGAAGTTAAGCTTTGAAAAATGGGGAAAGTTAGGCATGCTGCTGAAAATTGTTCCTCCGAATTTTGCTATAAAAGGAGGGCAAACCTCCATCCTAAAAACACACCATTTCTAAATTCAGAAATTCTTATTCTATAGTATTGTGAGTATTTTTCTTGAGTATAAGAATATTTTGAGCGAAGTTTTTCTGCAAGATTTTCTCAGAATAATATCCGATATTCCAGTCAAATCCAGTTTCTACCAAGGTAAAGGATATTATTTTATTTCAATACTCGTAAGAAATATTATTTTCTTTCATACTCCATAGTATAGAAGGGATATTATTTCATTTCATATTCTCTAAATTTGAACTTACTACGGTAAGGATTGCTTCTATAATTCCTGAAATGATTAGAAATTTCGTTTCATCTAATATCATTTCATAGGAATATTGGTCTGAACTTTTTATCAAATTTAGAACTTTTCATGACTGGGTACTATTCACGGGTACTATTCACGATTACTGTTCATGGTTACTATTCACGGGTACTGTTCATAGTTACTGTTCACGGTTACTATTCACGGGTACTGTTCACAAAAGAAAAAATAATTATTTTTTTCTTCCAAATTATCTGTTGTGACCCTTATTCTTAAAGTTTAATCCATGTTTTGATTTTTCATCATCCTCAGTTCTAAATGGTGATATAAATGAATATCTTTGGCCTGTAGTGCAAAGATGAATGATTAACTGATGAATATCTTTGGCCGTAGTGCAAAGATGAATAGGTGTTGAGATGAACATGACCGACTGGTGATATAAATGAATATCTTTGGCCTATAGTGCAAAGATGAATATTGATTGTTGTTACAGGGATAAAATATTGATGATGGACTTTTAAATCTTAGAAGATAGTAGAACTCATTCTCTATGTGACTCTTCTAATGGATTGTTGTTTCCGCTGCATTTGTTGATCTAAAACTTGTTGTCTATTATATTCTATCATATTTTTCCCTGTTGAATACTAATGATAAATTGTTGTATATTATCTTAGTCATAATATTCTTTACTGGAATAGTTGAGCTCACCTTTTTCCTTTTTGTTCCATTTTTCTTCCCAGGAGGTGAGAACATAGCAGGAACTAGCCGGGGTATGGAGTGATGGTTCAGGATATATGTATTAGTAGTCCTCACTATTTTGTAAAATAGTGTATCAATAATTGTAATGAGGACTCCTTTTGAGTTTGTATAATCTCTATTAGACTATATTTGTATTCAAACTCACAGTATATGTGTTATCGTATTTTGCACAATAATTGTATTACTGAAGTTGTATTTATTTTTGTACCATGTATTTGGCGACTCAGAATGGGTGATGTATACCTATTTTGGGGGCGTCACATTTAAGAATTAAATGTTGATTAAAAGTATTTAAACGAAGAACATAAAGTGCAAAAATAAATCGTGAATCGTATTTGAGTTTAACTCACATCCTAAGGTTATACATTATGTAATTGATGTGTGTGATACTTAAATGAAGAGAAATTAAGGTAAAACTTATGTACTTACTATATGGAGTCCGATATGGATAATTCGAGGAAAATGTGTCTGAGATAGCAAACCAAGTAAGGTTTCAACTACTGTGGTACTTAAATAAACGATGGTTGTTGAGTGTCAGTTTATGACATATGTATGTTAATAAGCCGTAATGAATGAGAAATAACTCAAAACGAATATTATTAATGAATTAATTTCAATTAAGTTATAGAAGAGAAAGAAGTTGGTACAAACACTGTGATTAGATTTGTTTGGTAGCTAATTCCAGTGTGCTATGTGAATATATCACGTAAAAATTGTAAAGACCGAGAACGGTTGAATTTTAATTGAAGACGCTTGAAGGCAAGTTTTCCTTAATGCTTGTCTGACCTTCGTGTTAGTCAAGTTTATGTGATTCATGTTATAATATGCATGAATTGTTTTACAAAAGAGTCAATGCCAGTTTTAGATCAGCTAGACAAACCTTAAGAGTTTGACTGATTTATTTATAAGTCTTTCGATATAGTATTTATAATGATGTCCTATGCCAATGTTTGGTATGGATTCAAAGGTAAGCCCGGGTATGAATTAAACAAAGTGTTTTATGTCGATTCTTAGGTGGGCACACGAGGTTGCCAAAACTTAAACGTAGATACGTTTAACGGATGAGTGTTGACCAACATAGAGTACTATAGGCTGATCACCTAGAAGTGCTAGTAAGATATATCGGACTTACGGACTTAATGTCGAGTTATCCTTTTCATGAATGAAAATCAAAGAGAATTTTCATCGTCTTTTGACCTGCTTAGAATTCCTAAGTTACTGTATGTACTCTGGAATTGTTTTATGAGAATGAAAAGTGTTATTTTGATGTTTCATAGTACTTCATAACTATTTGTTCAGTTAATGAAGATTAATCATATGATTCTCAATGTGTGGTTATATTATATATTGCTAGACCTGCTGAGCTAGTTATAGTAACTTCTTGCTTAAATTATATGATTGCAGCTAAAGTCGAACGAACTGAGAGTTCTGATAAGGACAAAGGCAAAGCTAAGATGGATAAGTAATTTATCCTATAATGGACTAGTATATTTGTATGAACTTATACTATGACAAATGAAGAATGTATTGGGTAACAGAACCTGGGAAATGATTTACTATTATTATAATAAAAATGTAGTAAATACACTCATTTTGATGCTATTTTCAATAGAATGAATGTATAGTTAGTAGTACCATGTAGCACCATATCTGCGGGTTGAAAGTACCCAAATTTGGGGGCGTCACAGGTTTGTATCATAGCATTAGGTTATAAAACTTAAGGGGGGAAGAACCTTAGGCTAATAACCTTGGTAGTAATATGAGAAGTTGGAAGTAAAGGAATTCAAGTAGAGTTCTTAATTAATTATTGAGTAAACTCATTACAGAAAGATTTAAAAGATGGAAATTAACCTTAAATAAACTAAATGTGATTTGTGCTTATATTATTGTGTATTATATACTACTTAACGTGTTATGTGTTATTGTAGGAGTCAATAAACATGATAGGGCCTGTAACGGATTCAAAGGTAAGCAACGTGGGAACTCGAGAGTAAAATGAAAGAAAATTTTCCCTATTTGTTTACTTAGTTGTATCAAGATTCTGGGGGCAGAATCCTTATAAGGGGGGAAGAATGTAACGCCCTAGAAAAATTGGATTATTATGTGAATTAAAATCTTCTTTGATTATTTAAATTAAATGAATTTAATTTTTTATTAAACTGAGTAAGCTATTTAAAGTTCATTTTATGACCTAAAATGTGCGAATATGGTTAGGATTCTGGCTATTTGTTAGGATTAAATAATTTGAATTTCCAAGATAAAAATAAAAGTTTTTTGAGAAATTTCTGTAAAAACATTATTTATTCGTTTCTGCTCGGGAATTAATTTTGAATTTTCGAGAAACTCGTAATGATAGAATTCTAAGATGAAATGGAATGTCTAATAAGGCAAACGAAGTTTTCGCCCGCGAACTTAAAACCCTAAGGGTTAGGGAAAGTGAAATTCAAGAACTAAATAGTCATGTATAAAAAGTATTGTTATTATACGTAATGTGACGCCCCCAAATTCGGGTATCTTCCAACCTGACAGCTAGTGCTACACGGTGCTATAGCTCACACAGACATTCAATTGAAATATCTCAAAAGAACGAATATGTCTTATATATATTTTGAAATAATATTAACATTCCTCAGGTTCTTTATAACCGTTACATTTGTTCTTGTCAAAATATCAAATATTATCATTACAAACCTATACTATTACATAGATAATCTACGGGTTCACCTTAGCCTTCCCTTTATCTTTGTCGGATCCATAGGTCCGTTCGATCTTAGCTACATTCATATGGTTCAAGCAAGAGTGAGCCTAACTAGCTCAGCAAGTACAACAATTCTAATAAAATAACATGCTTGAAACATAGGAATCGTATATCTTCAATAACTGAATAATAGTTACGAAGTACTATCGATAATTCAAAATAGCACTTCTTTTCCTTCAAAACGTTTTACAAAGACAAAATTCAGTAAAAAATTAATTCCGATCCAAGACCATGAGCATTTCATAAGTTCTTTAAAAAATACATCCCGGCACTAAGTCCGTAAGTCCAGCATAGCTTACGAGCACGTCTAGGTGATCAGCCTATAGTACTATATACTGATCAACACTACATTCATTAAACGTATGTACATTTAAGTTATGGCAACCTCACGTGCCTGTCGTTTGACGACAAATTATTTTAGCATACTCAGTCTTCATTTGCAAACCACACGAATATAGTTTGGTAAAATATTGACAATACTTTGATAGATTATAAGAAATCCAATATATCGTAAGTCTGGCCGAAAGAATTGGCTTTGACTTCATCAGACATTAGTTCATGCGTAATAAAACATGAATCACAAAGCTTGTTCAGATTGAACTGAAATAAGGGTTAGAATACTTGCCTTTAGCATCTGCTACTGTTATTACACATTCAGTTTAAATCTTTAAGGTCTCTACAGTAGATGATAACATCACATAACACATTAAGTCATGAATAACATACATGGTTCCTAACGAATCTTACCCTTCTTCTCAATCTAATTACGTATTAGATTTATTATTATTGGTTCCGGCTTTCCGTTACATCATTCTTACGTTCATATGCAATTGACTTACTTTAACCCTAAGTGATCATCCTTAAGGTTTAATAATGAGTTAACAATGTTATATTAAGTTCCTTAGTCCATTGTTAATCAATTTCCATACATGCTCTACTTATAAACATTCTTCGGCGTTGCGGCACCACTTGCCCTTCACTGTGTCACGTTGCGGCGCCAACTAACAGTGCACCATGTTCTGGCCTCGCGTTGCGGTGCGGGCCTTTGTTCTTGGAGTTTCGCTGCGGTGCGGACTCTGTGCCTTAGAAAATTTTGACATATTTTCTACTAAGTTAGATTCCCGAGCTTGTAACTCCTTCATTATAAGTTCGATTTAACTCGTTCAAGAGCCTATGGTTCACAAATTACATACTCTACGTGTTCATATAAGAATTTTACATTTTCGATTTCATTAACTCAAAATTCACCTATTAATCCATTTTTAACGAAAACGATAAACGTTCGTAAACGTTCAACGGTCGTTTCTTCGTTCTAATTCAGAATTCGGTCATTTTCAAGTCTGCAACTCTATAATGCCAAATAAGACTTGTCTCCATCAAAAACCAACATTTTCAAGCTCAACAACAAAATTTGACTTCCATTCCGAGAATTTCACGAATTCGACGATTATCATCCAATCGTGTGAATTCTGGCATAACTTCGTTACTTATGATTTGTTCATTGTTCCAAATGGATTCAATCCATCATATAGACATCTCCACCTACATATTATAATAAGCTTTTCTTCTTCTTGAAACAAAAATGAAAGTCTAACTTATTTCTTGCTTATTCTCTCTAACACTTAAGTTGTTTTATGTTGGATGGAAAATGAACAAGCAAATAATGAAATCCAACTTGCTATTTATAGACTTCTCCAAGTTAGGGCATACTGGTCATTAACACATCGACCTCCTTATTACACCTCCATACTATTTTATACTTAACAACTAAGTTTACTTGCTCATTACACTTATTACTTGGCCTCCACAAAACATATCCAATATTTGGTCATCACATTAATATCTTGGTCATTACAACACTTGGGCACCAAGATCACCCATGGGTTGCCCCATGGATCAAGCTTACCCATTGGATCCTATCTTGGGCTTAAATTTAATTTGCTTAACTTATTCTTGTGGGCTTGCATTAATTTGTGTTGGGGTTCACATTAACAAGCACTTGGGCTTGCACCTTAATTCTTATTGGACTATTCAATTGTTACACAATCCTACTAGTCCAATTCATTTAACTAAAAACCTTATAACGTATATTATACGTATAATTCTCATATTCTAACTCGTATACTAACTTATAATAACGATATTCCATTATTCATACATGCTTGTATAATACTTCATATCATACTCGTATACATTACCACGCACAATACATACATATCACATGATCAATACAATAACTTCCTAACACTTTAATTTTCGTAACGTTCTCAAATTAAGTCCGCATGCGAAAATTATGTTTTCCATACTTGAATTATAATTACATAATCCAACTCACCTTGATATTTTAACGTTACGTATTTCTCAGAAGTTCAAAAATAATTCCTGAGCGAAAATTGATGAATAGTGTTTTTCAAAAAATTTCTCAGAAAGCTTTTATTTTCGTCTTGGAAATTCAAACACTTTAATTCATTCACGTAATTAAAATACTACGATGTTCTGACGTTTCTAGAGTATAGAACGACATTCATCTTGCTCACACATAATAATAAGAAATAATATACTTTTATTCATTATTAATTCAAATAAAATTATTTTACAAATTATTCGATTTTTTGGGGCGTTACACTCTCTCTCCCCCTTATAAGGATTTTGTCCCCAAAATCTCGCTTTAAAAAAAATACACAAATAATTGAGGGTAATTCTTCGTCATCTTTTCTTCCAATTCTCATGTTTCTTCAACATCGTGGTTCTTCCATAACACTTTCATGGAAGGTATGACTTTGTTCTGCAAAACTTGCTCTTCCTATCGATGATTTGAATCAGCATCTCTTCGTACGTTAAGTCCTTCTCGATTTGAATAGGCTCATACTCTACTACGTATTTATAATCCGGCTTATAAGGACGTAATACAGATACGTGGAATACGTTATGTATTCGTTCTAGGTCTGGAGGTAACGGTACCATGTAAGCTACCCCTCCCACCTTTTCTAATATTTTAAAAGGTCCTATAAACCTGGGACTTAACTTTCCCTTCTTTCCAAAACGTATCTTTCCTTTCCAGGGAGATACCTTTAAAAATATATACAAGCCTACCTCAAACTCCCTATTTACTCGATGCCAATCTGTAAACTTCCTTTGTCTGTCTTGAGCTGCTACCAATCGCATTCGTATTAGCTTCACTATATCCGCTGTTTGCTGCACCAATTCTGGTCCTAGCATTTGGCGTTCTCCCACTTCATTCCAATACAATGGTATTCTACATTTTCTTTCGTACAAGGCTTCGTATTGCGGCATACCTATGCTTGCATGATAACTGTTGTTATTCGCAAACTTTACTAATGGTAGATGATCATCCCAACTACCCTTGAAATCCATGAAGCAAGATCGCAACATATCTTCTAACGTCTGAATTGTCCCCTCGCTCTATCCATCGGTTTGTGGATGATATGTCGTACTCAACTTTAACTGCGTACCCAACTGCTCTTGTAGACTTTTCTAAAAGTTCGACGTGAATCGTGGGTCACGATCTGACACAATCGAAATTGGTACTCCATGTCTGGAAATAACTTCCTTAACATAAAGTTTAGCTAACTGGTCTAAGTTATACTTAATTCTAATTGGCAAAAAGTGAGCCGACTTCGTCAACCGGCCCACTATTACACAAATCGCATCATACCCCTTCTGAGAAGTCAGAAGTCCCACCACAAAGTCCATCGTGATATGCTCTCACTTCCACTCTGGAATCTCCAATGACTGTAATAAGCCACTTGGTTGCTGATGTTCGGCCTTAACTTTCTAACAAGTCAAGCACCTACTCACATACTTGGCTATTTCTCTCTTCATGTTCGGCCACCAAAAGCTCTGTCGAAGGTCTTGATACATCTTAGTGCTACCAGGATGAATCGAGTACCTCGGACGGTGAGCCTCTTATAATACTTGCTCCTTTAATTCCTTTTCATTCGAAACCCAAATTCTTCCTTCAAATCTTAATAATCCCTCAATATCAAGACTATACTTTAAATCTTTTTCATTGGTTAACCGCTTCTTCATCTGGTCACACTCATCAGTTTTGAGCTACACCTCCTTGACTCTCTTTACGATGGTAGATTGGATCTCCGTCGCAAACAGTCTCTGTCCCGATTAACTCGACAACTTCACCTCTATCTCCATTCTAGCTATCTCTATTACTAACTCAGTTTGACCTGTTAACATAGACAACTTTTCCCGACCCATTCTACTTAAGGCATCGGCCACTACATTGGCTTTTCCAAGGTGATACAGGATTTTACAGTCGTAATCCTTTATCAACTCCAGCCATCTCCTCTCCCTCATATTCAACTCCTTCTATGTAAAGGTATATTTTAGACTCTTATGGTCCGTGTATATCTCATATTTTTTCCCGTAAAGTTAATGTCGCCATATCTTTAAGGCAAACACTACCGCGGCCAGTTCCAGATCATGAGTAGGGTAAACTTTCTCATAATCTTTCAACTGGCTTGATGCATACGCAATGACCTTGCTATGATGCATGAGCACGCAACCAAGTCCTCTATGCGAAGCATCGCTATAAACTATAAAATTTCCTATGTCATTAGGTGATGGTAAAACAAGCGCTTCACTTAGCCTCTTCTTCAGTTCTTGAAAATTGTCCTCACATTTTTCAGTCCACGCGTACTTCACTGTCTTCCTTGTCAAGTTAGTCAACGGAGTAGCTATCTTTGAAAAATCCTGAATGAATCTCTAACAGTATCCCGCTAACCCTAGGAAACTCTGCACCTCCGTCAGTGTTTTCAGTTGTTTCCAATTCATCACGGCATCCACCTTCACTGGATCTACTGAAATCCCTTCATGGTCAATGACATGACCTAAAAACTGTGCCCTTTCTAACCAAAATTCACACTTAGTGAACTTCGCATATAACTTCTCCTTCCTTAGTGTTTCCATCACTATTCTTAAGTGTTTAGCATGATCTTCTGGCATCTTAGAATAGACTAGAATATCATCGATAAACACCACGACGAACTTGTCTAAATATTATTTGAACACTCTGTTCATCATATCCATAAATGCTGCTGGTGCATTAGTCAACCCAAATGACATCACCGGAAACTTGTAATGACCATAACGAGTCCTGAACGCTGTCTTTGGTATGTCCTCACTTCTAACCTTTAACTGATGATACCCCATCCGTAAATCTATGTTAGAAAAATACTTTGCCCCTTTTAACTAATCAAAAAGATCATTGATCCTGGGCAATGGGTATTTATTCTTTATTGTTAACTTGTTCAACTCTCGGCAGTCGATACAAAGTCTTAGCAATCCGTCCTTCTTCTTGACAAATAATACCGGTGCTCCCCACGGTGAAATATTTGGTTGAATGTACTTCCTGTCTAACATTTTTTGTAACTGCACCATCAACTCCTTCACCTCCACTGGCGCCATAGGATACGGTGCCCTGGAAACTGGTGCCGCTCCTGGCACAATGTCTATTATAAACTCAGTCTCCCTGTCCGGTGGAAGACCCGGCAATTCACTTGGAAATACATCTGCGAATTCACTCACTATAGGTATTTTTTCCATGGTCGCTCCCACTCTCTAGGTATCAGCAACATGGCACAAATAACCTACACACCCCTTTCTCAACAATTTCCTAGTTTGTGTCATTGTAAGACAACACGAACGTCCCGATAATTTATTACCGTAAAATACTAACTGAGGTTGTCTCAACGTTCTAATATTCACACATTTCTTTTGACAATCTATAATTGCCCCATGGTTAACCAACCAATTTATTCCGAGAATAACGTCAAATTCTCCTAACTTTATCGGTAACAAATCTACCGATAATTTACAACCTCGTATGTCTACGCATTAACTCCTATGAATATCTTTAACAGGAATTATTTCTTCATTTGCTACATTAATATTTAAAGGTATAGGCAACTTTTCGGGAAGTAATCCTAATCGTCTAGCAAAATCACATGCTATAAATGAACAAGTAGCACCCGAATCAAATAACACGTAAGCATTTAGGTCGTTGATCAGAATAATACCTACGACTATCTGAGACCCCCAAATTCGGGTCCCAATTCACCACGGATCCGGTACAATCATTCTATAACTAGTGCGGAAGATATAAACATAAATTGTTTATATATTACATTACACACTATTTCCCCAAGGTCGAGTAACCTTAACTTATACACAAATCATAACTTCTTTGTCTTTTAACAACATTAATATACAATACTTATACAAACTTAATTGCACACATAAACTTAAAGCTAGAACTGTCTTTAACCTTTTCTTGTATCGAACGTATTCATCTTAATCTGCAATGTTTATCATGATATAGCAAGGGTGAGCATAAGTTTGCCCAACAAGTATAAGTTTATTTAAGGATATATCATGATTGAAAGAATTTGAACAATAAGCTGGCTAAAGTTCTACAATATAGTTGTGAACTAGCATAAACAAATTTTACATGACTGAATACTGGACCAAATGGTAATGAAAGTGATCAGCCTTTCATACTTGATGAATACATGCAGTATGTACAGAGTGCGATTTAATAATTCTTAGACATGGCAATTAGAAATGATTAACCACAAGTATAATTGAATAATACAAGTCGCGGTCGAGTTAAGAAAAACTTTCCTGAACTGTTGATTACTGTTACGCAAATTAGCTTTGTCTGAAAACTTAATATAAATAATATCGATCTACACATTAGAATAATATCATCACAATATTTAAAATATCCTAAACACATTATCACATAATCCTATCCGTTTATAACACACATAAGACCTAGTATCAAGTTAAACAATTTTAGTCTGAGTTGAATTCGGCAAAAATTCTAACATCCCGACGGTTTAGTCGGATATAAATCGAGTTTATGTTCAATTAAACTTTGTCTAACACTTAACAAGTATCTAAGATAATTATATTATCAGTCAACATATTTTTCATAGGTTCGTAATAATTTTCAAGTAATTATTACCATTTATCATGCTTTTTCAATCATTAATATCATATTAATATGAATTAAATACTACTTAATTCCATTATCATTAATATTTATTTAATATTAAATATTAATAAAAATCATGATATAATATTATAATATATTTATAATATCTCAAAGTATTTTTAATACTTTAAAATCATATTTATATGATTTTTAAACAGTTAAATCAATTATCCGATAATTGCTATTAATATTAAAATATTAATATTTTCATGACAAAATATCAAAAGTTATATTTTATAACTTAAAATATTTTTATAACACTTAAATCATTTTTATATGATTTTTAAATCATTAATTCTATTTTTCTATAATTTATTTAATACATTTATTAAATAAATTAAATATCATTAATATTAATTAATTAATGAAATTTATCATAAAATATTAAAAGTCATTAAAAATAACTTAAAATATTTTCTTATGCCATAATATAATTTTTCATGATTTTTTATGTATTAAAATCATTTTTTAATAATTTATTTAATATTATAATTAAATACCATTATTATTCCAAAAATATTAAATATTAATGGAATATATCTAAAATAATTAAAAACTAATTTTCAGGCTTTAAAATAATTTTTAGGAATTTATTTTGTATTTTTAATAATTAAAAATTTATTTTCTCTAATTATTAAATAAAATAATTCATTTTTCGAAATTAAGTATCGCTAAAGGTACCATAGGCGATAAAACCGTCGCTAATGGTGTTCTTGTACTGTTCTTGAGCCTGCCCAGAAACTCAAGTCAGTTAGCAAGGTAAGTAGTTTGACCGGCTATAACTCTTTGATCCATACGTTTCTGGGTTTGTTAATGGGTTATGATTGTAGTATTAGTGTAATACTACAATCACAAACAAGTTCCATGGCCATAACATAACACAACAGAGATATAACGACCTCCAAAAATCATGTCAGACATGTTCTTCATTTTCTGGGTTACCCAGAAATGAAGAACAACCGTGATACCTACTTTTCGATTCGTGCAACATGTATCCTGAGCTTTCTTTGTGTGATATGAAGGTTCAAATATGTAGTATAGATGTCAGTGTACAAGTATATAACCCTAAAGCAACTTAAAAGCATCACAGGGAAGAGATCAAGGATGGTCAACCTATGTCAGAAACCGTGTTCTTCATGAATTTGGGTTTTTCCAGAAATTCTAAAGGATGGTGGTAAACCCTAGTTTGACCACCCATAACTTTTATTCTGTTACGGGTCTAAGTATTTTAAAAGCATGAATCTATAGTCAATATGTCATTCTACAGGTCTATTACAACAACATGGCCTAACCATCAAAGATCAGTAAGATCAGAGGCCTCAAATATCTTGTCAGAAATTCTGGGAATTTCTAGGGTGCCCAGAAAGTACTTTCGCGCTTGGTCAACGCCTTTTGACCGCATATATCTCTCAATCTACACATGGTCGGGACTTGATACAAGTTCCAGATCAAAACCCTTACAACATACTACAAGTACAAACTTTTAAAACACAAAAATAATTAACAGGTAAGGATCTATGAGCCCTTGTAACGCACTAGAAAATCGAACCTTTTGTAAATACAATTATAATGAATAAAATAATATTATTTGTTATGATTATGTGTTAGTAAGATGAAGGTCGTTCTATAACCTAGAAACGTCGAAACATCGTAATCTTTTAAATATGTGAAGGAATTAAAGTGTTTGAATTTCCAATACGAAAATAAAAGCTTTTCGAGAAATTTTCCGAAAAATACTATTCATCATTTATCGCTCGGGAATTATTTTTGAACTTCCGAAAAATACGTAATGTTATAATATCGAGGTGAGATAGATTATGTAATAATAATCTAAGTATGGAAAACGTAAAATTTCGCATGTGGACTTAAATTGAGAATGGTAAGTGTTGGGTCATGATACTTTTCATAATTAGATTAGACCTAATGGGCTCCTCCTTTGGACCATGTTACTTTTGTCCTGTTGGGTCGAATGATTTGGGCCCAGTTATTTGATTATGTTATTGTGCTAAATCATTAGATCGGTCCATTACATAAATTGCCACTTAACCTAGCTTTGACCGGTAATCATTACACCAAATAATAGTTGACTGTTATGTCTGCCACCTTTCTGCATGGCATTAATGAGGATGAGACTCAGATGACCAGCGGTGGCAAACAGTGGTAGCAGGTAGGGAAGTGAGCTACATACTTTCGGCTGAGATGACCGGGAGTGGGGGCGAGGTGTCAGGAGGTAGTGGGTGGCACGGTAAACCAGGCCTGGAGTACGTATGGGGCAAGGATCACACAAGAAAATAAGGTAAAAAAACATGACACCACACACAATCATATTATTATTCTCTCTCAAGCACTAGACATTATTTTCCTCCATTGTTAACCTTGTGATCGCCGATATTGACTCTCACGCCGGAGCTATCCCCCGACGGTCAAGCCGTCAGGCTTTTGATGTTGACTTATTGAACTACGTAGGATATCGGACGCATCTTGGTGATTGGGACGTGGGGAAAGATCTTGGCGTCAACATTGGCGCTATAAGGAGGGCTGAGTTCTAATGTCCTGAGTATTTTTCAATCACAAACTGTGTTTGTTCTACGTCAGTGTTCATGGGGAAGAGTAGAACACCTACACCCGAAGGGCAGCCGATGACTGTCAGTGAATCAGCACCACGAGTATGTGTCAAGGATCGTTTGGGACCGGCACTAAGTATTCATGTCAGCACAGCGTCCAAACATTCACATGAAGATTCTCGCTCGAGGGCTGTGAGCAACGTTAAGTGAAAGCTAGTTTTCACGGCAGAGAAAGGGTCTGGCCATGGTCGGAAACGAGTAGAAGGCACCTCGCCTAGAACTCGATACCGAGATGACCAAGATGAAAAGGCCTCCCGACTGGCTAAGATGGCAGACGAAGCAGATAGGGCCATGGAGGTACTTGTAAAGCAACGACAGGATATAGCTAAGTAGATATCCCGAATGGCAGAGTTGAGGGACGAAGCGTCCAGTTATGTTCAATCCGAAGAACGTGGGCATCGAAGTGGGAAGGAACCTGCTCATTCAGGACGTGAGTCTCGGGGCCAACCTCGAGAAAGGAAAAGATCCAGAAGCCCTACTCCTTAAAGATAGAAGAGGGCACATCACCCTGTCGGTTCTAAGGAGTAGGGTCGAAGCAAACGAAGAGGTCAATCCAGAGATCGCATTCCTGAGAATACAAAGAAGGCGCTCATTGTTGCGCATTCCCACCACAGCAGCCGAGCTCAAAGGTGAAGCAGATATAGGGGTCGTACACCAGAAAGTCCACTGAGGGCACTCCGCTCTGTGGACCATCGTCATCAGAAAAGTCCCTCGAAAGTTGGTGGTTCTATTGTAAGAGACCGGTCCACTTAGAAGAGGAAGGAGTCACCGGAAAAAGAAGCATCATCCCAACCAGAAGGCATGGAGTATCTGGTTAAAGAATTGAAGGAACTTCGGAAGTAGCTTGCCGAGGTACAGAAAACGAAAGATACTTCGGGAAAGAAGGCATCCCCTTTTTTCACGGAGATTCTAAAAGAGAAAGCTGACCCCACCAAGAAGTTGCCCCACATTGAAAGTTATGATGGATCGGGGGATCCCTATGACCACAGTCAGGCGTTCGACCGACTGATAGATTATTATGACTTTAGCTATGCTGCTAAGTGTCATACTTTTGTCACGACACTCCGAAAGGATGCCAGGCAGTGGATGGGGACTTTTCCTTCTGATTCAATTTCATCTTGGGCGGATATGTACAATAAGTTCCATGCTCGCTTCGGGAGCAACAAAAGGAGGGGGAAACCAACTGGCTCGTTGGCTCAGGTTCAACAGTATTCGAATGAGTCTTTGGGCCAATATGTAAAGCGGTTCCATGAAGCAGTCGACCAAGTGACAGACCTGAACGATTTACAAGCCGTGGGGCTATTTCAGAATGGGTTAGATCTGGTCAAATCAGAGAAATTGGTGAAGAAGTTAATGTTTCACCACCCGAAGAGTCTCGCTGAAGCCTTCGATAAAGCTGAAGGTTATATCGTGGTAGAGGAAGCCATGAATAGCCTCAAACGTCCTTCTTCAAATCGGCTTAAGGAGACAGATTGGGACATAACAGAAGGGGACCAGAAGAAGAATGAAGGAAATAAAGACCGCTACGATGGCGGGTCAAAGAAATATAACAATAATTTGAGACAGGGTGGAGGACGTTCGTCCACTCCAGCCCAGAGAGTAAATAGGATGTATACTGTACTCAACACTGACAGGGCTGTTATCTTGGATCAGATTAAGAATTAACCTATCTTCGAGCCACCTCGAGATAACATTAAGCCCAAAAAAGGAAATTCTCGTAAGTATTGTGACTATCATCAAGCCTCGGGTCACTATACGAACGACTGTGCTAGTTTGAAGGATTTTATTGACAGAAAGGTATAATGCGGGGCTTTAGTTCATTATGTGGCTGCCAGAACGAATCAACAGCAAGATAGAAGACCTGTTCAGGCAGTCCAACCAGTTCAGCAAGTGTTCCCAGCTCCTGGACCGCCAGCAAGGCAAGTGATAAATGTCATCACCGGTGGCACTTTTGGTAAACTTGTTGGAAAGAAGCACCGAAATTATCTAGATTCAGTCATGTCGGTGGCGGGTACCCTCTCGAAGACTGACAGACTTTATCCAGGTACGGTAATCTCCTTCACTGATGAGGATTACCCTTCGGAAACCATCGAACCACATGAAGGATCATTGGTAGTGACTGCACAAGTGGGTTCGATGGATATGAAGCGAATGATGATCGACAATGGGTCTTATGTGGATATCCTATATGCCCACGCTTATCAGAGGATGAATCTGGATGGACAGAAGATGGAAATCGGGCAGGATGCTCCCTTGTACGGTTTCAGTAATGATCCAGTCAAGGTGGCTGGAACCATTGAGTTGTCGGTCATCTTCGGAATGGCCCCCTAGCAGGTAGAAATTATTTACAAATTTTATGTTGTGCATGTAGATTCTGCTTATAATGCTATTTTGGTGAGGCCTACTTTAACTGATTTACAAGCTGTAACCTCAATCCCTCATTTCAAAATCAAATATCCTATGGCTCGTGGGGTTGGAGAGGTGAAAGGAGATTTGGATCTGGCCAGAAGATGTTATAGAAATGTCGTGATCACTTCGAGAGTGGGGGTATCGAAGCAAAAATAGACCATAACAATAGAGATCGAACCCTTTACTGAGAGCAGTCCAGAGCCATTGGTCATGCCAGCTCATCCCTGGCAAGGCGAACAACACAGTGAAAATAGGTTCGGGTCTGCCGGAACCTCTCCGGACGAACCTCATGGGACTCCTGCGATGCTATGTTGACATCTTCGCATGGGAACCTCGAGACATGCCGGGAGTGAGCAGGGATATTGCTGAGCATCGATTAGAAGTGAACCCGTCAAAGAAGCCAGTTCGACAGAAGAGGATGATCATTGCACCTGAGCGCCAGCGGATCATCGATGAAGAGATTACAAAGTTATTAGCTGCTGACTTCATCTTTGAGATTGACTACCCGCTATGGATGGCAAATGTGGTGCTGGTCCAGAAGCAGAATGAAAAATGGTGAGTCTGCATCGACTATACAGATCTGAATAAAGCTTGTCCAAAGGATTTCTACCCGCTGCCCCACATCGACCAGCTCATCGATGCAACTTCGGGGTATGCTTTATTAAGTTTTATGGACACATTCTCTGGGTATCATCAGATTTCTATGTGTAAAGAGGTTATATCGAAGACGGCGTTCATTACGCATCGTTTGGTATATGCCTATAAGAAAACGACCTTCGGCCTCATTAATGTCGGGGCCACATACCAGAGGATGATGAACTACGTCTTCAGATATCAGTTGGGCAAGAATATGGAGGTGTACGTGGATGACATGATTGTCAAGAGCATGATGATACATAAGCATCTGGATGATTTAGAAGAATGCTTTTAGACAGTTCGTTATCATAAATTGAGACTGAATCCTGTTAAGTGCACCTTCGGATTAGGGGCTGGCAAGTTTCTGGGTTATCTTGTCAGTCAAAGAGGAATTGAAGCCAATCCAGAGAAGATTCAAGTGATCCTGAACATGAAGACTCCTCAGTCATTTAAAGATGTATAACGTCTGACTGGAAGGATTACAGCTTTGAGGAGGTTCATGTCCAAGTCGACAGAAAGGTGTTTGCCATTTTTTGATATGTTGAAAGGGCCGAAGAATTCAAAGACGTTCTAATGGACTTCAGAGTGTGAGGACGCCTTTCAGAGCATCAAGTCCTACTTATCTTCGGTGCCTTTGTTGGTGAAGCCCGCTCCTGCTGAGCCTCAGTATTTGTACTTAGCAGCTAGTTCGTTGGCAGTAGGTGCAGTTTTGGTGCGTGAAGTTGGAGGTAAACAGCACCCGATTTATTATGTAAGTCATGTCCTTCGGGATGCTGAAACAAGGTACCCAAACATTGAAAAGTTTGCTTTTGCTTTAATAACTTCTAGTCAAAAGCTTAGGCAATACTTCCAGGGTAGGTTATTAGTAGTATACACAGATCAGCCTTTGAAGAAGATTATGGGCAAACCTGAGGTATCAGGGAGATTAGCTGCATGGACGATGGAGTTATCTCAATTTTTCATTGAATATCATCCCCGAACCACCATCAAGGGGCAGGCCTTGGCTGATTTTATAGTCGAATATTCGTTTTCTAAAGCTGATGAAGTTGTGGCAGAAGCTGAAGGATCTGACAGAGCAGTTGTAGTTCTTAAGCAGAAGCAGAGTTCGTGGACGCTGTGTGCAGATGGGTCTTCTACTATGGACATCAGTGGAGCAGGGATTATTCTGACGAGTCCGGAGGGATTAAAAGTGCAACAGGCCATCAGATTTCAATTCAAAGTGACGAACAACGAAGCGGAGTATGAGGCAGTGCTGGCTGGATTACGACTAGCTAAGAGTCTCGAAGTGCAAAGAATAATCATCTTCAGTGACTCTCAGTTAGTAGTCAAATAAGTCTCCGGAGAATACGAAGCCCGAGGTCATAGAATGGTCAAGTATTTGGCAGAATTGAAAGAACGACTTTAGTATTTCCAGTCTTATGAGTTTCAAGGGGTCGAATGTAATTACAATTCCCTTGCCGATGCACTCTCCAAATTAGCCACTACGGATGTTAACATTTTTGATGGCTCGATTTACTTGGAAATTTTACAACATCTTAGTGTTCATCATGAATCGGTAATGTGCGTTGACCAAACCAACTGCTGGTTGACTCCATATATGGAGTATCTGGAAGATGGCATTTTACCTTCGGATCAGATGCTGGCCAAGAAAATCAAGTACAAGAGTGCTAACTTCGTTCTGATAGATGGGGATCAGTTTCGAAGGGCCTTCTCGTCTCCACTGTTAAAATGTTTGACTCCGTCCGAAGCTGAATATGCTCTTTGAGAAGTTCACAAGGGCATCTATGGTGACCATATGGCTGCTAAGTCATTAGCCTACAAAGTACTTCGTCAGGTTGGCCTACCATCTTCAAGGAAGCTACGGAATACGTCAAGAAGTGTGAGAAGTGTCAACTAAACAGTCCAATCCCACATCAGCCACCAGAAGAGCTATACTCGATCTTATCTCCTATACTTTTTGCTGTCTGGGGGGTTGATATACTGGGTCCATTGCCGAAAGCCAAAGGTCAGGTCAGTTTTGTTATAGTTACCATCGATTATATGACCAAATGGGTAGAAGCGAAGCCACTTAGGTTAATAACGGAACAGGAATGCTTGAAGTTCATGAAAGAGTCAGTAGTGTTTCGTTTTGGAATTCCTAAGGTGGTGATATCAGACAACGGACGTCAATTTGTGGGATCAAAGTTTGAAGTATTTTTGATGGAATTGGGAGTTCAGCACAAAAAGAGTTCAGTAGCTCATCCTCAGTCGAATGGACAAGTCGAAGTGACCAACAGGACTCTGCTGAATGGGATCAATCATAGGCTGTATAAGGCTAAGGGAAGATGGCCAGAGGAGCTGCTCAGCGTGTTATGGGCTTATCAGACTACACCAAGGACTACAACAGGGGACTCACCTTTTAGACTGGCCTATTGAAATTGGTTCTCCAAGTCTTCGGGTCAGTCAATTCAAGGAGATATACAATGAAGAGGGGCTGAAAGCTAATCTGGATTTGCTCGAAGAGGTCAGAGAAATAGCTTTGATTAGATTGGCAGCCTACCAACGAAGAGTGGCTAAACACTACAATAAGGGGGTAAAGCTTCGTAGATTTGAAGTAGGAGATTTTATCCTTAGAGAAGTTGAAGCATCTACACCTCAAAATTTGGGAAAGCTAATACCGAACTGGGAAGGACCTTATGAAGTCATTGAGGTACCGAAGCTGGGAACTTATCGATTGAGGACACTAGACGGATCAGAGATCAAGAATACTTGGCATGCAGGCAGGCTTCGACAGTATTTTCAGTAGATATAAAGTCAGTACACCGAAAGTCTGTAAATGTTTAAGTCATCATCAATAAAATTTTCCTTTTTTTCAAACAAGTCTTGTCTTCGTTGCTATTAACGTCAACGGTGTAAGGAGGTTCGGGTGGACTCGCTGACCATTTAATGGTAACCTTATCAGTAGGTGGTCCTTATGAGTTTGTCAGGCCCTTCGTGGTTGGAAAACATCATCGGTGTAAGGAGGTTCGGGTGGACTCGCTGACCATTCGATGGTAGCCTCATCGGCAGGTGGTCCTTATGAGTTTGTCAGGCCCTTCATGGTAGGAAACGTCATCGATGTAAGAAGGTTCGAGTGGACTCGCTGACCATTCGATGGTAGCCTTATGGCAGGTGGTCCTTATGACCTTGTCAGGCCCTTCGTGGTAGGCAAGTGCCATCCTTAAGACGTTGTCAGGCCCTGCGTGGTAGGTAATTGTCGACCTTTAGACGTTGTCAGGCCCTGCGTGGTAGGCAATTGTCAACCTTTAGACCTTGTCAGGCCCTTCGTGGTAGGAAAGTGTCATCCTTTAGACGTTGTCAGACCCTGCGTGGTAGGCAATTGTCGACCTTTAGACCTTGTCAGGCCCTTCGTGGTAGGCAAGTGTCATCTTTTAGACTTTGACAGGCCCTTCGTGGTAGGCAAATGTCATCTTGTGCAAGTTTTTAGGCCCTTCGTAGTAAACAAATCCCTAGTGAAGCAGATCTATCTCATACTTCGGTAACGAATAAGTATCCCTTTACTTTATTACCTAAATTTTCTAAGTGTTGAGTTCGGAATGCCTCATTCTTTAACTTCATCTTATTTGTT
Organism: Panax notoginseng; assembly: GCA_016801055.1. Classification (NCBI taxonomy): domain Eukaryota; kingdom Viridiplantae; phylum Streptophyta; class Magnoliopsida; order Apiales; family Araliaceae; genus Panax; species Panax notoginseng. The sequence continues at coordinate 113,540,553 of CM029015.1, forward strand.
ATATGACTTGCCTAGTTGTTAATCAACAGTTTAAGTTAAGTCCATGAAAGAGCTTGTACATTTTTCAAGTTGAATCGATGTTGAAGCATCGATAAAAAATTAATTACACAGAAGCCATAAGTCACGAACTCAATATTTCATTAATACTTAAACTATTATATAAAGACCAAAATTTCTATACAAAAGTCCTAAATCCTAGAATGCAGCAATGATAAATTCAGGCATTATCTTCATCTTCGAAATTAAGCAGGGCTGGATCTACCTTGGCTGCAATTAGTTTTTCCTTCTCTCGACTTTGATAGACTTCACAACCTTCAGAGTACACCCGAAGTATTTCTGCATTTAACTCGTCGGATGCCCGATATTTAGTCTGTATATGCTTACGCAATTCTTCAGTCAAGGGAGGACCTCGCTCCTCCAAGGCCTTCAACTTAGTCGGAGCTTTCGACGTTTGGCCGAATGTCTTTCCTTATCTTCACGGGCCTTCACTTGAAGATCGTGGACTTGCTTCACCAAGTTTTGATTGGCTGTAACAAGTTCTTCGCTGTTAGCTTTTAGAGCTTCGTTCTCTTCAACAAAACTGACGTTCATATCAGCCAACTTTTATTCACTGATTTTAGTCGCCTTCAGCTCTTCCTTATTCGATTTCAGTTCATTCTTAGATGTCTTCAGATCTTCCTTAGTTTGATATAGCTCTCTCCGAAGACCCTCATTTGTATGAAGAGTATCCCCATGCTGACTCCTCTCTCGGGCCAATGCTGACTTCAGAATGATGTTTTCTTTTCTAGCCGCGTCTTCCTCGGCTTCTACTTCTTGGTATCGAGAAAGAAGATGTCCAAAGACGACATTTGCCTGTAGAAATCTGAAGATAGTCAGTTAAATCTGCAAGAGATAGCCGTAATTTCAAATGAACAAATAAACGACTATTTACCTTGGCGTGATAGCTCATGCCCTTCTTGATCAAGTCCATGATGGAACTGTTACCGAACCGATGCTCGTCGGTGTCTCTAACAAATGAATTGAAGAGCTGGAAAGGGAAATTGGCATTGAATTGGGGCCATAAAGTTGGAGGCCCCATCGCATCGTTCTAAAACTCGTCGACAGAAGGTCTTGAAGAAAAGGGCACAGATTCTTTTCGAGGAGATGATGGTATAGGATCTATGTATATGTTCTCAGGAGATGGAGATCGAATTAGGATGGGTTCTCGAGGTAACGACAAAGCAGATGCTGAACTTGGGTGACTAGTGGATGGTTGTTTTCTCTTTCGGGATAGTGCTAGAATGGGTTCGATTTTTTCCTCATCACCAGAAATTTGAATCTCAATTGGAGTTGTTAGGGGGAGATCGGTTGAAGGAGGAGGCACTCTGAGTTCGTCGATGGTCAGGGGGGTGATCTTGGTTCTCAATTTTTTGACTCGAAGGAGTTGTTTTCGATCGTCTACAGGTAGATCGAGTAGACTCCCTCGGGTTGGTTTGGTGATTGGTTCAGGTTCTGTGACGGGCTTAGATTCTATTTCTGTTAGGTTGGACCTAGGTTTTCGGATGGCTCTCTTTTTTCGGCGTGGTTAGAGGGGCTCTTCCGGTGGAATGGAATCTTCAGCTTCTGGTTCAATGGTTTGGGGTTTGGCAATATGAGTCTCTATAATTGGGATATCTTCGGGTAAACCTTCCACAGAGAGTGCCTCGACAGCTTCTGCAGACTTTCCAGATAGAAAATCTACAAAATCCCTTTCTTCAGCAATGCTCGGCTTGATCAAAGACACTGCAAGGAGAGTGACGACACATTTTAAAATCGATATCATCAAAAACTCCAAGAAATCAGACAGAGAGGTTGAAACTCACATTTGTGATTATATAGTCAGGCTTGCTTGGAAAGAATTCCGTAGTTCCATTCCTCCTTCGGGAAGTTGTCAAAAAGCTCTACAATTTCAGCAATACGTTCTTCAGGAATATCCCTGAAGTCAGCAGAAACTCTCTCATCAGTGGCCCAATTCGGCATGGAGGCAATCTCTGGTCCTTTGATGAAGAACCACCCTTTGTGCCATCCTTTGTTGCTGGACGGAGTGGAAACCAATGAACGTCTTTCAAATTTTTCACCTGTCTTCAGTGACTGCTTGCTTATAGCCTTAAATCCCTTCTCTCGGAATTGACCGATCTTGTACACGGTGAAGAAAAAATCGAGAGTGGGCTCGATCCCCACCTCATGGCAGAAGGCTATGAACGCTAAAATATGGATGTACGAGTTCAGCACCAATTGGGCAAACCCAACACCGATGAAACCTAGGAGGGTCACCAAAAATATGTGGAGAGGAAATCTGACTCCTTTCTCGAGAATTGTTATCGGAACTGCTGTCCATCCTTCAGGGCGTTGATACATTCGCTTTTCGGGCCTAGGAGCTCTCACCAAGTGGGTGTCCGGAATATGACAGTGAGCCCGAATCTTCCTCAACTCAAGTTCGGTGACAGTCGATGGCGTGTTAGCATGGGAATAAAATTCCTTATTTTTTAAGAATTCAGAGGGAGTAGGAGAGGATTTTGGAGGTGGATTCGTGCTTGATTTCGCAGTTTGGGGATTAGAAATCGAAGCTTCTTCATGGGGACCTGTGATGGGTGGTACTACAGTGAGGGGGGTCGCCTTGATTGGGGAAGTCTGGTTCGTATTAACGACCACCATTGTTGGTGATTTGCAGAGAAGAGAAGGAAAAGTTCAAGAGAAAAGAAGAGAGCTCAAAGGTCTGAATTTCAAATGGGCAGGTATAACTGTCAAAATTGGGGGAAATTACCTTTTATACTGACGGTTTCACGGCATACGAAGGCGACGCATTAATTAATAGTAATGATTTAGAATTGGAAGGGGTGGCATCGGTTTGGGTTTGATATTTAAACCAGAATGGGCCTATGTCTATTGGGCCTTCAATTTCCGTCCTTGATATTGATTTGGACCGACTCAATGGAGCCTCGGTGAGTTCCACTTTGGATCCCTTGTGACTTATTATAATTCATTACATCATGGACCTATATTATTTACAGTCTTCTACTAAACATCATGTTTAATAAAAGACTAGGGGGAAATGTTGGGCCATGATACTTTTCATAATTGGATTGGACCTAATGGGCTCCTCCTTTGGACCATGTTACTTTTGTCCTGTTGTGTCGAATGATTTGGGCCAAGTTATTTGATTGTGTTATTGTGCTAAATCATTGGATCGGTCCATTACACAAATTGCCACTTAACCGAACTTTGACCAGTAATCATTACACTAAATAATAGTTGACTGTTATGTCTGCCACCTTTCTGCATGGCATTAATGAGGATGGGACTCAGATGACCGGCGGTGGCAAATAGTGGTAGCAGGTAGGGAAGTGAGCAACATACTTTCGGCTGAGATGACCGGGAGTGGGGGGGGGGAGGTGTCAGGAGGTAGTGGGTGGCACGGTAAATCTGGTCTGGAGTACGTATGGGCCAAAGATCACACAAGAAAATAAGGTAACAAAACATTACACCACACACAATCATTTTATTATTCTCTCTCAAGTACTAGACATTATTTTCCTCCATTGTTAACCTTGTGATCGCCGATACTGACTCTCATGCCGGAGCTATCCCCTGACGGTCAAGCCGTCAAGCTTTTGGTGTTGACTTGTTGAACTGCGCAGGATATCGGATGCGTCTTGGTGATTGGGACGTGGGGAAAGATCTTGGCGTTAACAGTAAGTATTAATTCTAATGGAATGAAATTGTGGATTGTGTAGGAAGTACAAATCCAATAATCATTAAGGGGCAAGCCCAAGATGAAATATTGTTTAAGCCCAAGGGTTTATTAAGGTTAAGCCAAGTGGATTAATAGGAAGCCCAAACTAAATTAATGTGAGCCATAAGACATAATCTAATTAATTAAGTCTAAGCCCAAAGGATGATCCAATGGGTAAAGCAAGATCCATGGTGCAACCCATGTGTGAACTTGACGGGCAAGAACTTTGAGTAATGACCAAGTAAGGGATAAGAGTTGTGGTTAACAAGTATTGAATAATAAAGAGGTGACTTAAGGAGGTGGGATGCCTTAATGACCCTTTTACCCTCAATTTAGAAATCCTATAAATAGAGGAGGATATGGCTCATTATTTGGTTGTTATTTCATCAAAGATAAGTAACTTATTTGGTAGAGAGAATAAGCACGTGTAAGCCCAACTTTCCATTATTAGATTGTCAAGAAGGAGAAGCTAGTCATCAAAGGTAATTGATTTCATGATCTTATATCTTCTATCTCTATCATTGTAGGGTGATAAGATAAGTGTAACCTAATGAACTTATATGTTAAGAACATATTAAAAAGGACAAGCAAGGGATTTAAGCCGAATAAGTCATGAACAAGTAAGTTAAACCTAAATAAGTTAGTAACTTATGAAGAACATAAATGAACTTGTCATATGAACTACTTTAAGAAGTTAGTATGGATAATAAGATGTAAGGATGTTGCTTAAATGACTTAATAAATAAATAAATCAAAGGAAAAGAAATATTGTATTATAAAAATTGTTAAGTTATGAACTTATAAAGAATAAGCCATGGCCTAATTTAATGATAAGTTGTTGTATCATGTAAGTTGAGATGTCTAGATAATGAAATGAATCCATCTGGAATGTTGAACCAAACACTAGTAATGTAGTTTTGCCGGAAATCATACGATTGGACGATAATCGTCGAATTCGTGAAATTCTCGGAATGAAAGTTGTATTTTGTGTTTGAACTCGAAAAAGTTGGTTTTCAATGGAGACAAGTCGTATTTGGCATTATAGATTTGCGGACTCGAAAATGACCGGATTCTGACTTCGAACGAAGAAACGAGCATTGAACGTTCTCAAACGTTTATCGTTTTCGTTAAAATGGATTAATAGGTGTATTTTTAGCAAAAAAAAGTCAAACAGATAAAATTCTTGCATGAACACATAGAGTATGTGATTTGTAAACCGTAGGCTCTTGAACGAGCCAATTCGGACTTATAACGAAGAAGTTACGAGCCCGAAAATCTCACAAAGTTGAAAAACTGTTAAAAGTGTCTGGTGCACAGAGCTGGCGCCGCGGCGCCAGCCCAAGGCTTAAATGGGGTGCTACAGCACCGAGCCAGGCAGCTTACCTACTGAACTTTTGTGCCGCAGCACGACATGTAATGCTGGGACTCGCGCTACAGCGCCAAGTCCGGTCCTCAGCCACTGCAAAGTGGCGCCGCAGCGCGGATTAAAGAGAAGAAGCTGGCGCCGCAGCGCCAGGACTAGGCAAGACATAGTAATAAAGGTTTATGAATAAAGAAATGAAGTAAACTAATTAACAATGAACTAAATCTCAATTATGACATTGTTAGGGTATTATTAAACACTTAATGTATGATGATTAAAGGTTAAAAATAAGTAATCAAACCTATACGTAATGACAATGTAAGCTATAACGGCAAGCCGGAACCAATAATAACGAATCTAATAAGTAATTAGATTGAGAAGAAGGGTAAGATTCGTTAGGAACCATGTATGTTATTCATGACCTAATGTGTTATGTAATGTTATCATTTAATGTAGAGACTTAAAGACTTAAAGTGCATGTGTTATATCTATAAGCAGACGCTAAAGGCAAGTACTCTAACCCATGTTCCAGTTCAATCTGGACAAGTCTTTGTGATTCATGTATTCTTCGCATGAGTTAATGTCTGATGAAGTCAAAGCCAATTCTTTTGGCTAGACTTATGCTATGTTGGATTTCTTATAATCTATCAAGTATTGACAAGAATTTACCAAACTAATATTGTTATGGTTTTCAAAAGGAGACTGAGTATGCTAAAAATGTTTTGTCGTCAAACGACAGGTACGTGAGGTTGCCACAACTTAAACGTATACACGTTTAATGAATGTAGTGATTATCAACATAGAGTACTATAGGCTGATCACCTAGACATACTCGTAAGATATGTCGGACTTACGGACTTCGTGTCGGGATGTCCTTTTTAAAGTACTTATGAAATGCTCATGGTCTTGCACCGGAGTGGATGTTTTACTAAATATTGTTGTTGTAAAACGTTTTGAATGAAAAAGAAGTGCTATTTTGATTTATAGATAGTAATTCATAACTATTGTTCAGTTATTGAAGATATACAATTCCAATGTTTCAAGCATGCTAGATTTATTAGAATTGTTGTACTTGCTGAGCTAGTTAGGCTCACTCTTTCTTGAACCATATGAATGCAGCAAAGATCGAACGGACCGATGGATCCGGTAAGGATAAAGGGAAGGCTAAGGCGAACCCATAAATTAATTATGTAATAGTATCGGTTTTGTAATGATAATATTTTATATTATGAGAATGACAAATGTAATGGTTATAAAGAACCTAGGGGATGTTAATATTATTTTGTATATATATAAGACATATTCGTTCTTTTGAGGCATTTCAATTGAATGTTTATGTGAACTGTAGCACCGTCACAGGTTGGTATCAAAGCATTAGGTTATAAAACTTAAGGGGGGATTTAAACCTTAAGTCATAACCTTAAGAAAAGTCCAAGAAATAAAATATGGAAATTAACCTTATAAAAATGCATTATATATGTTATGTGTTTTATTATTCTACTGACGTGTACTAATAAAACTTATTTGTGTTGTCGTAGATGTCAGGAGAAAATAGAGATATACAGGTAGTCAGCGAAGGGTCGGTTAATCAGATAAAGATTATACCAAACCCCATAGCAGCAGAACCTGAAATAGTGGTGGTTGAGTCTGGAGACTCAGAGAGCCAAGACTATATGTCCATGTTTGACGGCATGTTGGAGGAAGAGGTGGAGGGAGTATCCTTTAACCCAATAGCTATAGCAACAGAGATGGCTCCGGGGGAGTCAATGATGTCACTTTTTATGTCAGTGTTGGATAGAAACATCCACTACTGTTAGGAGGTTAAGGAGCTGAAAACAGAGCTCTAGACTGTTATAGAGGATAAGATGGATGTGGAGTCCATGTGGGAGCAGGAGAATGATTAGAGGATTTTGGCTAAGGACAAAGTCCATTAGTTGAAATAGGAGGTCTTTGAGCTCAGAGGTGAGCTAAAGACCAAGAAACAGAAGATAGGGAGAATGTCCTATATCCATAGGAGTTCTCATGCGGACTTCCAGATGCAGGTAGCTAGTTATCCCGTAGAGGCAGGGTAGACGCGACATACTATCAGCCGTGATATTATCGTCGGTTTTGCCAAGACGGATTTTGAGAATGCCTTGAGGCAGATGTGATCTAGTAGTGGCTAGAGTAGTTTAGATATATAAATATTTGGTATCTAGTAGTAACGTAAAACCCTTTTTTGTATAGCAAAGGGTAGTCTTTTGTAAATCCCAATTTTTGGAAAGTAATTGCGGGAAAGTAATGTTATCAGCTTAGGCTGTGTAATGTAACTGATGTAGTATTATACTACAATGAATCAATATAAGTTTTCTTTTTCGAAACATGTTGAGTAATGAATGTTGAAGTTATTGTTTAATTTTGAATAATAACTTACTAATAGGAAATGAATAATAATAAAATGTGTTGTTTATTGTAACAGGAAAATGCCGCCAAGAAGAGTACCACGTAATCAAGGCGGGAACGTAAATCAACTGGAGGGAGGTCCGGTTAACCCCATGCAGAAGTTTGTAAACCTTTTAACTGCAGCGTTTAATAGAACCGGGGCTAACATCCCCGTAAATCCTAAAGTAGTACGAGCTACTACGTTTAAGGATTTTAAAAGCGTGGGTCCGCCGGAGTTCAAAGGAACTACGAACCCTATCAAAGCCCAAACGTGGGTGAAGGAAATCGAGAAGGCATTTGTCATTGCAAATGTCAACAAGGCCCAAAAGGTTGCCTTTGCAACCTACATGATGAAGGGAGAGGCCAACTTTTGGTGGGAGGCCAACCAGGCTAGGGTCGGAATTGAGATTTTAATATGTGCGAGGTTCAAAGAGATATTTTTCGAGAACTACTTTCCCACAAGCATGCAGGGAAGAATGGAGATGCGATTTTTGGAATTGAAGCAAGGGGACATGACGGTTGCCCAATACGCCGTCAAGTTTAATGAACTAGCGAGGTTCGCTCCACACCAAGTGGACACCAACGTTAGGAAGGCACGACTGTTTGAGCAGGGCCTGAAACCCTGGCTCTATAACCGCATATCCGTGTTCCAAAGTACTTCCTTTGGAACCATTCTAGATAAGGCGATAATTGCTGAAGGTGGTAGTGAGGCATTGACCCAGTACTACAAAGATAAGAAGAGTAAGGGGAAGGTGGACGGGGGAGTAAAGATTGAAGGTGCCAGTGGGAGTGGCGAAGGGTATAAGAGGAAGGTGAGCAGCTCTGGGAATACTAGAGTGAAACAAGGAGACCCAAAGAGAAGGTTGGAGGCCTGTAAAACCTGTGGGAAGACTCATTTAGGAGTCTGTCTCAAGGGTAAGGCAGTGTATTATAATTGTGGACAGGAGGGGCACATTGCGCCAAACTGTCCAAATCTGAAGAAGAACCATGGATGCTTTGTGTGTGGGTCAACTAACCACATGGCAAAGAATTGCCCAAAGAAGGGGATGGACGGGAATAAGGACGCCAATAGTGGAAAGTTAACTATTGGGGGTCTAGTGCAGCCGGGTAGGCCGATGGCCCGTACCTTTAACATGACAGTTCAAGATGTGATGGCATCAGGGGACGTAGTCGCAGGTATTATTCTGATCAATGACCTAAATGCATACGTGTTGTTTGACTCGGGTGCTACTTGTTCGTTTATCGCATGTGATTTTGCTAGACGATTAGGATTACTTCCCGAAACGTTGCCAATACCTTTAAATATTAAGGTAGCAAATGAAGAGATAATTCATGTTGAAGATATTCATAGGAGTTATTGTGTAGACATATGAGGTTGTAAGTTATCGGTAGATTTGATACAGATAAAGTTAGGAGAATTCGACTTAATTCTCAAAATGAATTGGTTGGTTAATCATGGGGAAATTATAGATTGTCAAAAGAAATGCGTTAATATTAGAACCTTAAGACAACCTCATGTAATATTTTATGGGAATAAATTGCCAGGACGTTCGTGTTATCTTACCATGACACAAACTAGGAAACTATTAAGGAAGGGGTGTGTAGGTTATTTGTTCCATGTGGTTGATACCCAGAGAGTGGGAGTGACCATGGAACAAATACCTATAGTGAATGAATTCATGGATGTATTTCCAAGTGAGTTGCCGGGTTTTCCGCCGGATAGGGATGCCGACTTCGTAATAGACATTGTGCCAGGAGCGGCACTAGTTTCCAGGCACCGTATCGTATAGCGCCAGTGAAAATGAAGGAGTTGATGGTGCAGTTGCAAGAACTATTGGACAGGAAGTACATACAACCGAGTGTTTCGCCATGGGGAACACCGGTACTTTTTGTCAAGAAGAAGGACGGATCGTTAAGACTTTGTATCGACTACCGAGAGTTGAACAAGTTAACGATAAAGAATAAGTACCCATTGCCCAGGATCGATGATCTGTTTAATCAATTGAAAGGGGCAAAGTATTTTTCTAAAATAGATTTGCGGACGGGGTATCATCAGCTGAAGGTTAGGAATGAAGACGTGCCAAAGACAGCATTCAGGACTCGTTATGGTCATTACGAGTTTTTGGTTATGTCATTTGGGTTGACTAATGCACCAGCTGCATTTATGGATATGATCAAATAATATTTGGACAAGTTCGTCGTGGTGTTTATCAATGATATTCTAGTCTATTCTAAGACGCCAGAAGATCATGTTGAACACCTAAGGATAGTGTTGGAAACATTTAGGAAGGAGAAGTTATATGCGAAGTTCACTAAGTGTGAATTTTAGCCAGAGAGGGTACAATTTTTAGGACATGTCATTGACCATGAAGGAATTTCAATAGATCCAGTAAAAGTGGAAGTCGTGATGAATTAGGAACAACCGAAAACTTTGACTGAGGTGCGGAGTTTCCTAGGTTTAGCGGGTTACTATCAGAGATTCATCCAAGATTTTTCGAAGATAGCTACTCCGTTGACTAACTTGACAAGGAAGACGGTGAAATATGTGTGGACTGAGAAGTGCGAGGACAGTTTTTAAGAACTGAAGAAGAGATTGAGTAAAGCGCCTGTTTTGTCATTACCCGATTACATAGGAAATTTCGTAGTTTATAGCGATGCTTCGCATAGAGGACTTGTTTGCGTGCTCATGTAGCATGGCAAGGTCATTGTGTATGCATATAGGCAGTTGAAGGATTATGAGAAAGCTTACCCTACTCATGATCTGGAACTGGCCGCTGTAGTTTTCGCCTTAAAGATATGGCGACATTATCTTTACGGGGAAAAGTGTGAGATATACACGGACCACAAGAGTCTAAAATATATCTTCACACAAAAGGAGTTGAATATGAGACAGAGGACATGGCTGGAGTTGATAAAGGATTACGACTGTGAAATCATGTATCACCCTGGAAAAGCCAATATAGTTGCCGATGCCTTAAGTAGAAAGGGTCGAGAGAAATTGTCTATGTTAACAGCTCAAACTGAGTTAATAACAGAGATGGCTATGATGGAGTTAGAGGTGAAGTTGCCAAGTGAAGCGGAACAGAGACTATTTGCGACGGAGATTCAATCTACCATCGTAGAGCGAGTTAAGGAGGTGCAGCTCAAAACTGATGAGTGTGACCAGATGAAGAAGCGGTTGACCAATGAAAAAGATATGATGTTCAGTCTTGATAATGAGGGATTATTAAGATTTAAGGGAAGAATTTGGGTTCCGAATGAGACAAAATTAAAGGAGCAAGTTTTATAAGAGGCTCACAGTTCAAGGCACTCGATTCATCTTGGTAGCACAAAGATGTATCAAGACCTTCTACATAGTTTTTGGTGGCCGAACATGAAGAGAGAGATAGCCGAGTATGTGAGGCGGTGCTTAACTTGTCAGAAAGTTAAGGCCGGACATCAACGACCAAGTGGCTTGTTACAGTCATTGGAGATTCCAGAGTGGAAGTGGGAGCATATCACGATAAATTTTGTGGTGAGACTTCCGACTACTCAAAAGGGGTGTGATGCAATTTGGGTAACAATGGACCGATTGACAAAGTCGGCTCACTTTTTGCCAATTCGGATTAAGTATAACTTAGATCAGTTAGCTAAACTTTATGTTAAGGAAATTATTTCCAGACATGGAGTACAAGTTTCGATTGTGTCAGATCGTGACCCATGATTCATGTCAAACTTTTGGAGAAGTCTTCAAGAACAGTTGGGGACGCAGTTGAAGTTGAGTACGACATATCATCCACAAACCGATGAACAAAGTGAGAGGATAATTCAGATGTTAGAAGATATGTTAAGATCTTGTGTCATAGATTTCAAGGGTAGTTGGGATGATCATCTACCATTAGTAGAGTTTGTGTATAATAATAGTTATCATGCAAGCATAGGTATGCCGCCTTACAAAGCTTTGTATGGGAGGAAATGCAGAACAACATTGTAATGGGATGAAGTGGGAGAATGCCGAATTCTAGGACCAGAATTGTTGCAGCAAACAGCGAATATAGTGAAGCTAATATGAATGCGATTGGTAGCAGCTCAAGACAGACAAAAGAAGTTTACAGATACGCATCGAGTAAATAGGGAGTTCGAGGTAGGCTCGTATGTTTTTCTAAAGGTATCTCCCTGAAAAGGAAAGATACGCTTTGGAAAGTAGGGAAAGTTAAGTCCCAGGTTTATAGGACCGTTTGAGATATTAGAAAAAGTGGGAGGGGTAGCTTACATAGTAGCGTTACCTCCAGACCTAGAACAAATACATAACGTGTTTCACGTATCTGTATTACGACCCTATAAGCCTGATTTCAAACACGTAATAGAGTATGAACTGATTCATATCGTGATTCATATCGAGAAGGACTTAACCTATGAGGAGATGCCAATTCAAATCATCGATCGAAAAGAGCAAGTTCTGCGGAACTAAGTTATACAGTCTATAAAGGTGTTATGGAAGAACCACGATGTCGAAGAAGTAACATGGGAATTGGAAGAAAAGCTGAGAAAGAATTACCCTCAATTGTTAGTGTAATTTTTTTTAGCGTGATTTTGGGGACAAAATCCTTATAAGGAGGAGAGAGTGTAACGCCCCAAAAAATCAAACCTTTTGTAAATACAATTGTAATGAATAAAATAATTTTATTTGTTATGATTATGTGTTAGTAAGATGAAGGTCGTTCTATAACCTAGAAATGTCGAAACATCGTAGTCTTTTAACTATGTGAAGGAATTAAAGTGTTTGAATTTCCAAGACGAAAATAAAAGCTTTTCGAGAAATTTTCTGAAAAACATTATTCATTGTTTATCGCTAGGGAATTATTTTTGAACTTTCAAAAAATACGTAATGTTATAATATCGAGGTGAGATAGATTATGTAATAATAATCTAAGTATGAAAAACGTAAAATTTCGCATGTGGACTTAAATTGAGAATGGTAAGTATTAATTCTAATGGAATGAAATTGTGTATTGTGTAGGAAGTACAAATCATTAAGGTTAAGCTAAGTGGATTAATAGGAAGCCCAAACTAAATTAATGTGAGCCACAAGACATAATCTAATTAACTAAGTCTAAGCCCAAAGGATGATCCAATGGGTAAAGCAAGATCCATGGTGCAACCCATGGGTGAACTTGATGGGCAAGAACTTTGAGTAATGACCAAGTAAGGGATAAGAGTTGTGGTTAACAAGTATTGAATAGTAAGGAGGTGACTTAAGGAGGTGGGATGCCTTAATAACTCTTTTACCCTCACTTTAGAAATCCTATAAATAGAGGAGGATATGGCTCATTATTTGGTTATTATTTCATCCAAGATAAGTAACTTATTTGGTAAAGAGAATAAGCACTTGTAAGCCCAACTTTCCATTATTAGATTGTCAAGAAGGAGAAGCTAGTCATCAAAGGTAATTGATTTCATGATCTTATATCTTCTATCTCTATCATTGTTGGGTGATAAGAGAAGTGTAACCTAATGAACTTATATGTTAAGAACATATGAAAAAAGGATAAGCAAGGGATTTAAGCCGAATAAGTCATTAACAAGTAAGTTAAACCTAAATAAGTTATTAACTTATGAAGAACATAAATGAACTTGTCATATGAAATACTTTAAGAAGTTAGTATGGATAATAAGATGTAAGGATGTTGCTTAAATGACGTAATAAATAAATAAATCAAAGGAAAAGAAATCTTGTATTATAGAAATGGTTAAGTTATGAACTTATGAAGAATAAGCCATGGCCTAATTTAATGATAAGTTGTTGTATCATGTAAGTTGAGATGTCTAGATAATGAACTGAATCCATTTGGAAGGTTGAACCAATCACTAGTAATGAAGTTTTACCGAAAATCACACGAATGGACGATAATCGTCGAATTCGTGAAATTCTAGGAATGAAAGTTGTGTTTTGTGTTTGAACTCAGAAAAATTGGTTTTCGATGGAGACAAGTCGTATTTGGCATTATAGAGTTGCGGACTCGAAAATGGCCGAATTTCGACTTAGAACGAAGAAGCGAACATTGAACGTTCTTAAACGTTTATCGTTTTCGTTAAAAATGGATTAATAGGTGAATTTTTAGCAAACAAAATCGAATAGATAAAATTCTTGCATGAACACATAGAGTATGTGATTTGTGAACCGTAGGCTCTTGAACGAGTCAATTCGGACTTATAACGAAGTAGTTATGAGCCCGAAAATCTCACAAAGTTGAAAAACTGTTAAAAGTGTTTGGTGCACAGAGCTGGCGCCGCGGTGCCAGCCCAAGGCTTAAATGGGGCTATGCAGCTCCGAGCCAGGCAGCTTACCTACTGAACTTTCGCACAGCAGCGCGGCACGTAACGCTGGGACTCGCGTCGCAGCGCCGAGTCCGGTCCTCAGCCACTGCAAAGTGGCGCAACAGTGCGGATTAAAGAGAAGAAGCTGGCGCCGCAGCGCTAGCACTAGGAAAGACATAGTAATAAAGGTTTATGAATAAAGAAATAAATAAAACTAATTAACAATGAACTAAATCTCAATTATAACATTGTTAGGGTATTATTAAACACTTAATGTATGATGATTAAAGGTTAAAAATAAGTAATCAAACCTAGACGTAATGACAATGTAAGCTATAATGGCAAGCCGGAACCAATAATAACAAATCTAATAAGTAATTAGATTGAGAAGAAGGGTGAGATTCGTTAGGAACCGTGTATGTTATTCATGACCTAATGAGTTATGTAATGTTATCATTTACTGTAGAGACTTAAAGACTTAAAGTGCACGTGTTATATCTATAAGCAGACGCTAAAGGCAAGTACTCTAACCCTTGTTCCAGTTCAATCTGGACAAGTCTTTGTGATTCATGTATTCTTCGCATGAGTTAATGTCTGATGAAGTCAAAGCCAATTCTTTTGGCTAGACTTATGCTATGTTGGATTTCTTATAATCTATCAAGTATTGACAAGAATTTACCAAACTAATATTGTTATGGTTTTCAAAAGGAGATTGAGTATGCTAAAAATGTTTTATCGTCAAACGACAGGCGCGTGAGGTTGCCACAACTTAAACGTATACACGTTTAATGATTGTAGTGTTGATCAACATAGAGTACTATAGGCTGATCACCTAGACGTGCTCGTAAGATATGCCAGACTTACGGACTTTGTGCCGGGATGTCCTTTTTAAAGTACTTATGAAATGATCATGGTCTTGGACCGAAATGGATGTTTTAATGAATATTGTTATTGTAAAACGTTTTGAATGAAAAAGAATTGCTATTTTAATTTATCGATAGTACTTTGTAACTATTGTTCAGTTATTAAAGATATACAATTCCTATGTTTCAAGCATGCTAGATTTATTAGAATTGTTGTACTTTCTGAGCTAGTTAGGCTCACTCTTGCTTGAACCATACGAATGCAACTAAGATCAAACGGACCGATGGATCCGACAAGGATAAAGGGAAGGCTAAGGCGAACCCGTAAATTAATTTTGTAATAGTATAGGTTTTGTATTGATAATATTTTATATTATGACAAGGACAAATGTAATGGTTATAAAGAACCTGGGGGATGTTAATATTATTTTGTATATATATAAGACATATTCGTTCTTTTGAGGCATTTCAATTGAATGTTTGTGTGAACTGTAGCACCGTGGAGCACCATCTGTCGGGTTAGAAGATACCCGGATTTGGGGGCGTCACAGACCTGACATTTTGGCTGTCAGACCATGTTTTAGGGTTCATAGATCAGTTCCAAAATTTTGATTTTTGTGCATCTAGATGTTATAGATCCATGATCTATCAACTCAGATCACTCAAAGACACCCTAATATATAACTTTAACCAATCAATTTCAACATATAACACAAGATCACTTATTTCGAAACTTTTAAGGTTTAAACCTCTTTAGACTTTGATTTTGATTCTGATCCTTGATGTTTGTTCTTGGCTTGCTAGAGAATATTCTATGGACTGAATTACTTAGACATTTCGTGGGTCTAGAGAGAGAAAGTGTTAGTTGAGTGCTTGTGAACAAATGGACTAAAAATGTGACTTTTCTCTCTCTAATTCTATATATATAAATTGGTGCAATGTATTTTGGCTGATAAGGTGGCTGATGGCTATGATATTTAGCACATGGAGTGGTTAGAGTTGGTGAACAACTCTCAATTTGCCAAGATTTGCAAGCTATTTCATAAATAATGCAATAAGGGTATTTTGGTCATTTTTATTTTTATTTTAATGGCATACTACTCAATTGCCCTAACCCATAAGGTTTAGGGTTTAACCCTTTAGGTTTTTAAAAAATAAATTCTAGGATTTCCAAATTAAGTTTCCAAAATAGAAAAATTAATATTTCTAAATTATAATTAGGGTTTTCTAATTATATTAAAATTTTCTAATCATAATTCATGCTTGCTAATTAGGATTAACATTTTCTAATTAAAAATGCTAATTTAGCAATTAGGGTCGTAATTGTACATTAGGGTTTATAACCCAAGATTTAGGGATTTAAATAGAAAAATAATCTTTCTAATTTAGAAATTAGGTTTTCTAATTAGATTATTGTTTTCTAATTACTTATAACTTGAAAATTAGGATTAATGTTTCCTAATTAACATCAAAAAAATTTAATTAACAATTAGGTTTTTCCTAATTATAAATTGGGGTTTCTAATCCAGAAATTAGGGTTTTCTAAATCAATGAGGGTTATCCCTAATTAGGTTATTATTAATAACGTTTAAACCTTATACTGGCATTTGAATTCCTAAATTAGGGTTTCCAACTTTCGAATTAGGGTTTTGAATTCCCAGAACTGAAATCAGGGTTTTCAGAACAGGTTTTAGGGTTTCTTATAAATCGTAAGGATTTTCTAACTGTACGCTACGTTCTTAATATAATATTAAAGTTTGCCACTGATATATATTATCTGGTCAACCCTTAACCCTTGACCTCCTACAGTACACATATAATACCATATTCACAGAACATATATACTTAAACCCTTAATCATGAATAATTCACCACAAAAAATTTTAAATTCACAAAATTCCTTCTCGAAAATCTAAAATCCATTCACTTATTTTCTATCTAGGTTTATTATTTAACCTTAATTCAATAATTTAAGATTTTATAAGTATTCAAATTCTCGGGTTGTAACATACTACGTCCCCTGATGCAACTGCATCTTGGACTGTCATATTAAAGGTACAGGCCATCGGCCTACCTGTTGTCGCGGGACCACCAATAGCTAATTTACCGCTATTGGCGCCCTTGTTCCCATCCGTCCCCTTCTTTGGGCAGTTCTTTGCCATGTGGTCTGTTGACCCACATACAAACCATCCGTGATTCTTCTTCGGACTTGGATAGTAAGGCGAAATGTTCCCTTCCTGTCCACAGTTGTAGCATACGGCCTTCCCCTTGAGACAGACTCCTAAATGAGTCTTCCCGTAGGTTTTGCAGGCCTCCATTCTCCTCTTCGGATCTCTTTGTTTCACTCCGGTATTCCCAAAGTTAAACACATTCCACTTCTGTCCCTCGCTACTCCCGCTGGCTCCTTCAATCTTTACTCCCCCATCAACCTTCCCCTTATTTTTCTTGTCTTTGTGGTACTAGCTTAAAGCCTCGCTACCACCTTCGGCGATTATCGCCTTCTCTAAAATGGTCCCAAACGAAGTACTTTGGAACACAGAAATACAATTATAGAGCCAGGGTTTCAAGCCCTGCCCGAACTGTTGTGCTTTCCTAACCTCGGTGTCCACTTCGTGTGGAGCAAACCTCGTCAGTTCATTAAACTTGGCAGTGTATTGGGGAACCATCATATCCCCTTGTTTCAAATCAAGAAACCACATTTCCATCCTCCCATGCACGCTCATGGGAAAGTAGTTCTCGAAGAAGATATCCTTGAACCTTACCCATGTTAAGTTCTCAATACCGGCCCTAGCCTGATTGGCCTTCCACCAAAAGGTGGCCTCTCCTTTCATCATGTAGGTTGCAAAGGCAACCTTCTGACCCTCGTCGATATTTGCTATGAAAAATGCCTTCTCTATTTCTTTTACCCACGGTTGGGCTTCTATAGGGTCAGTAGTTCCTTTGAACTTCGGCGAACCCACACTCTTGAAATCCTTAAATGTAGTAGCTCATATTACTCCAGGATTTATGGGGATATTAGCCTCATTTCTATTGAACGCGACTGTTAACAGATTAACAAACTCCTGCATTGGGTTAAACGGACCTCCCTCCGGTTGACTTACGTTAGCGCCTTGATTACATGGTCCTCTTCTTGGCGGCATTTTGTTGTTACAATAAACAACACATTTCGTTATTATTCGTTTCCTGTTAGTTGGTCATTATTCAAGATTAAACAATAACTTCAACATCCGTTACTCAATATGTTCCGAAAAAAGGCTTATGTTGATTCATTCATTGTAGTATAATACTACATTGTTTACATTACACAGCCTAAGCTGTTTACATTACTATCCCCCTATTGCTTTCCAAAAATTGAAATTTACAAAAGACTACCCTTTGATATACAAAAGAGGGTTTTACATCACTACTAGATACACAATATTTACATATCTAACTACTAATAGATTACATCTGCCTTAAGGCATTATCAAAATCCGCCTTGGCAAGACCGGCGATAATATCACGGCTGATAGTATGTCGCGTCTGCCTTGCTTCTGTGGGATAATCAGCTACCTGTTGCTGGAAATCTACATGAGAACTCCTATGAATATAGGACGTCCTCCCTATCTTCTGTTTCTTGGTCTTTAGCTCCCCCCTAAGCTCAAAGACCTCCTATTTAAGCTCATGGACCTTGTCCTTGGCTAAAATTCTCTCATCATGTTCTTGTTCCCATAGTGACTCCACGTCTGTCTTATCCTCTAAGACAACATGGAGTTCCTCTTTCAACTCCTTTACCTCCTTACAGTACTAGATGTTTCTATCCAACATTGACATGAATAATGACATCATTGACTCCCTCGGAGCCATCTCTGCTGCTATAGCTACTGGATTAAAGGACACTGCTTCTACCTCTTCCTCCAACATGTTTTCGAACACAGACATAAGGTCTAGGCTCTCTGAGTCTCCAGACTCAACAACTACTATCTCAGGCTCTACTGCTATAGGGTTCGGTGTAATCTCTATCTGATTAACCGATCCTTCACTGAACACCTGCACGTCTTTATTTATTTCAATTTCTCCTGACATCTACAACAACACAAATAAGTTTGATTAGTACACGTCAGTAAAATAATAAAAACACATAACATATATAATGCATTTTTATTGGGTTAATTTTCATCTTTTATTTCTTTGACTTTTCTTAAGGTTATGACTTAAGGTTTAAATTCCCCCTTAAGTTTTATAACCTAATACTTTGATACCAACCTGTGACGTCCCTAAATTCGGGTATCTTCCAACCCGACAGATGGTGCTACACGGTGCTACAGCTCACACAAACATTCAATTAAAATATCTCAAAAGAACGAATATGTCTTATATATATTTTGAAATAATATTAACATTCCCCAGGTTCTTTATAACTGTTGCATTTGTTCTTGTCATAATATCAAATATTATCATTACAAACCTATACTATTACATAGATAATCTACGTGTTCGCCTTAGCCTTCCCTTTATCTTTGTCGAATCCATAGGTCTGTTCGATCTTAGCTGCATTCATATGGTTCAAGCAAGAGTGAGCCTAACTAGCTCAGCAAGTACAACAATTCTAATAAAACAACATACTTGAAACATAGGAATCATATATCTTCAATAACTGAACAATATTTACGAAGTACTATCGATAATTCAAAATAACACTTCTTTTCCTTCAAAACGTTTTACAATGACAAAATTCAGTAAAACATCAATTCCAGTCCAAGACCATGAGCATTTCATAAGTTCTATAAAAAGGACATCCCGACACTAAGTCCGTAAGTCCGGCATAGCTTACAAGCACGTATAGGTGATCAGCCTATAGTACTCTATGTTAATCAACACTACATTCATTAAACGTATGTACGTTTAAGTTGTGGCAACCTCACGTGCCTGTCGTTTGATGACAAAACATTTTAGCATACTCAGACTTCATTTGCAAACCACACCAACATAGTTTGGTAAAATATTGACAATACTTCGATAGATTTTAAGAAATCCAACATATCGTAAGTCTGGCCGAAAGAATTGGATTTAACTTCATCAGACATTAGTTCATGCATAAGAATACATGAATCACAAAGCTTTTTCAGATTGAACTGAAACAAGGGTTAAAACACTTGCCATTAGCATCTGCTGCTGTTATTACACGTTCACTTTAAGTCTTTAAGGTCTCTATAGTAGATGATAACATCACATAACACATTAGGTCATGAATAACATACGTGGTTCCTAACGAATCTTACCCTTCTTCTCAATCTAATTATGTATTAGATTTGTTATTATTGGTTCCGGCTTTCTGTTACATCGTTCTTACGTTCATATGCAATTGATTTACTTCAACCCTAAGTAATCATACTTAATGAATTAACAATGTTATATTAAGTTCCATAGTCTATTATTAATCTATTACCATTCATGCTCTACTTATAAACATTCCTCATTGTCTAAACCCTAAGGCTGGCGCTGCGGTGCCAACTTTCCTTCTTGGACTCGAGCTGCGGTGCGGGTTATTAGTGCTCAAGTCCCGGCTACGGCGCTGCGGCGCCACTTGCCCTTCACTGTGTCGAGCTGCGGCGCCAACTAACAGTGCACCATGTTTCGGCCTCGCGCTACAGCGTGGGCCTTTGTTCTTGGAGTCACGCTGCGGCGCGGACTCAGTGCCTTAGAAAATTTTGATAGATTTTCTACTTAGTGAGATTCTCGGGCTTGTAACTCCTTCGTTATAAGTTTGAATTGGCTCGTTCAAGAGCCTATGGTTTACAAATTACATACTCTACGTGTTCATATAAGAATTTTACATTTTCAGCTTCGTTAACTCAAAATTTACTTATTAGTCCATTTTTAACGAAAACGATAAACGTTCGTGAACGTTCAACACTCGTTTCTTCGTTCTAATTCGGAATTCGGTCATTTTTGAGTCCGCAACTCTATAATGCCAAATAAGATTTGTCTCCATAAAAAACCAACGTTTTTGAGCTACATAACAAAATTCGACTTCCATTCCGAGAATTTCACGAATTCGACAATTATCGTCCAATCGTGTGAATTCCGGCATAACTTCGTTACTTATGATTTGTTCATTGTTCCAAATGGATTCAATCCATCATATAGACATCTCCACCTACATATTATAATAACTTATTTTCATTTTAAGTCATCACATGTTTTTCGTGAGCTTATAACTTATTAAAGTATAAAATACATATAACTTTGTTTCACATGGCTTGTGATAGTTAAAGTCCTTTACTCAACATTCTTACATCTTATTAACCTACTAGCTTCATTCATGTAAATATGTTACAAGTTCATCATAAGTTCTTAACTTTTTTAGGTTTGAACTACTTATTCATGACTTATACGTCTTAAATCCATTGATTAATCATTGTTTTTACTTCTTAACGTACATGTACCATCACTTCTCTACCAAGCTATTGTTGGTCGTTTTACCGATCAATATATATGATGAGTGGGATTTATACCCGCGAATCGGATACTTTATGACTTAAGTAATTGCCTGAATTCGTAGTTTTTATGTTGTTTTATATAAATATAGTGTTATTATGCTTAACTGATGTATTGCAGAGCTTTACAGTGCTTTTCCAGCTTAAAAGGGCAAAACGGGCATTTTCCTCACACTCGCGCTGCGGCGCCAATGCCAGGCTTAATGGCCGCACCGCAGCGCCACCCCATGGACCTTACTGACATCACCCTCGCGCCCCGGCGCCACTAAGGCTTCTATGGCTCGTGCTGTAGCCCGAGCTCCATGTCCTTCGTATTAAAGTGGCACTGCAGCGCCAACTGCAACTTAGTGGCCCGCGCCGCGGCGCCACCTCTGGTGCCCAGACAGTGAATGCCTTGGTTTGACCTGGCGAAGGAAGGAAGGAGATATATATCAGACAGAAGCCTCTGTATTTAGAAACCAGACTAGACAATATACATCACATAGATTAGCTTTGGTTAGTTCTCTTCTATAATTTCTCTTTCTTTCTCTTAGTTGATGTCTGTAAATATAGATTAGGTAGATTAGGGAGAAGTTTGGCTTTTCTTTGGAGCTCAAGAGCAACGAGCGGCACGGATTGGAAAGCTTGATTTGAGAGGAATTCGTGGGAGTTGATGGGGCTTTGACAGAGTTTCTTCTATCCATTTATCCTCTCTGATTTTGTAATCTATAAATGTTGTCTTATTTGCTACTTGTATTTGGTTTATTAAATATGAACTGAATATTGTCTCTAAGGTTATAATGGATCCCTTTGTTATTTAAATTGACTGTCTTTATCTCTTTGGTTGGCACCATATGATTTGGTTTAATATATTTATGCTTTATGATTCTCGCTAAGACATTAGTGATGATTTTGGTAATCTGCATGATATCGACAGAAGAATTGTACATTTACACCTAAATATATTAGCATGTAATTATGAGTTTCGACTACATAAGTTGTGCATAGAATAGACATATCTCTGTGCGCCACGTGCGACCTAATAGAGAACTTAGTCTTAAATCCTTGTTATGATTGATTTGCATAGACATATGTAGGATTGTATCTAGCTTGGACGTTCTTTTCTGTTCTATTCCCTTTAGGGTGGATCTAGAGAGGATATGTTTATGCATACCTCGACAGAGGTGCATAGGCACCTGTGTGTTCTCGGTCGAAAAATTGTCGTGACCATTAAGACGAAAGAGAGAAAGGGTAGCTAGTTTGATGAAACATAACACGCCAGGTGTTCAACAGAATGCTTGTGTGGGGATGAAGTTATGACCTTAGCTTGTATTCCTTAGATTTCCATTTGTTATCCATTTACTTGCATTGTTAAGTAGTATAATTAGAGTAATCACACTTCCATTTAGTGATGTTCGAATAAGACTTTAGCAATAAACAGTCGGTATTTGGTAAATATTAGTCATAGTTCCTCGTGGGTACGACACACTTTCTTATCACTGTATTACTTGTTAGACCGCGTATACTTGCGCGTGTTTAGTGATCGGTTTTCCGACCAATAATATGTGTGCAAGTATACACGATCAACAAGTAATAAAGAGTAAGTAAAGTATCGTTCTCACAGAGAATTAACTAATAAATTTCACCAAGCACTAGTCCATAACTATTTCAGTCTTATTTAAACGAATGATTTAATATTTTTTATTTAAACTGTGAAATTAAATAAACCTAACTATTCCTAGAGTGAGACTAGATAATGAAGCTATGAGATTACAATTTCATCTATTGAATTATTTAAATCAATACACTCCCTGTTAAGAAAAATTACTTGCACTGGATTGCTAGTCGAGAACACGAAAGTAAAGTACAGCCATATCTCAATGTACCATACTCATATCACATATAATCCATAATTGATAGAATACACATGAACACCCACATTATCTAAACCACTATATGTCTATGTGATTTACAAATAATTAGGGTTTAAGCCCAATTTCTCAAATGACTACAAGCGACGCCTTGGTATATGTCTATCCTAAGCACGAATCATATATTCCATCACCATTTAGAACATACAAACACAAGCTATCAAGATCAAATCTAAACCCATACTCCGTCTTTGAAGTTTATATGGGTTATCACAGTAATTGATGGCCAATCAACTAAGAAAATAAGCATGAATCTTAATAGACAATCCCATAGCAATCAATAAGGCTAACAATGAAGTGTATCAAAAAAAACTAGGCAATAGATTTCATTGCAATCCCAAAATATAATTTAACTCATAGTTGAATTAGAATCCATGATCCACAATTGAATATACATTGAAAGATACAAATAGAAGTAAAGAGAGTTAGGGATTAAGAATAGCAAATATGAGTTTCTTCTCTTCTTTCACTTCTGAACTTCCAATGTTCTTCAATTACTTCAATCCACAAATCTTAGCTATTCTAGGGTTCTAATCTACTCTAATCTAATAAGAAAATAAAAGAGCATATGTTAGCTACGTGATCCCCCCCAAGGGGTGGTGTCCCCCTTTACATAATGAAATACGTCTAATTATATGCCCTCCTTGAACCCCTCTCCAAGTTACGCTCTAATTTACTGTTTAGTAAAAAAGTCAGCTCTGGTCAACATTAGAAGTGGCGCGGCCGCTCTGGGAATGGCCTGGAGTTAGGCGCGCCCGTGCTCAAGTTTCAAATCGCACTTTTTTGGTCCAGGGAATGGTGCGGCCGCGACTAAAATACACTAGAAATTCGAGCGCCCGCGCTGCTGGTCTTCTGCTGCAGTATCCTCTAGTAAAATGGTCATAACTTTTGATCCGGGAGGAGTTACGGGGCCTGCCACCTATCAAATCGAAGCTATCGACGAGCTCTACAACTTGCATTCTTTGATAATTGAAAAATAATGGGCGGATGAAGGCTGAAATTGGGTTGGAAGTGACAGCTTTGCAAATGGCCACCCAAAACAGTGACGTTCAACGTCCGTTGGTACAAGGGTCATAACAATTGCATCCGAACTCCGATTGGAATGATTCAAGATGTTCCGCAGAGCTAAGAAGAAGCTCTACAACATAATCCAAGTTCCAAGCCAAAAACATAAAATGAACATGAAGCCCAAACGATGTTCGAATTGCTTTTCCTTACGTTTTCATACCAATAGTCGCTCATATCGTTCCCAAGCATTAGATCTATAAAATAAACACAAAATGCATGAAAAGTAGCTAAGAAACATGAGTATAAGCAACTAATTCAAGTAACAGATACCGGATAAATATGTATAAAACTTACTTATCAAATACCCCCAAACTTAAACTGTTGTTTGTCCCCAAGAAACACAACATAATGGAATCTACATGCTATGCAAGCTACACTACTATGCAAATGAATCTCAAGATTTCCAGCCATGTTAAGAATTCCCATAAGATATGCCTTAGAGAAATATCAAGATCCAAGAACAAAGCATCAAACTAAGCTACATGCATAATGACATACAATCAGATAATCCTAATCTGCTATAAAGATGTTGTGTGTGTGTGTGTGTGTTGTGCTCATACATAAGCTTGACAAAGGTGATAATTTCACATGTTATACTGCTTAAGAAAGAAAACTGAGGTTCAAATCAAGAACTATATATATAAATGAAACAACAACTACTCCAACACATCAATACAAACTAAGGTTCAACAATGAGTTTATTCTGCTTTATTTTTACACACGAGGGCGATTTTAGCACTTACTCGCAGTGTTTATTGATTTCTTTTCTTTTTCCCATGACTGTGCAATGCCTCATTCAATTAGGTTAACAGTGCTACCCCTTAGCGAGCTTTCAACCAACGACTCCCAGACCATAAAAGACCTTAGGGCGCTAGGTGTAAAGACAATCTCCTCAGGCGTACTTGCTCAAGTAACAAAGGCCCCGAAATAAGACTAGCCACGGTAATTTTTCATATTTTTCTCTTTTTCTTTTCTTTTTTTTAATACAACAAGCATACCCATGCGTTCTCAAAGTTTGAATTTTAGTGTTTTAATAGTCAATGCTCACTTCCTACACAATTCTATCTTTAAAAATGGTGTTTTCATCTCAGCAGGCAAACAAGTTTATCTTTAACCAACAAGCAAACATGAACACTTACGTACTAACCGGTAGCATCTAAATAAGAAACATAGGTCACATCATGTATAAAGTTATAACTAAGCTTAAGTTATCATCCACGTTCAAAAATCCATCAATTTTCTAAATTTCTCATTGGCCAAACTAGAATTTCATTAGCTAGATACTTGGGATTATGCAACTAAACAAATAAACTAAAACAGATATTAAGCAAACAAAAAGAAAAATTTTTTACTGCAACATTAAATAATAACTAACATACAATTACTATATGAAACATGGATAAATGATGTAATTTACACTACATGCTCTGTACTACTGATTAGACCCAATACCCCCAAACATAAAACGAGCAATGCCCTCATTGTAATTAAAAGTGAAAGAATACTCCCCTAAGTGGCAATGTCATCTCCGTTCGCCTCCTTATGATCCGATGGTATATCAGGCGATGAATAAGTTTGAGATATTTTATAGTTGGAAATTGAGTGTGGGCTTCTAACTGTCCGAATGCTTGAGTCAGAAATTCTAAAAATTGAGCAGTATTAGATTTTTATGACTGAGATATGGCACGACCGCACTATGTTTGGCTTGTAGTTGGGCGCGGACGCGCTACTATGTACCCTGGCAACTTCAATATTCTTGACTTCTGTTTGATCCTGAATGCGCATAGCAATTGGATTGAACCTGAGAGGAGAAACAATAAAACTATTATTAAGACTTATAAATATCAAACATCTACGAAATATGGAAAGTATGAAGAATTAAACATAGAAGAAAAAGTAAATAGAAATGTAAATAAGAATTAAACAAGGAGGGAGAAAGATTGGATGGGGTGCCTCCCATCTAGCGCTCGGTTTATAGTCCGTTAGACGGACTCTTTTTCTTGACACTGCTATCCGATTCCTCTACGATAAGGTAGGAACCCTCCATCCATTAGAATCGTTATGTTCTTTGGTAGGTTCCCCATCATGAGAGTCTTTGGATTGAAACAACCTAGCATATTTCCTGTACATAATGCCCCCAGTTCTATTGCATAGCTAGGTGCTCCGTCTGTTGTATCTGTGAATAGATTTTTGCATTGAGGCATGACAGATACAACGTGCTTTTCTTCTTCTATTATCTCTTCCTCAGCCCACCATGGTTTGTAAGAGGCCTCATAATCGCAGAAATTCTTCCTTTGGATGTAATGCCCCCAAAATAGGTATACATCACCTATTCTGAGTCGTCACATATATGGTACAAAATACAAATAAAAACTTAATTATACAACTGTCGTGTAAAATACGACAAAACATAAGCTGTGAGTTTTAATACAACATTGCCTTCTAAACAGTATTCAAACTCAAAATAAGTCCTCAATACATTTATTTTCACACTATTTCATAGAATAGTGAGGACTACTAATGCTATCCTCTGAACCGTCACTCCGTTCCCCGACTAGCCCCCGCTACGTTCTCATTTCCTGAAGAGAACAATGAAAGCAAAAGGGTGAGCTCAACTAGCCCAGTAATAAATATTAGGACTAAGATAATGAAGAATAAATTATCGTTAGCCTTCAACAGTGTTAAACTGATAAAATATAACAAACATCAAGTTTAACTGTAGCGGAACAAGAAATCCAATAAATGAGTCAAGTAGAGAATAAAATCTACTATCTTTTATGATTTAAAAGGTTTTTCATCACTTTTATCGCTGAGACTCAACTTAATAAATAATCCACATCATCCCTGCACTACAGCCAAGGATATTCATTAGTATCACAACCACAAATTATCTATGCACTACGGCTAAGGATATTCGTGTATTCATCAATGGTCATGATCATGCCAACAACTGTCCATCAATGCACTACGGGCCAATGAGGACTTTTACCACATCATTTGTAACATTACGGTCATGATTACACCGAATAATCTCTAGTTATAATCATACCAAGTCCATCTATGCATTACATGCCACAGATGACTTTCAACAAAATATAAACATGAGGATGATGACAATGATATAAGAATTCAATAAAACAAGTTCAAGAATTAATTTATCCAGGAACCAACAACGTCCAAATTGTCAACATGATACTACTTTGTAGAGTAAAATTTAAGAATGCTTAGAAGAATATTTCCATGAAAAGATACTGGATGAAGCGCAAATATCAAAGATATTTCACTAATTTCATGGAGTATAAAAGCCAAAACTTTAATCAACTGAGTATAATAAAGAATGGAATAACAAAAGAATTCACCAAGCATGCGATAGACCGCACAGACATGTTATTGCAACAGAAAAATAAATAATGGAACCAGGTCATGCGTAAATGCACCGACAGGATATTCTGACAGAATAATAAATAATAGAACCAGGTCCGGCGTAAATGCACAGACAGAATATTCTGAAAGAATAATAAATAATGGAACCAGGTCCGGCGTAAACGCACAGACAGGATATTCTGACAGAATAATAAATAATAGAACCAGGTCCGACGTAAACGCACAGACAGGATATTCCGACAGAATAATAAAGAGCGGAATATTAGAAGAATTTCACCATGTATGCGGTACTTCACATGAACAGGTTATTCCAACATAATAATAAGGAATGGAATAACATAAGTTCTCTTCATGAATACGAAAGAAATAATACCCCTTACCTTATAAAGAAGAGTACTCCGACGGGTAGGGCGGGGATATACTTGAAGAAAACTTGCACTGCGCTCAAAGCTTTCTTAAACTCTAAAGAAATACGCTCAAGATTATAGAAGAGAAACCTCTGAATTTCTGGTGTGATTTCAATTCTAACTAAGCATCCTATTTATAGGGGAATGGAAAGGATACTATTTAGAATTCTCACGGACTGCACAGTAGGAATCAAACGAAATCATCCCGGCTGAAGAAAAATAAACGCAGACGTTCCTTTTTTTTCAAACTATTAATATAATAATCAATAAAATATAATATATTCTATTTTTCATAAAAAAAAACTTATTATAATATATATATATATATATATATATATAATATTAATTCCCTTAATCACCCGTAATCTATCACCCCCCCCCCATTTCCACTATATATATATATATATATATATATATATATATATATATATATATATATATATATTAATTAATTAATTCATCCACCACCACTTTTGGCTAGACTTTTCTTCCCCCACTCATATTAATACTCCACCAAAATCTCTTACCAAACATTCACGGTACATACATGATATATTATATATATATAACTTATATAATACGCACATGTATATATATATATATATATTAACTTATATATATATATATATATAATACAGAACTGAGACAACTTTCTACCGACGATTTTAGAAAATGGGTAAAAGAAATCCAAATAATAAGCCAATTTACAATAATTACCTCATAAAAATCACCTCAATATTTTTAACAACATTTATCATCATTATTATAATTCGTAATATTAATCGACCAGGTCGTTCCCAAGAAAGAGGGGGGCTTTCCAATAAGAATTTCTCCCTATTGGCGGGCAATTAGGTGACCAAACCTCTCCTTGACAGAACTTCTAGACATCGTTAATATTACAAATAATAATATTAATAACTTTGTCGTCTCAATTATTGATTTAATAATACATAAAATATTGATAATAATTAAATCAAATAACGTGAGATACTATGCAACAATTATTATAGCAATAATTGAACAAAACTGGGTGACTTCTCACGTAAGCATCAATAATCAATACCGTGTGCTACTATGCAACCACGCGTATTACTGTACTTTCAACACCGGCTGTTTCAACAGTTAACGGTAAAACTTCTGCTGTTATTTTTATAAACAGATATTTTTATCGTTTTCTCAATTCGACAGTAATTCTGTTGTGGGGTCCACCAATGATTGTGCCATCATACGAATATTTCCTGTTAAAACGAATATTCCCCGACCAATCGAATATAATATAACAACTTGCGTACTTTGTAAAATTTATAAATATTACCCACAACTATAACATTATTTCAAATTCACACCTTAATATTAAAAATGATATTTATAAAAAAATTCATCTTTATTCATAAAAGTTGGGGTCTTACAACTTTCCCTTCTTATAAAATTTCTCCTTCGAAATTAGGGTACGTACCTGGAAAGTCGAAGAGATAAGAATACTTTGATTCCATTTCAGATTCTAACTCTCAGGTTATTTTCTCAATATCGTGGTTTCTCCACAAAACTTTGACTTGAGGTATAAACTTGGAACGTAGAATATGATCCTTCTTATCCAATATTTGAACATGAATCTCTTCATACGTTAAATCTTTCGCTATTTCGTCCGGTTCTAACTCAATAATGTGGTTCGGGTCTTCCACATATTTACGTAACATGGATATGTGAAAAACATTATGAACACGAGACATACTTGGTGGTTAAGCGAGTTTATAAGCCACAGTTCCTACTCAATCGAGGATTAAAAATGGGCCAATGAATCGAGAATTGAGCTTTTCTCTCTTTCCAAATCTTGTAACTCCTTTCCATGGAGCAACACATAACAACACATGATCTCCAATATCGAATTTCACGACCTTTCGATGAAGATCAGCATAACTCTTTTGTCGATCTTGTGAGGTTTTTATACGTTGTTGGATCGTTTGAATCTTTTTCATAGTCATACGTACCAACTCTTGTCCCAACAATGTTGCTTCACCCACCTCATCCCAGTATACTGGAGAACGTCACTTTCTTCCATACAACGCCTCAAATGGAGCCATGCCAACACTTGCTTGATAACTGTTGTTGTAGGAAAACTCCACTAATGGTAAGAACTTATCCCAACTTTCCTTCAAGTCAAGGACACAGAGTCTTAATAAATCTTCCAGAGTTTGAATAGTCCTCTCTGATTGTCCGTCCATCTGAGGATGATATGTCGAACTAAATCGTAAATCTGTGCCCATAGCTTTTTGCAAACTAACCCAAAATCTTAAAGTAAATCTTGGGTCTTGATCAGAAACTATGGATACTGGCATACCATGCAATCTTACAATCTCATTTATGTACATACGAGCAAGACGTTCAAGTGTATAAGTTTTTTGTATCGGTAAGAAATGAGCAGACTTCGTCAATCTATCAATAATGACCCAAATCGCATCTATGCCTTGAGAAACGTTGGGAAGACCGATAACGAAATCCATGATAATGTGCTCCCACTTTCATTTTGGAATTTCAAGTGGTTGCAATGGACCTTTTGGTACTTGATACTCTGCCTTGACTCGTTGACAAGTTAGACACATTGAGATAAACAGTGCTATCTCTCTCTTCATATTACTCCACCAAAATGTATGACGAATATCATAATACATTTTGGTACTCCCAAATGGATTGTAAACGGTGTGTTGTGTGCCTCCATCATAATTTTATATTTTAAATCAGGGTCGTTAAGAACACAAAATCTGGAGTTGACTCGAAGTATTCCTTCTTCATCGATTCTTGCTTTTGGCATAGCACCTTCTTGCACTTTCTTCCTCATACGCATCAGCTCCAGGTTTGTAGCTTGAGCAGTTTCAACTTTATCGATTAAAGTCGGTTCTACTCGTACATTCGCCATCATCACATGGGTCCCTGGAGTCTTTAACTCTATCTCCATCCTTTGCAAGTCACACAAAATGGACCTTTGCGTTGACAATATCGCACTCGTACTTGCATATTATCTTCTACTCAATGTGTCAGCTACCACGTTCGCTTTTCCAGGATGGTATTAGATGGTATGATCATAATCTTTCAACAGTTCAAGCCAACGTCGTTGTCGCATATAGAGTTCTTTTTGAGTGAAGAAATATTTGAGGCTTTTATGATTCGTATAGATCTCCACTTTCTCTCCATACAAGTAATGCCTCCAAATTTCAAGTTCGAAGACAACAACTGCCAACTCTAGATCATGAGTAGGATAATTCATCTCATATTCTTTAAGTTGTCTTGAGGCATAGGCTATGACTTTTCCATATTGCATGAGAACACATCCCAACCCTTTTCCCGAAGCATTACTGTAGATGACAAATCCCTCCGAGCTAGATGGTATTGTCAAAATAGGTGCTGAAATGACTCTCCTCTTAAGTTCTTGAAAACTCTTCTCACATTCTTCGCTCCAACCGAACTTTGTATCTTTCCGAGTCAGCTGAGTTAATGGAGTAGCGATTCGAGAAAATTCTTCCACGAATCTCCGATAATAACCAGCTAAACCGAGAATGCTACGTACTTCGGTCACTGATTTAGGTTGCTCCCAGCTTTAAATTGCTTCAATTTTTGCCGGGTCAACAGATATTCCATGACTTGATACTACGTGCCCAAGGAATGTTACTTCCTTAAGCCAGAACTCGTATTTCTTCAACTTGGCATAAAGCTTGTATTCACGAAGCTTTTGGAGTATTAGCCTCAAGTGTTGCTCATGATCTTCACGGCTTTTGGAATAAATAAGGATGTCATCAATAAAGACGATCATAAAGTGATCCAAATATTCCTTGAATACTCGGTTCATCATATCCATGAAGGCAGCAGGAGCATTAGTCAATCCAAAGGGCATGACTAGGTATTCATAATGCCTGTACCGAGTTCTAAAAGTCATCTTTGGAATGTCATTGGTTCTAATCTTCAATTGGTGATATCCAGAACGAAGATCAATCTTTGAAAAGAATTTGGCTCCTTATAACTGGTCAAACAGGTCATCAATACGTGGCAGTGTGTACCTATTTTTGACGGTGACATGATTCAACTCCCGATAATCAATACAAAGTCGCATACTCCCATTTTTCTTCTTCACGAATAGAACAGGAGCAACCCAAGGAGAAGTACTAGGACGAATAAAGCCAATGTCTAACAATTCCTGCAGTTGGGTCTTTAACTCCTGAAGTTCAATAGGAGCCATTCGATATGGGGCTTTGGAAATGGATTTTGTATCGGGTTCAAGGTCGATACAAAATTTAATTTCACGCTCTGGGGGTAGGCCAGGAAGTTCTTCAGGGAATACGTCAGGGAATTTATTAACAATAGAAATATCATTCAAAACTGACGTATTTTTGTTTAGATCCGTGACATGAGCTAAGAAAGCTTGACATCCATTTTTTATTAAACAAATAGCTTTATGGCTTGAAATGACAGTGATTGATTTTAATGGTTTGGTTGCTTGAATTTGCATAATAGGTTGATTAGGAATATGAAAGCTAACAACCTTACGAAAATAATCAATTTTTGCATGATGAGTAGTTAACCAATCAATCCCTAAAATCACATCAAATGCAAGTATTTTTAAAGAAATAAGATCGACAGGTATCGTGCGGTTGGCGATTTGAACTAAACAAGACTTATAAACCGTGGATGTAATGAAGGTTTCTCCCAACAGAGTTTCAACAGATAAGTCAAAGTCTAATTTCTCTAGAGTCAAATTTAAACGTTGAGCGCAAGTAGGAGAAATAATAGAATGGGTAGAACCGGTATCAAATAAGGTATATATTTTGCTAGAGTTTATGATAAGCTTACCCATGATGGCCTCGTTCGGGTTCCTTACCTTCTAGGAGGTTATGACAAACGCTCTCCCTTGAACTACCGATTTTGTTTTATCTGGGACGACCTTTGATGCCTCCATCCCAGCTGGACTTGTCTTCGGTGCACGACAAAATCGGGCCAGGTGACCTTCTCTTCCACAATTGTAACATGCTTTGGACGGCATCACACAGTTTGGACTGGTGTGTCCCTCCCCTCCGCATTTGAAGCATATGATAGGAGGTCGTTCTCCTTCCTTAACAACGGGTGTTGGTGCTGACGTCTTTCCATCATTGTTGAATCTCCACTTCTTGAAATGTCCATTCTTATTGTTTTGGCCCTGATTACCACCGAAGTGGTTACCATTTCTGGCATGTTGATTCCCTCCACGCTTGTTATCACCGCTTCGATGACTGCTCTCACTGGTATTATCATTTTGTCGGCTGCTCTCTTTTAGTTGCGTTGATTCATTACCGCGCTCCAATAACTGAGCCCTATTTACAACATCTGAATACAAACATAGTTTATGAGAAATAAGATATTGACGTATCTCCGGTTTCAAACCTCTTAAAAATATAGGCGTTATTCTCTCCTCATTATCAACCAAGTGGGACGCAAACCGGGACAACTCGGCAAACTTAACTGCGTACTATGACACGGTCATATTATTCTGCTCCAACTTGATGAACTCTACCTCCTTCATGTGACGAATACTTTTGGGAAAGTACTTGTCATTGAACAGTTCTTAGAACTTCTCCCAAGACATCTTCAGTGCGGCAAGTTGAGTACGCTTTACAGATTACCACCAGTAATCTGCCTCTGCCCATAACATGAAGGTGGGAAAGGGAACCTTTTGGTCCTCGGAGCATCCCAAGACATCAAATATCTTGTTGATCTGCTTTATCCACGTCTCCGCCTTAAGTGGTTTTAGCTCTCCAAAAAGTCCGGTGGTCCCAGCTCCTTGAACTGTTTAGCGGTGACCGTCCTAGAGTTGTCAGTGTTTCCACCTGTATTTTGGAGAGGAGTCTCTCTTGCCTGATGTTGTACAAATTGCAGAAAGCTCCCAAACATTCTATCGTTCGCCATTTGGTCGGTGTTGTTGTTTACCTGAGGATTATTGCCTTCCTGATGCACATTATCCTAGGTGTTGATTTGTGGTGACTCAACGGTCTCCTGTGCTCCATTGATATTCTCAACATTCTCGGATGTCATTTTCAGATACTGCCACAAAACAAGGGTTTATTGACATGTAACATATTATCACAATACTCTGACCGACCAATTAAATACTAAATAAATTTAGGTAGGTCATACTAGCGAAGGAATTCCCTGTCTCTCCCCTCCTAGTTCTAGTTTCACATCTTAGCCAGGGATCATATCCTTAAGCTCTGATACCAACTGTAACGCCCCCAAAATAGGTATACATCACCTATTCTGAGTCGTCAAATATATGGTACAAAATACAAATAAAAACTTAATTATACAACTGTCGTGTAAAATACGACAAAACATAAGCTGTGAGTTTTAATACAACATTGTCTTCTAAATAGTATTCAAACTCAAAATAAGTCCTCAATATATTTATTTTCACACTATTTCATAGAATAGTGAGGACTACTAATGCTATCCTCTGAATCTTCACTCCGTTCCCCAACTAGTCCCCGCTACGTTCTCATTTCCTGAAGAGAACAATGAAAGCAAAAAGGTGAGCTCAACTAGCCCAGTAAGAAATATTAGGACTAAGATAATGCAAAATAAATTATCGTTAGCCTTCAACAGTGTTAAACTGATAAAATATAAAAAACATCAAGTTTAACTACAGCGGAACAAGAAATCCATTAAATGAGTCAAGTAGAAATCTAATATCTTTTATGATTTAAAAGGTTTTTCATCACTTTTATCATTGGGACTCAGCTTAATAAATAATCCACATCATCCCTGCACTACGGCCAATGATATTCATTAGTATCACAACCACAAATTATCCATGCACTACGGCCAAGGATATTCGTGTAATAATCAATGGTCATGATCATGCCAACAACTGTCCATCAATGCACTACGGGCCAATAAGGACTTTTACCACATCATTTGTAACATTACGGTCATGATTACAACGAATAATCTCTGGTTATAATCATACTAAGTCCATCTAGGCACTACATGCCACAGATGACTATCAACAAAATATAAACATGAGGATGATGACAATGATATACGAATTCAAAAAAACAAGTTCAAGAATTAATTTATCCAAGAACCAACAACGTCCAAATTGTCAACATGATACTACTTTGTAGAGTAAAATTTAAGAATGCTCAGAAGAATATTTCCATGAAAAGATACTGGATGAAGCGCAAATATCGAAGATATTCTACTAATTTCATGGAGTATAAAAGCCAAAACTTTAACCAACTGAGTATAATAAAAAATGGAATAACAAAAGAATTCACCAAGCATGCGATAGACCGCACAGACAGGTTATTCCAACAGAAAAATAAATAATAGAACCAGGTCATGCGTAAACGCACCGACAAGATATTCTGACAGAATAATAAATAATGGAACCAGGTCTGGCATAAAAGCACAAACAGGATATTCCGACAGAATAATAAATAATGGAACCAGGTCCGGCGTAAATGGACCCGACGGGTAGGGCGGGGATATACTTGAAGAAAACTTGCACTCCGCTCAAAGCTTTCTTAAACTCTAAAGAAATACACTCAAGATTATAGAAGAGAAACCTCTGAATTTCTGGTGTGATTTCAATTCTAACTAAGCATCCTATTTATAAGAGAATGGAAAGGATAGTATTTAGAATTCTCACGGACTGCACAGTATGAATCAAACGAAATCATCCCGGCTGAAGAAAAATAAACGAAGATGTTCCTTTTTTTCAAACTATTAATATAATAATCAATAAAATATAATATATTCTATTTTTCATAAAAAACAAAACTTATTATATATATATATATATATATATATATATATATATATATATATATAATATATATTAATTCCCTTAATCACC
This sequence comes from Panax notoginseng, assembly GCA_016801055.1. Taxonomy (NCBI): domain Eukaryota; kingdom Viridiplantae; phylum Streptophyta; class Magnoliopsida; order Apiales; family Araliaceae; genus Panax; species Panax notoginseng. Next base: position 113,576,372 of record CM029015.1, read on the forward strand.
CATAATCTATCACCCCCCCTAATTCCACCAAAATCTTATATATATATATATATATATATATATATATATATATATATATATATATATATATATATATATATTAATTAATTCATCCACCACCACTTTTGGCTAGATTTTTCTTCCCCCACTCATATCAATACTCCACCAAAATCTCTTACCAAACATTCACAGCACATACATGATATATTATATATATAACTTATATAATACGCACACGTATATATATATATATATATATATATATATATATATATATATATATATATATATATATATATATACAGAACTGAGACAACTTTCTACCGACGATTTTAGAAAATGGGTAAAAGAAATCCAAATAATAAGCCAATTTACAATAATTACCTCAGAAAAATCACCTCAATATTTTTAACAACATTTATCATCATTATTATAATTCGTAATATTAATCGACCAGGTCGTTCCCAGGAAATAGGGGGCTTTTGTGACGCCCTCAAAATTAGGTATACATCACCCATCTTGGGTCGCCAGATACATGGTACTGAATACAAATATAACTTAATAATATAATTGTCGTGTACAATACGACCAAACATAATATGTGAGTTTGAATACAAATATTATCTTCTAGAGAGTATTCATACTCAAAAGGAGTCCTCATTACAATTATTATCACACTATTTCACAGAATAGTGAGGACTACTAGTGCTATCCTCTGGACCATTACTCCGTTTCTCGACTCGTCCCAGCTATATTCTCATTTCCTGAAGAGAACAGTGAAAGAAAGGATGAGCTCAACTAGCCCAGTAAGAAATATTATGACTAAGATAATGCAGAATAAATTATCATTAGCCTTCAACAGTGTTAAACTGATAAAATATAACGAACATCAAGTTTAACTGCAGTGGAACAAGCAATCCATTAAAAGAGTCAAGTAGAAAATAAAATCTACTATCTTCTATGATTTAAAAGGTTTTTTAACACTGTTATCGCTGGGACTCAGCTTAATAAAATAATCCACATCATCGAATCACCCCTGCACTACGACTAAGGATATTCGTGTATTCATTAATGGTCATGATCATGCCAACAAATGTCCATCAATGCACTACGGGCCAATAAAGACTTTTACCACATCATTTGTAACATTACGGTCATGATTATACCGAATAATCCCTGGTCATAATCATACAAAGTCCATCTATGCACTACAGGCCACAGATGACTTTTAACATTTTATAAACATGAGGATGATGACAATGATATAAGAATTCAATAAAACAAGTTCAAGAATTAATTTATCCAAGAATTAACAACGTCCAAATTGTCAACATGATACTACTTTGTGGGGTAAAATTCAAGAATGCTTAGAAGAATATTTTCATGAAAAGATACTCGATGAAACACAATTATCAAGGATATTCCACAAATTTCATGGAGTATAGAAGTCAAAACTTAACCAACTGAGTATAATAAAGAATGAAATAACAAAAGAAATCACCATGCATGCGATAGACCGCACAGACAGGTTATTCCAATAGAATAATAAATAATGGAACCAGGTCTGGCGTAAAACACACAGACAGGATATTCCAACAGAATAATAATAAAGACGAAACCAGGTCCGGTGTAAAACACACAGACAGGATGTTCCAGCAGAATAATAATAAAGACGGAACCAGGTCCGGTGTAAAACACACAGACAGGATGTTCCAACAGAATAATAATAAAAACGGAATCAGGTCCGGCGTAAAACACACAGACGGGATGTTCCAACAGAATAATAGAAGAATGTCACCAAGTATAGAGTAGACCGCGTATACAGGTTATTCCAAGAGAATAATAAGAAATGGAATAACAACAGTTCTCTTCATGAATAAGAAAGAATAACACCCCTTACCGTTTTAAAGAAGAGCTGAAATAAGGAAGTAGTTAAGTAGTAGAATACTCTTCTTCTCTCTCTCTATAGTTTCTCTCTATAGTTTCTCTCTCTAGAGTTCAGTGAATTCGTAAGAAATAATGAAGGAATGAGCTGCTATTTATAGAAAAATAAAATGCATAGTAACTAATCCATGAACGGTCCAGATTGATTACTTTAATCTGACGGTCCATATTAAAAGAAAAATCTTTTAAATAAAATATAATATATTTTATTTATAGAATAACTTTAATAAAGTATTCTGTTTTATATAAAAAGATGTTTCTGTTTTATTACGTTAATAATACGAATAAAATAAAACTTCATTATCGCTAAATAATTCATATTATTAACTGACAATAATTGAATCAAACTGAGTGACTTCTCACATAAGCATTAATAATCAATACAGTGTGCTACTATGCAACCACACGTGTTACTGTACTTTTACTACAGAGTAGTTCAACAGTATCAATGGTAAAACTTCCGCAGTTATTTTTAATAAAATATTTTTATCGTTTTCTCAATCCGACAATAATTCCGTTGTGGGGTCAACCAATGATTGTGCCGTTGTACGAATATTCTCTGTTAAAACGAATATTCCCCGACCAATCGAATATTATATAACAACTTGCGTACTTTATAAAATTTATAAATATTACCCACAACTATAACATTATATCAAATTAACTCCATAATATTCAAAAATGATATTTATAGAAAATTCATCTTTATTTATAAAAGTTGGGGCGTTACAGCTTTTCAATAAGGATTTCTCCCTATTGGCGCGTAATTAGGTGACCAAACCTCTCCTTAACAGAACTTCTAGTCATCGTTAATATTGTAAATAATAATATTAATAACTTTGTCGTCTCAAATATTGATTTAATAATACATAAAATATTGACAATAATTGAATCAAATAACGTGAGATACTATGCAACAATTACTGTAGCAATAATTGAACAAAACTGGGTGACTTCTCACGTAAGCATCAATAATTAATACTGTGTGCTACTATGCAACCACGCGTATTACTGTACTTTTAACACCGAGTGTTTCAACAGTTAACGGTAAAACTTCTGCTGTTATTTTTATAAACAGATATTTTTGTCGTTTTCTCAATCCAACAATAATTCCGTTGTGGGATCCACCAATGATTATGCCATCGTATGAATATTCTCTGTTAAAACGAATATTCTCCAACCAATCGAATATAATATAACAACTTGCGTACTTTACAAAATTTATAAATATTACCCACAACTATAACATCATTTCAAATTCACACCTTAATATTAAAAATGATATTTATAAAAAAAATCCATTTTATTCATAAAAGTTGGGGTCTTACATTGGATGTGACTACCAAGGGGACATGGGTGTACAAAATTCACTGAATTTTTCAACTCTAACTGAGAAGGAACTTGGGGTATTATACAAGTCAGCTCATGTTCTTCATTTTCCATACCCCCAGTTGTCTCCTCAATGTCCACTCCTTTCAATTAATTCAGTGACATGCTCACTTCTGGCTCTCCATCAGTTTCATCGTCCATGTCATAGCACCAATTGTTTGGAGGGCGATTGTTCAAGACTTCGAACGTTTGATCCATCTAATTCTGAAGATTTTGAATTGACCTCTCTTGCTCAATCATCTTCTCCTCAGTTGATGCTAAAAATTTAAACCACAAATCCTCCAATATTGAATTATCTTGTTCAGTTTCGAAATCCATACATTGTGGACCATTCATTGAGGAGTTAATGAGTTGTTCCATCTGTCTGTTAAGATTTTGGCTTGATAACTCCTGACTCATCATCATCTCTTCATGGTCTGCTATGCTTTTTGACATGAATTCCTTCAACCTTGAATTTTCTTCTTGTTGCATTGGAGGTGGATATGAGAAATCTGATGGATATGTTGGACTTGGAACGCAGTCTTGGTCTTGATACTTACAATTCCATTCATAATCTGGGTGATACCCCCAACCTTGATGATAACTGGGATAAACATAGTTGTTGAGGTAATCACCCCCAAACTGTACTTGTCCAACACTGATGTTGCACTGATAACTCGGATGCTCGCCAGCACAATATTCACATGTAACTTCTATCTCTTGAATGTGTTGGGCTGCAAGAACGTCCAACCTCTCCGAAAGTGTTGCAATTTGTGCTGATAGTGTAGAAAGTACATTGAGTCCTTCAGTACTTGTGTTCCTTAGTTGTGTCATATTTGCATAAGGCCATTGATAAGCAAAACCACCCATGGTACCTAACAAGAGAGAAATATAGGAAGAGAATTAAAATAAAATAAAATGTTTAAATTAAGACTAATTTGATTAAAATTAATGTTGCAAAAATTTTATTAAGTTAACTCCCCGACAACGGCGCCAAAAACTTGTTGGTCGTTTTACCGATCAATATATGCGTGCAAGTATACACAGTCAACAAGTAATAAAGAGTAAGTAAAGTATCGTTCCCACAGAGAATTAACTAATAAATTTCACCAAGCACTAGTCCATAATCATTTCAGTCTTATTTAAACGAATGATTTAATATTTTTTATTTAAACTATGAAATTGAATAAACCTAACTATTCCTAGAATGAGACTAGATAATGAAGATCTGAGATTACAATTTCATCTATTGAATTAATTAAATCAATACACTCCCTATTAAGCCAAATAACTTGCACTGGATTGCTAGTCGAGAACACGAAAGTAAAGTACAGTCATATCTCAATGTACCATACTCATATCACATATAATCCACAATGGATAGAATACACATGAACACCCACATTACCTAAACCACTATATGTCTATGTGATTTACAAATAATTAGGGTGTAAGCCCAAATTCTCAAATGGCTACAAGCGATGCCTTGGTATATGTCTATCCTAAGCATGAATCTTATATTCAATCACCATGTAGAACATACAAACACAAGCTATCAAGATCAAATCTAAACCCATACTCCGTCTTTCAAGTTCATATGGGTTATCACAGTAATTGATGGCCAATCAACTAAGCAAATAAGCATGAATCTTAATAGACAATCCCATAGAAATCAATAAGGCTAACAATGAAGTATATCAAAATAATCTAGGCAATATATTCTATTGCAATCCCAAAATAGAATTTAACTCATAATTGAATTAGAATCCATGATCCACAATTGAATATACATTAAAAGTTACAAATAGAAGTAAAGGGAGTTAGGGATTAAGAATAGCAAACCTGAGTTTCTTCCCTTCTTTCACTTCTGAACTTCCAATGTTGTTCAATTGCTTCAATCCCCAAATCTTAGCTATTCTAGGGTTCTAATCTACTCTAATCTAATAAGGAAATTAAAGAAAAGAAAAGAGCAAATGTTAGCTACGTGATCCCCCCAAGGGGTGGTGTCCCCCTTTACATAATGAAATACGTCTAATTATATGCCCTCCTTGAACCCCTCTCCAAGTTACGCTCTAATTTACTGTTTAGTAAAAAAGTCAGCTCTGGTCAACATCAGAAGTGGCGCGGCCGCGCTTTGAATGGCATGGAGTTATGCACGCCCGCGTACAAGTTTCAGATCGCACTTTTTTGGTCCAGGGAATGGCGCGGCTACGACTAAAATACACTAGAAATTCGCGTGCCCGCGCTGCTGGTTTTCTACTGCAGTGTCCCCTGGTAAAATAGCCATAACTTTTGATCCGTGAGGAGTTATGGGGCCTGCCTTATATCAAATAGAAGCTCTACAACTTTCATTCTTTGATAATTGAGAAATAATGGACGGATGAAGGCTGAAATTGGGTTGGAAGTGACAGCTTTGCAAATGGCCACCCAAAACAGTGATGTTCAACGTCCGTTGGTACAAAGGTCATAACTCTTGCATCCAAACTCCGATTAGAATGATTCAAGATGTTCCCGAGAGCTAAGAAGAAGCTCTACAACATAATTCAAGCTCCAAGCCAAGAATATAAAATGAACATGAAGCCCAAATGATGTCCGGATTGCTTTTCCGTACGTTTTCATACCAATAGTCGCTCACATCGTTCCCGAGCATAAGATCTACTAAATAAACACAAAATGCATGAAAAGTAGCTAAGAAACATGTGTATAAGCAACTAATTCAAGTAACAGATACCGGATAAATATGTATAAAACCTACTTATCAAATACCCCCAAACTTAAACTCTTGTTGGTCCCCAAGCAACACAACATAATGCAATCTACATGCTATGCAAGCTACACTACTATGCAAATGAATCTCAAGATTTCCAGCCATGTTAATAATTCCCATAAGATGTGCCTCACAGAAATATCAAGATCCAAGAACAAAGCATCGACATAAGCTACATGCATAATGACATACAATTAGATAATCCTAATCTGCTATAAAGATGTGTGTGTGTGTGTGTGTTGTGCTCATACATAAGCTTAAAAAAGGTGATGATTTCACATGTTATACTGCTTAAGAAAGAAAACTGAGGTTCAAATCAAGAACTATGTATATAAATGAAACAATAACTACTCCAACACATCAATACAAACTAAGGTTCAACAATGGGTTTATTCTGCTTTATTTTTACACACGAGGGCGATTTTAGCACTTACTCGCAGTGTTTATTGATTTCTTTTCTTTTTCCCATGACTGTGCAATGCCTCATTCCATTAGGCTAACAGTGCTACCCCTTAGCGAGCTTTTAACCAACGACTCCCAGACCATAAAAGACCTTAGGACGCTAGGTGTAAAGGCAATCCCCTCGGGCGTACTTGCTCAAGTAACAAAGGCCCCGAAACAAGACTAGCCACAGTAATTTTTCATATTTTTCTCCTTTTCTTTTCTTTTTTTAATATAGCAAGCATACCCATGCGTTCCCAAAGTTTGAATTTCAGTGTTTTCATAGTCAATGCTCACTTCCTAAACAATTCTATCTTTAAAAATAGTGTTTTCATCTCAGCAGGCAAACAAGTTGATCTTTAACCAACACGCAAACATGAACACTTACGTGCTAACTGGTAGCATCTAAATAACAAACATAGATTACATCATGTATAAAGTTATAACTAAGCTTAAGTTATCAACCACGTTCAAAAATCCATTAAATTTCTAAATTCCTCATTGGCCAAACTAGAATTCCACTAGCTAGATACTTGGGATTATGCAACTAAACAAATAAACTAAAACAACTATTAAGCAAACAAAAAGAAAATTTTTTGACTGCAACATTAAATAATAACAACCAACATGCAATTACTATATGAAACATGGATAAATGATGTAATTTACACTACATGCTCTATACTACTGATTAGACCCAATACCCCCAAACTTAAAACGAATAATGCCCGCATTATAATAAAAAGTGAAAGAATACTCCCCTAAGTAGCAAAGTCATCTCCGTTCGCCTCCTCATGATCCGATGGTATATCAGGTGATGAATAAGTTTGAGATATTCAATAGTTAGAAATTAAGTACGGGCTTCTAACTGTCCGAATGCTTGAGTCAAAAATTCTAAAAATTGAGCAGTATTTGATTTCTATGACTGAGATATGGCGCGGCCACGCTATGTCCGGCTTGTAGTTGGGCGCTAACGCGCTACCATGTACCCAGGAAACTTCAATATTCTTGACTTCTGTTTGATCCTGAATGCTTATAGCAATTGGATTGAACCTGAGAGGAGAAACAATAAAACTATTATTAAGACTTATAACTATCAAACATCTATGAAATATGGAAAGTATGAAGAATTAAACAATAAAGAAGAAGTAAATGGAAATGTAAATAAGAATTAAACAAGGAGGGAGAAAGATTGGATGGGGTGCCTCCCATCTAGCGCTCGATTTATAGTCCGTTAGCTGGACTCTTTTTCTTGACACCGCTATCTGATTCCTCTACGATAAGCTAGGAACCCTACATCCATTAGAATAGCTATGTGCTTTGGTAGGTTCCCCATCATGAGAGTCTTTGAATGGAAACAACCTAACATATTTCCTGTACACAATGCCCCTAGTTTTATTGCATAGTTAGGTGCTCCATCCGTTGTATATGTGAATAGATTTTTGCATTGAGGCATGACAGATACAACGTGCTTTTCTTCTTCTATTATCTCTTCCTCAGCCCACCATGGTTTGTAAGAGGCCTCATAATCGCATAAATTCTTGCTTTAGATGTAACAACCAAGGGGACATGGGTGCGCAAAATTCACTGAATTTTTCAACTCTAACTGAGAAGGCACTTGGGGTATTATACAAGAGAGCTCATGTTCTTCATTTTCCATACCCCCAGTTGTCTCCTCAATGTCCACTCCTTTCAGTTCATTCAGTGGCACGCACACTTCTGGCTCTCCATCAGTTTCATCGTCCATGTCATAGGACCAATTGTTTGGAGGGCGATTGTTCAAGGCTTCGAACATTTGATCCATTTGATTCTGAATATTTTGAATTGACCTCTCTTGCTCAATCATCTTCTCCTCAGTTGATGCTAAAAATTTAAACCACAAATCCTCCAATCTTGATTTATCTTGTTCAGTTTCGAAATCCATGTATTGAGGACCATTCATTGAGGAGTTAATGAGTTATTCCATCTGTCTATTAAGATTTTGGCTTGATAACTCCTGACTCATCATCATCTCTTCATGGTCTGCTATGCTTTTTAACATGAATTCCTTCAACCTTGAATTTTCTTCTTGTTGCATTGGAGGTGGATATGAGAAATCCGATGGACATGTTTAACTTGGAACGCAGTCTTGGTCTTGATAGTTACAATTCCATTCATAGTCTGTGTGATACTCCCAACCTTGATGATAACTGGGATAAACATAGTTGTTGAGGTAATCACCCCCAAACTGTCCTTGTCCAACACTGATGTTGCACTGATAACTCGGATGCTCGCCAGCACAATATTCACATGTAACTGCTATCTCTTGAGTGTGTTGGGCTACAAGAACGTCCAACCTCTCCGAAAGTGCTGCAATTTGTGCCGATAATGTAGAAAATACATTGAGTCCTTCAATTCTTGTGTTCCTTGGTTGAGTCATATTTTCATAAGGCCATTGATAAGCAAAGTCACCCATGGTACCTAAAAAGAGAGAAATATAGGAAGAGAATAAAAATAAAATAAAATGTTTAAATTAAGACTAATTTGATTAAAATTAATGTTGGAAAAAATTTATTAAGCTAACTCCCCGACAACGGCGCCAAAAACTTGTTGGTCATTTTACCGATCAATATATGCGTGCAAGTATACACGGTCAACAAGTAATAAAGAGTAAGTAAAGTATCGTTCCCACGGAGAATTAACTAATAAATTTCACCAAGCATTAGTCCATATCCATTTTAGTCTTATTTAAACGAATGATTTAATATTTTTTATTTAAACTATGAAATTAAATAAACCTAACTATTCCTAGAGTGAGACTAAATAATGAAGATCTGATATTACAATTTCATCTATTGAATTATTTAAATCAATACACTCCCTGATAAGCCAAATTACTTGCACTTGATTGCTAGTCGAGAACACGAAAGTAAAGTACAGTCATATCTCAATGTACCAAACTCATATCACATATAATCCACAATTGATAGAATACACATGAAAACCCACATTACCTAAACCACTATATGTCTATGTGATTTACAACTAATTAGGGTTTAAGCCCAAATTCTCAAATGACTACAAGCGATACCTTGTTATATGTCTATCCTAAGCACGAATCATATATTCCATCACCATGTAGAACATACAAACACAAGCTATCAAGATCAAACCTAAACCCATACTCCGTCTTTCAAGTTCATATGGGTTATCACAGTAATTGATGGCCAATCAACTAAGCAAATAAGAATGAATCTTAATAGACAATCCTATAGTAAACAATAAGGCTAACAATGAAGTATATCAAAATAAACTAGGCAATAGATTCCATTGTAATCCCAAAATAGAATTTAACTCATAGTTGAATTAGAATCCATGATCCACAATTGAATATACATTGAATGATACAAATATAAGTAAAGAGAGTTAGGGATTAAGAATAGCAAATTTAAGTTTCTTCTCTTCTTTCAGTTCTGAACTTCCAATGTTCTTCAATTGTTTCAATCCCCAAATCTTAGCTATTCTAGGGTTCTAATCTACTCTAATCTAATAAGGAAATTAAAGAAAAGAAAAGAGCATATGTTAGCTATGTGAACCTCCCAAGGGGTGGTGTCCCCCTTTACATAATGAAATACATCTAATTATATGCCCTCCTTGAACCCCTCTCCAAGTTACTCTCTAATTTACTGTTTAGTTAAAAAGTCAGCTCTGGTCAACATCAGAAGTGACGCGACCGCGCTGGGAATGGTCTGGAGTTAGGCACGCCCACGCTCAAGTTTTAGATCGCACTTTTTTGGTCTAGGGAATAGAGCGGTTGCGACTAAAATACACTAGAAATTCGTGCGGCCACGCTGTTGGTTTTCTGCTGCAGTGTCCTCTGGTAAAACAGTCATAACTTTTGATCCAGAGGAGTTATAGGGCCTGCCACCTATCAAATCGAAGCTCTCGACGAGCTCTACAACTTTCATTCTTTGATAATTGAGAAATAATGGACGGATGAAGGCTGAAATTGGGTTGGAAGTGACAGCTTTGCAAATGGCCACCCAAAACAGTGACGTTCAACGTCCATTGGTACAAAGGTCATAACTCTTGCATCCGAACTTCGATTGAAATGATTCAAGATATTCCGTAGAGCTAAGAAGAAGCTCAACAACATAATCCAAGTTCCAAGACAATAACATAAAATGAACATGAATCCCAAACGATGTCCGGATTGCTTTTCCTTATGTTTTCATACCAATAGTCGCTCACATCGTTCCCAAGCATAAGATCTACAAAATAACCACAAAATGCATGAAAAGTAGCTAGGAAACATGAGTATAAGCAACTAATTCAAGTAACAAATACCGGATAAATATGTATAAATCCTACTTATCAGCTATCATGGAAGAGATAAAAGATTATTGGACAAGTGTCTTACCCTTGAAGAACTAGCTTTTCTTCTTCTTGAAAAAAATATGAAAGTCTAACTTATTTCTTGTTTATTCTCTTTAACACTTGAGTTGTTTTATGTTGGATGAAAAATGAACATGCAAATAATGAAATCCAACTTGCTATTTATAGACTTCTCCAAGTTAGGGCATATTGGTCATTAACACATCCACCTCCTTATTACACCTCCATACTATTCAATACTTAACTACTAAGTTTACTAGCTCATTACACTTATTACTTGGCCTCCACAAAACATATCCAATATTTGGTCATCACATTAATATCTTGGTCATTACAACACTTGGGCACCAAGATCACCCATGGGTTGCCCCATGGATCAAGCTTACCCATTGGATCCTATCTTGGGCTTAAATTTAATTTGCTTAACTTATTCTTATGGGCTTGCATTAATTTGTGTTGGGCTTAACATTAACAAGCACTTGGGCTTGCACCTTAATTCTTATTTGACTATTCAATTGTTACACAATCCTACTAGTCCAATTCATTTAACTAAAAACCTTATAACGTATATTATACGTATAATTCTCGTATTCTAACTCGTTTACTAACTCATAATATACGATATTCTATTATTCATACATACTCGTATAATACTTTGCATCATACTCGTATACATTACCTCGCACAATACATACATATCACACGATCAATACAATAACTTCTTAACGCTTTAATTTTCCTAACGTTCTCAAATTAAGTTCGCATGCGAAAATTACATTTTCCATACTTGAATTATTATTACATAATCCAACTCACCTTGATATTCTAACGTTACGTATTTCTCAGAAGTTCAAAAATAATTCTCGAGTGAAAATCGATGAATAGTGTTTTTCAGAAAATTTCTCGGAAAGTTTTTATTTTCGTCTTGAAAATTCAAACACTTTAATACCTTCACGTAATTAAAATACTACGATGTTCCAACGTTTCTAGGTTATAGAACGACATTCATCTTACTCACACATAATAATAACAAATAATATAATTTTATTCATTATTAATTCAAATAAAATTATTTTATAAATTATTCGATTTTCTGAGGCGTTACACGTAAGGAATACGAGTATAATACTAGTTATTATACAAGTATAGTAGAAAGATTATTACGACGTATAATACCAATATCGTACGAGGTATATACGATCAGAATACGATTAGTTCTTAATGAACTTTAGTTATTGGACCTAGACTTTGTCAAGCCCAATGGGATAATGAATTATATCAAGGCCCAATATTAAATTAAATCAAGCCCAAAGATAGGCCTGATATGAATTAATTCTAAGCCCAAAGCAAGAAAAGAATTCGTGGGTTAAACCGATGGATCACCGGATGGGTGAAACCCATAGGGCAACCCACGTGGGTCCCCCAAGAGGCAAGTGGGGAGGCCACTTGGTGCCTAAGAAAGAGAGGTGGCTTGGTGAGGAAGAATGGAATAGTAAGGAGGTGGCCTTTTGACCAAAATACCCTCCATTTGGTTTTTCTATAAAAGAGAAGTAAATTGGTTCATTTGTTCGTTTTACCAACATTGAGCACTATATTAAGAGAGAGAGAGAGAGAGAGAAGAGAAATTACATGTAATCAAGAGGAATCAAAGCAAAGTAATCAATCTTAAGTCAAGAACGCAAAGAACACTAAGGTAAAAATGTGTAATGGACAAATTAAAAACCATCAGGTATAAGTTTGTTGCAAATTGCTTGGTTAAGATATAGATAATTGACCAATGGAATTATTCCATTTGGTTTGGTGTAAAAATCTCGAGTACTGAAGTTATGACCAAATTTACGAGATTAGACGATAATTGTCAAAATCATAGAATTCCCAGAACGGTAGTCAAAAGTCGTTGTTTAACTCAAAAACCTTAGTTTTCGATGGCGTATAGTAGAACATCGTATTTTAGGGTCGTGGACTCAAGAATAGTTGAATTCTGACTTAAAACGAAGAAACAAGCTATGAACGTTTAAGAACATTTAACGAACGCGTAATAGAAAAGTTAAATAGTAAATTTATTGTTAACGGATTCATAAACTTATTTTATCCAAATAAAATCAAAGTATACGAGATATGTGAGATAACGGCTTTTAAATGAGCCAATTCTGACTTATAACGATCAAGTTACGAGCCTAGAAAGAAATCGAATTGAAAAACTTAAAAAAATGTCAAAGGCTAAGGGTTGGCGCCGCAACGCCTCCCAAGCCTAAGAGAGTGCCACTGCAGCGCCAAGACGGGAGGTCAATTACTGCTGAATGGTGCCACAGTGCAGCTAGTACAGTTATGACTGGCGCCGCAGTGCCATTAAGTGAAAAAGTTCTGACACAGTTATTTATTAACCCAACTATTTACATGGTAACTATGGGATGTGTATATACTTAATATACATGAATAGACAATTCCTAAATAACATGTATAGTGATGATTTTAGGAATTAAATGTTGATTAAAAGTATTTAAACGAAGAACATAAAGTGCAAAAACGTAAATAGTGAATCGTATTCTAGTTTAACGCACATCCTAAGGTTATAAATTATGTAATTGATATACGTTATACATAAATGATAATAAATAAAAATAAAACTTATGTACTTACTCTACAAAGTCCAATATGGGTAATCTAAGGAAAATGTATCTAGATAGAAAACCAAGTAAGGTTTTAGCTACTGTAGTACTTAAATGATGGTTGTTGAGTGTCGAGTTATGACATATAAATGTTAATAAGCCATAATGAATGAGAAATAACTCGAAATGAATATTATTAATAAAATAATTTCAATTAAGTTATAGAAGAGAAAGAATTTGGTACAAACAATGAGATTAGATTTGTTTGGTAGCTAATTCTAGTGTGCTATGTGAATATATTATGTAGAAACTGTAAAGACCGAGAATGGTTAAATTTTAATTGAAGATGCTTGAAGGCATGTTTTCCTTAACGCTTTTTTGACCTCTGTGTTAGTCAAGTTTCTATGATTCAAGTTATAACATGCATGGATTATTTTACAAAAGAATTGATGCCAGTTTTAGGTCGGCTAGACAAACCTTAAGAGTTTGACTAATTTATTTATAAGGATTTTGATATAGTATTGATAACATTGTCTTATGCCAATTGTTTGGTACGGATTCAAAGGTAAGCCTGAGTATGAATAAACAAAAGTGTTTTACGTTGATTATTCGGCGGACACACGAGGTTGCCAAAATTTAAACATAGATACGTTTAACGAATGAGTGTTAATCAACATAAAGTACTATAGGCTGATCACCTAGAAGTGCTCATAAGATATATCGGACTTAGTGTCGGGTTATCCTTTTTTTGAATGAAAATCAAAGAAAATGTCCATGGTCTTTTAACCTGCTTAGAATTCCTAAGTTACTGTATGTACTCTGAAATTGTTTTATGAGAATGAAAAGTGCTATTTTGATTTTTCATAGTACTTCATAAATATTTGTTCAGTTAATGAAGATTAATCATATAATTCTCTATGTGTGGTTATATTATATATTGCTAGACTTACTAAGCTATTTATGCTCACTTCTTGCTTGAATTATATGATTCCAGCAAAGGTCGAGTGAACCGAGGGTTCCGATAAGGATAAAGGCAAAGCTAATATGGATAAGTAATTTATCTTGTAATGGACTGGTATATTTGTATGAACTTATACTATAACAAATGAAGAATATATTAGTTAACAGAACCTGGGAAAGGATTTATTATTATTGTAATAAGAATGTAGTAAATACACTCATTTTGATGCTATTTTCAATAGAATGAATGTATATTTAGTAGTACCGTGTAGCACCATATCTGTGGGTTGAAAGTACCTGGATATGGGGTGTCACTTCTATTTCGATGAGCATTCGTGGAGCAAGAATCATGGGAATGGTCAGAAAATTAAAACTTTTTAGAATTCAAGTTCAAAGTGTTATTTGGAGTAGAATTGACCTCATATACGTGTTTGCACTTTGTAGTAACCTGACTCTTAGTTGTGGGGTATGAGGCTATGGCGAAAATAATAACAATTAATGAAAAGATAAAAGATAAGTTGCCAGTCTAATGTCTTGAATCATGGCCTGGGTTACTCGAGCTATTAAGCCTAAGGAGTGTCTTTACACCTGGTTCCCTAAAGCCATCTGGTTTGGGAGTCATCGACCCAATGCTTGTTACATAGGTAACTTAGCTCCTAAAAAAATGAGCATTACGAGGAAGAAGAAGACAAAACCTGAACAGATTTGAATTGTGGCCTAGGTTACTCGAGCAATTAAGATTAAGGGGTGTCTTCACACCTGGTGCCCTAAAGTCGTCTGGTTTAGGAGTCACCGGCCCAACACTCGCTACATGGGTAACTTAGAGCTGAAGAAAATTAATCTTGAACAAGCTCAGGCGAGGAAGAATAGAGTAGACAGCCAACTCATCTCGAAGTGTGGCCTTTGTTACTCGAGCCAGTAAACCTGTAGGGGTGTCCTAACACCTAGTGCCCAAAAGTCTTCTGCTTTAGGAGTCATTGGTCCAAAACTAGTTAAATGGGTAACTTTGAATAGCCTAAGAAAACGAGACAAGTTAAGAGAGTAAAGTAAAAAAAAGAAAAATATTGTAAAGTTGAAATGAAATCATCTAAAGTCATAGAAAAGAAACCCCTTCTAAGGGTTGCTTCACTCAAAATGCCCGTTTCATATGAAGTCAATTCTACGAAGAGCGGTGCCTAGAAAGAAGATAAAATAACTTACCCATGCAAAATGACCATAGATACTTAAAAGTTTTCTTGCGATTTCATAACTTGTTAAATGAAAATTTTGTCAAAATAAAAAAAAATTAAAACCTTGAAGTTAGTTATTGATGAGTGGGTTTTATACCTACGAATCAGCCTCTAATGCGAGCTTAAACTGTGTTAATTATGTATATTTATGTTTGTTTTTACTTGTTTATTGTTGTGTTGTGTTTAGGTGTGGTGGCGTAGCATTTGTGGTTTAAAAGGTAGCATTGTGACAGAAACTTGGCACAAAATGAGAAAAATTGGACTTCTACAAAATGACCCCCTGCCAGGGCAGGCAATATACAAGCCAAAACCCACGTCGGGGCGAGGGTACTTAGGCAAGAACAGAAGGACCCCCTTACCGGGGTAGGACTTTATAGAGGAAAAAACCCCATCGAGGCGGGGGTACGGGGAAAGACCAAGAATCCTGTTTCAATTGTAATGCTACAGTGTCAGGAAGGAAGGAAGTTGGCATGGTTAGGGACTGGAATTGGCGTTGAGTTATGAATAAAATATGTGTCTTATGCTGGAGACTCACATAACAACATAGGGAGATTAACAACATACAATCAATTAACAATTTGGAGCCCTAATTTGAGTAAATTGCATTCGAGGAAGGATTGAAGGTCAGAGTCACGAAAATTGTAAGTTGGAGAGAAGAAGAAGGGTGGTTTTGTATTCATTCTACTTCGTCAATTCAATTATTATAATTTGGATGATGGATTCTTTTATGATTTCAGTGTTTATTTCATTTGTGATGAACTAATTTACTTATTAGGCTTATGATGGATCTTTATAGTTAAACGATGATTATGTAGCCTTAATTTCTGTTTGATAATCTATCCATTCGGTTTATCTATTATGATTTGTGTTTTAATTTATGAATTGCTTGATCACTAATTCGGTGTGTATTTGTATGGACTCGAGAGATGATATGTGAATTTCTTGAATTTTGTGATTAAATGGAATCTTGATGAATGTTGGGGTAGAGATATGCTTAAGATCGCATGTAATTGGGTAGAGAACTTGAACTTAAACCTTATTTGATTGTAATTCACACAGAGATATAGTGAATTAATTGATTAGAGTGTTTGGCTTAATTATATCTAATTTGTGAATTTAAGTTAATATGGTATTAGTGCATCAAGAGATGGCTAGTTCTACTTAAGTGTTCTTGATTAATAAACTGGGATAGTGAATTGAACTGAATTAAGGTGTAATAATCAGAGTGAGACTTAAAGTGAAGTTGTAAGCCTGATTCTCCTTTATTTACTTGAAATTGTGTTGATTGCTTGGTAATTTCATGTTTTTAGATTTTAATAGTTATAATCATTGATTTAGATAGTTTGATAAAATTTGGATTAATATAAAGCTGGTAATTGTTAGATTAATTTTATACTATTCTATGTGAGAATGATACTCAACTTATCATTATGTTATTGTTGACCACGTGCACTTGCGTGTGATCGTAATTAGATTTCGACCAACAAGTTTTTAGTGCCGCTGCCGGGGAACTGGTATAGATTTTAATATTTTTCAATATAAGTTTAATTAGTTCAGTTTTACCTAAACAATTTTTCTTTTGTTTTGTTCTTTTCTATTTCAGGTTCTTTAAGTTAGTTTATGCAAACTCAGTCTAAGAATCCAGACTTGCTTCCTTTCGAGGACGATATCGAGAAACGGTTTCAAAGGCTAAGTAAGTGGATTAAAGACACAAGGGAAAACTTTGAGAACTCTGAGAAGGAAGAAATAATGGATTTAGAAGACCAGAAAGCGTTGAGGGATTATGTTACTCCCAAGGTGACTGAGCTTCAATAGAGCATCACCAAGCCGGCAAGTTTTGCAAATACTTTTGAGATCAAGCCTGGGACTATTCAGATGATACAAAACTCAGTTCAGTTTGGGGGATTAGCCAACGACGATTTGAATGAATAGTTGGTCAACTTTTTGGAGATATATGACACCTTCAGATATAATGGGGTGTCAGATGATGCAGTCAGACTTCGCTTGTTCCCATTCACCTTGTGGGAAAAGGCAAAGAGTTGGTTACATTCTCTACCGCCAGGATCGATAACTACTTGGGATAACCATGCTCATAAGTTCCTGGCTAAGTTCTTTCCACCAGCCAAAACTGCAAAGATGAGAAACGAGATCACCATGTTTGAGCAGCAGTATGGGGAGTCTTTATATGTGGCATGGGAACGATACAAGAAATTGCTTAGGAAGTGCTTTCATCATGGACTACCTAAATGGCTGCAGATGAATACGTTCTACAACGAGGTAAATGGGAATCTCAGGACGAGCATAGATGCAACTTCAGGTGGAGCATTTATGGCCAAGAGCTATGAGGAGGCATATAAGTTAATTGAAACAATGGCAGCTAATAACTACCCGTGGCCTTCATTGTAACCGCGTTGACGGCACAAATTTCAGCCTTATCAAAGAAAATGGATGCTCTGACAGGTGCACAACCACAACAGGTGGCATATGTTTGCGAGCTATGTGCAAGAAAACATCCTACAGAACAGTGTGCCATCAACCCAGCATCGGTTCAATTTGTGGGCAGCTACAATAGGATTCCACAGAACATGTATCAAAATGCCTACAACCCGGGGAATAGGAATTGTGAGACCCCAGATTTTATGAATAAATATTTAATTTTCTCGAAATAATTTTTTTATATTATGGAGTGAAATTTAAATAATGTTATAGTTGTGGGTAATATTTATAAATTTTGTAAAGTACGCAAGTTGTTATATAATATTCGATTGGTCGGGGAATATTCGTTTTAACAAGGAATATTCGTACGACAACACAATCATTGGTGGACCCCACAACAGAATTATTGTCGGATTGAGAAAATGACAAAAATATTTTATTAAAAATAACGGCGGAAGTTTTACCGCTAATACTGTTGAACTACTCGGTAGTAAAAGTACAGTAATACGCGTGGTTACATAATAGCACACGGTATTGATTATTGATGCTTACGTGAGAAGTCACTCAGTTTTGTTCAATTATTGTTACAGTAATTATTGCATAGTATATCACGTTATTTGATTCAATTATTGTCAATATTTTATATATTATTAAATCAATAATTGAGATGACAAAGTTATTAATATTATTATTTGCAATATTAACGATGTCTAGAAGTTCTATCAAGGAGAGGTTTGGTCACCTAATTGCGCGCCAATAGGGTGATGTATACTGTGACGCCCCCAAAATAGGTATACAACACCCATTCTGAGTCGCCAAATACATGGTACAGAAAGCAAACTACAACTTTAATAATACAATTGTCGTGCAAAATACGACAACACATACTGTGAGTTTAAATACAAATATTGTCTTCTAGACAATATCCACACTCAAATAAGTCCTCATTACAATTATTCAAACACTATTTTACAGAAATAGTGAGGACTGTTAAAACATCTTTCTAGAACCATCATTCCATACTCCGACTAGATCCTGCTATGTTCTCACCTCCTGAGAAGAAAAATGGAACAAAAAGGAAAAGGGTGAGCTCAACTAGCCCAGTAAAGAATATTATGACTAAGATAATATACAACAAATTATCGTTAGTCTTCAACAGGGAAAAATCTGATAGAATATAATCGACAACAAGTTTTAGATCAACAACTGCAGCGGAAACAGCAAACCATTAGAAGAGTCAAGTAGAGAAAGAATTCTACTATCTTCTAAGATTTAAAAGTCCATCATCAATATTTTATCCCTGTAACATCAATTAATAATCATCTTTATCCAAATATTCATCTTTGCATTACAGGCCAAAGATATTCATTTGTATCACCTGTCAGTCATGTTCATCTCACCACCTGTTCATCTTTGCACTACAGGCCAAAGATATTCATCAAGTAATCATACATCTTTGCACTACAGGCCAAAGATATTCAGTAATATCATCATTTAGGACTGAGGATGATGAAAAATATCTTAAAGAGAACGAATCCAGTGAGACAGAAGGACAAATATTAAGGATTCGTATAACAGTTTATCCAAGATCAATAATACTTCATAGTAATCAATTGTGAAGCAGAATTCAAAAATAAAGATCAAAATATGGATACAATCAAAGATAGTAACCATAATAGACATCTTGGACAAAAAGGGAAAATTTTATTTTTTGGTGAATAGTGTCGTATTCGTGAATAGTGCCGTATACGTGAATAGTAACGTATACGTGAATAGTAACCCCGACACAAAAAGTTCCAAATTTGATAAAAACTCATATCAATATTTCAGCATAATGATATTGAAGAAAATAATATCATTTAAGAAGAAAATAATATCCCTTACCTCAAAATATCAGTACTTCTGGTCGGAATACCGGTATAATGCTGAAAGAAACTTGCACTGATGAATAGAAACTCTCAAAGTATCTAAATACTCACAAAATACACTCAATAATCTAGAGAGAGAAAGAGAGAAAACTTGTTTCAGGTGTGATTTTCAATTCTAACTTAGCCCTCTATTTATAGGAAAATTTTAGTAGGCTTGACCTGCAACCTGATGGCTTTACCTGCTACTATTCCCACCCACCACATTTGAAATATAATTCAGCACATTTCTTCACCAACCAAGAGTGGGGCCCACCAATTCTAAAATTTTCTATCAAAATGATAAACTCCGAAAATTCAACAATTTCTAAACCAGTCATCTCGTAAAATTCATAATAAATCATACGTTCATTTTTAACGGTTCAAAATTTGTGGACATATACTCAACTTATATATGTATAACATATCCAAAAATTACCACTATCCAACGGTCGGATTAAAAATTATAACCCCCGCAAAATATCTCAAAAACCCTGATTTTTAATACCTCCATTCCGACAAAAATACTGATAAAAACTTCAACATTAACTCCTTCATTTTTAACCACAAAAATATATCCTTCATTTATATCCACATAAAATAAATATCTCCTTATCATATGAATCAATAATTAATTATTCACAAATAATATTACAGAATCACATTTATGACAACCAGGCCGTTCCCATGAAAGAGGGGGCTTTCCAATAAGGATTTCTCCTTACTGGCGCGCAATTAGATGGCCAAACCTCTCCTTAGACAGAACTTTCTAGACATTGCCAATAATGTTATCTAATAATATTATTCAAATAATATGAATTATTGATCTGATAATAGAAAATACTGTGCAGCAGCAATTATTGAAACAACAATAATATAAAATATCAACCCAGCAATTATTGAATCAATAAAATAAAATATTGAACAATAACTACTGTAACAATTATTGAGTAGTGCCTTCCTTCGTAAGAATCAATAATTGGTGCAATACCGTGTGCTACTGTATTTTAACCATCGGGTATTCCAACAGTATTAACGGTAACAACTACGCCGTTATTTATAAACAACTTATACTTGTCGTTTTCTTCATCCAATTGCTTTCCGTTATGGGGCCCACACAAGGCTGCGCCGTCGTACGAATATTCCCCGACAGCAAGAATATTCCACGACCAAACGAATATTACCCGATAAAATAAATATTTTATAACCACTTGCTTATTTTACAAAATTTGCTCATTTCACCCATAACCAAAGTATTATATCAAATTAACCCCTTATTATTCATAATAATATTTAGAGAAAATTTGATTTTATTCATTAATAAGTTGGGGTCTTACAACCTCCCCTCCTTATGAAATTTCGTCCTCGAAATTGACGTACGTACCTGATATTTTGAAAAGGTGAGGATACCTCGCTTTCATTTCTGATTATAACTCCCAGGTCATTTCTTCAATAGCATGGTTTCTCCACAAAACCTTAACTTGTGGTATAACCTTCGTGCGTAGGACATGCTCTTTCCTATCCAAGATCTTAACAGGTACCTCCTCGTACGTTAAATCTTCAGCTATCTCTTCTGGTTCTAACTCAATAATGTGGTTCGGGTCTTGAACATATTTACGAAGCATAGATATGTGAAAAATATTATGAACACGAGACATGCTTGGAGGTAATGCGAGTCTATATGCCACATTTCCTATTCGCTCAAGAATCTCAAATGGACCAACAAATCTTGGATTGAGCTTTCCTCTCCTCCCAAATCTGGTAACTCCCTTCCATGGTGCAACACGTAACAATACATGATCCCCAATATTAAATTCCACATCCTTCTGATGAAGATCTGCATAACTCTTTTGTCGATCCTGTGCCGTTTGTATACGTTGTCGAATTATTTGGATCTTCTCTGTAGTAATGCGTACCAACTCTGGTCCCAACAATGTTGCTTCACCCACCTCGTCCCAACATACTGGAGAACGACATTTTCTTCCATACAACGCCTCGAATGGAGCCACACCTATGCTCGCCTGATAACTATTGTTGTAGGAGAATTCCACCAATGGAAAGTACTTATCCCAACTCCCTTTGAGATCTAGGACACAAAGTCTTAATAGATCTTCAAGAGTTTGAATAGTCCTCTCTGATTGTCCGTCCGTTTGAGGATGGTATGCCGAACTGAATCGTAAATCCGTGCCCAAAGCTTTCTGCAAGCTAACCCAAAATCGTGAAGTGAATCTTGGGTCACGATCCGAAACTATGGATACTGGCATGCCATGCAATCTCACAATCTCGTTCACGTACATACTAGCAACACGTTCAAGGGAATAAGTCTCACGTATCGGCAAGAAATGAGCGGACTTGGTTAATCTATCAATAATAACCCAAATCGCATGTATGCCTTGAGAAACCTTGGGAAGACCCGTAACAAAATCCATAGTAATGTGTTCCCACTTCCATTTCGGAATCTCAAGTGGTTGCAATGGACCCTTTGGTACTTGATGCTCCGCTTTTACACGTTGGCAAGTTAAACATCTCGAGATAAACTCCGCGATCTCTCTTTTCATATTGCTCCACCAAAATGTATGTCAAAGATCGTGATACATTTTGGTACTCCCAGGATGGATTGCAAACGGTGTGTTGTGTGCCTCCATCATTATTCTATGCTTCAAGTCAAAATCGTTAGGAACACAAAGTCTGGAGTTGACTCGAAGTATTCCTTCTTCATCGATTCTTGCTTCTGGAATAGCACCTTCTTGCACTTTCTTCTTCATACGCATCAGCTCCATGTCCGTAGCTTGAGCAGCTTTAACTTTATCGATTAAAGTCGGTTCTACTCGTATATTTTATATCATCATGTGGGTACTTGGAGCCTTCATCTCTATCTCCATCCTTTGCAAGTCATACAAAATGGGCCTTTGTGTTAACAACATTGCACTCGTACCCGCATATGTTCTTCTACTCAATGCGTCAGCTACTACGTTTGCTTTTCCAGGATGATATTGGATGGTATGATCGTAATCTTTCAATAGCTCGAGCCAACGTCGCTGTCGCATGTTGAGTTCCTTTTGGGTGAATAAATATTTGAGGCTTTTATGATCTGTATAGATCTCCACTTTCTCCCCATACAGGTAGTGTCTCCAGATCTTCAACGCAAAAACGATTGCTGCCAACTCCAAATCATGAGTAGGATAATTCCTCTCATATTCTTTGAGTTGTCGTGAGGCATAGGCTATGACTTTCCCATGTTGCATGAGAACACATCCTAACCCTTTCCCTGAAGCATCGCTGTAGATAACAAATCCATCCGAACCAGATGGTATTGTCAGAACAGGTGCCGAAATGAGTCTCCTCTTGAGTTCTTGGAAACTCTTCTCGCATTCCTCACTCCATACGAATTTTGTATCTTTTCGAGTCAGCTGAGTTAACAGAGTAGCGATTCGAGAAAATCCTTCCACAAATCTCCGATAATAACCAGCTAAGCCCGGAAAGCTACGTACTTCGGTTACCGACTTCGGTTGCTCCCAACTTCGTATGGCTTCAATCTTCGCTGGGTCGACAGATACTCCATGTTTTGACACCACGTGCCCAATGAATGCTACTTCCTCAAGCCAGAACTCGCATTTCTTCAATTTGGCATATAGCTTATTTTCACGAAGCCTTTGCAGTACCAGCTTCAAATGGCGCTCATGATCTTCACGACTTTTGGAATAGATGAGGATGTCATCAATGAAGACAACAACGAACTGGTCCAAATATTCTTTGAATACATGGTTCATCATATCCATGAAGGCAGCAGGAGCATTAGTCAATCCAAAAGACATGACTAAGAATTCATAATGCCCGTACCGAGTTCTGAAGGCAGTCTTTGGAATATCCTCAGTTTTAATCTTCAGCTGATGATATCCAGAACGAAGGTCGATCTTTGAAAAGAATTGTGTTCCTTGTAACTGGTCGAACAGGTCATCAATGCGAGGTAGCGGATACCTATTCTTGATGGTGACATGGTTCAATTCTCGATAGTCAATACAAAGTCGCATACTCCCGTCTTTCTTCTTTACGAATAAAACAGGAGAACCCCAAGGAGACGTACTAGGACGAATAAAACCGATGTCCAACAACTCTTGTAGTTGGACTTTTAACTCCTGAAGTTCAATAGGAGCCATTCGATATGGAGTTTTAGAAATGGGCTTTGTACCGGGTTCAAGGTCAATAAAGAATTCAACTTCACGTTCTGGGGGTAGACCAGGAAGTTCTTCAGGAAATACATCGGGAAATTCTCTAACAATAGAAATATTATTCAAATCTGACTTGTCTTTGTTCAAATCCATAACATGGGCTAAGAAAGCTTGACATCCGTTTTTCAATAAACGAATAGCTTTGTGGCTTGATATGACAGTGACTGATTTTAGTGGTTTAGTAGTTTGAATTCGTATGACAGGTTGGTTAGGAATATGAAAACTAACAACCTTACGAAAACAATCAATTTTAGCATGATGAGTGGTTAACCAATCAATTCCTAAAATCACATCAAAAGCAAGTATCTTTAAAGAGATAAGATCAACAGGTAATGTGATAGTGCCAACTTGGATCATGCAAGATTTATAAACTGTAGATGTAACGAAGGTTTCACCCAACGGAGTTTCAACAGATAAGTTAAAGTCCAATTTCTCCGGAGTCAAGTTTAAACGTTGAGCACAAGCAGGAGAGATAAAAGAATGGGTAGAACCGATATCTAGTAAAGTATAAACTTCGCAAGAATTCAAGATTAGCTTACCCGTGATCACCTCGTTCGGGTTTCTCACATTTTGGCCAGTCACGACAAACGCCCTTCCAGGAACCGCTGATTTCAATTTATCCGGGACAAATTTTGGAGTCACCATCCCCGCTGAACTTGGTTTTGCTACAGAACACTCTCGAGCTATATGACCCTCCTTTCCACAGTTATAACATACCTTGGATTGTTGTGGGCAGTTTGGACTGATATGTCCCTCTTTCCCACATTTGTAACATACGACCGGTGGTCGTTCTCCTCCCCTAGAAACAGTTGATGTTTGTATTGACGTCTTCACGTTATCATTGTTGTACCTTCTCTTCTTGAAATCTCCTCCCGACTCGCTCCTTCTATTATCACGACCACGATTACCACCAGAGTGGTTACCGCTTTTGTCCGAATGTTTTCCTCCCTGCTGGTTTTCATTGCTTCGATGACTGCCGCCACCGGTATGACCCTGGTTGTGGTCCCTCGGTTGCACATACTCATTATCTCGCTCTAATAATTGAGCCCTGTTTACAACATCTAAATATAAAGAAAATTTATGAGAGATAAGATATTGTCAAATCTCGGGTTTTAGACCTCTCAAAAATATCCTTGTCATTCGTTCCTCATTTTCGACCAAATGAGGTGCAAACCTGGATAACTCTGCAAACTTCGCCTCGTACTGGGACACCGTCATGTTGTTTTGTTCCAGTCTGATAAACTCCACCTCCTTCATATGACGAATACTTTCAGGAAAGTACTTGTCATTGAACAGTTTTTGAAATGTTTCCCAGGACATGTTGAGTGCGTCAGGCTGGGTACGCTTCACAGACTCCCACCAGTAGTCTGCCTCGCCGCGGAACATAAAGGTGGCGAATGGAACCTTCTGTTCCTCCGTGCATCCCAAGACATCGAATATCTTGGTAATTTGCTTGACCCACGTTTCCGCCATGATCGGATCTGGCTTTCCCTTAAATTCTGGTGGTCCCAATTCTTTGAACTGCTTAGCTGTGACAAACCGCGCGTTGTTATCATTTCCACCCGTATTCTGCACACGAGTCTCCCTCGTCTAATTTTGCATAAACTGCAAAAAGCTCTTAAACATTCCATCATTCATCGTTTGCTCGGTAACGTTGTTTACAGGAGGAATATTGCCTTCCTGTTACACGTTCCCCTGGGTGGTGATCAAAGGTGTCTCCACGGTCTGATTTACTCCATTATTAACGTTCTCAGCTCCCATTCTTAAATACTGCCATAAAACAAGGGTTAATAGTCATGTCATATATTATCCCTATACTCTGACCGACCAAATAAACACCAAATAAACTTAGTCAGGTCATACTAGCGAAGGAATTCCCCGTCTCTCCCCTCCTAGTTCTTGTCTCACATCTCAGCCAGGGATCATATCCCTAAGCTCTGATACCAACTGTGACGCCCCCAAAATAGGTATACAACACCCATTCTGAGTCGCCAAATACATGGTACAGAAAGCAAACTACAACTTTAATAATACAATTGTCGTGCAAAATACGACAACACATACTGTGAGTTTAAATACAAATATTGTCTTCTAGACAATATCCACACTCAAATAAGTCCTCATTACAATTATTCAAACACTATTTTACAGAAATAGTGAGGACTGTTAAAACATCTTTCTAGAACCATCATTCCATACCCTGACTAGATCCTGCTATGTTCTCACCTCCTGAGAAAAAAAATGGAACAAAAAGGAAAAGGGTGAGCTCAACTAGCCCAGTAAAGAATATTATGACTAAGATAATATACAACAAATTATCGTTAGTCTTCAACAGGGAAAAATCTGATAGAATATAATCGACAACAAGTTTTAGATCCACAACTGCAGCGGAAACAGCAAACCATTAGAAGAGTCAAGTAGAGAAAGAATTCTACTATCTTCTAAGATTTAAAAGTCCATCATCAATATTTTATCCCTGTAACATCAATTAATAATCATCTTTATCCAAATATTCATCTTTGCACTACAGGCCAAAGATATTCATTTGTATCACCTGTCAGTCATGTTCATCTCACCACCTGTTCATCTTTGCACTACAGGCCAAAGATATTCATCAAGTAATCATACATCTTTGCACTACAGGCCAAAGATATTCAGTAATATCATCATTTAGGACTGAGGATGATGAAAAATATCTTAAAGAGAACAAATCCAGTGAGACAGAAGGACAAATATTAAGGATTCGTATAACAGTTTATCCAAGATCAATAATACTTCATAATAATCAATTGTGAAGCAAAATTCAAAAATAAAGATCAAAACAAGGATACAATCAAATATAGTAACCATAATAGACATCTTGGACAAAAAAGGAAAATTTTATTTTTTGTTGAATAGTGTCGTATTCGTGAATAGTGCCGTATACGTGAATAGTAACGTATACGTGAATAGTAATCCCGACACAAAAAGTTCCAAATTTGATAAAAACTCATATCAATATTTCAGCATAATGATATTGAAGAAAATAATATCATTTAAGAAGAAAATAATATCCCTTACCTCAAAATATCAGTACTTCTGGTCGGAATACCGGTATAAGGCTGAAAGAAACTTGCACTGATGAATAGAAACTCTCAAAGTATCTAAATACTCACAAAATACACTCAATAATCTAGAGAGAGAAAGAGAGAAAACTTGTTTCAGGTGTGATTTTCAATTCTAACTTAGCCCTCTATTTATAGGAAAATTTTAGTAGGCTTGACCTGCAACCTGATGGCTTTACCTGCTACTATTCCCACCCACCACATTTGAAATATAATTCAGCACATTTCTTCACCAACCAAGAGTGCGGCCCACCAATTCTAGAATTTTCCATCAAAATGATAAACTCTGAAAATTCAACAATTTCTAAACCAGTCATCTCGTAAAATTCATAATAAATCATACGTTCATTTTTAACGGTTCAAAATTTGTGGACATATACTCAACTTATATATGTATAACATATCCAAAAATTACCACTATCCAACGGTCGGATTAAAAATTATAACCCCCGCAAAATATCTCAAAAACCCTGATTTTTAATACCTCCATTCCGACAAAAATACTGATAAAAACTTCAACATTAACTCCTTCATTTTTAACCACAAAAATATATCCCTCATTTATATCCACATAAAATAAATATTTCCTTATCATATGAATCAATAATTAATTATTTACAAATAATATTACAGAATCACATTTATGACAACCAGGCCGTTCCTAGGAAAGAGAGGGCTTTCCAATAAGGATTTCTCTTTACTGGCGCGCAATTAGATGACCAAACCTCTCCTTAGACAGAACTTTCTAGACATTGCCAATAATGTTATCTAATAATATTATTCAAATAATATGAATTATTGATCTGATAATAGAAAATACTGTGCAGCAGCAATTATTGAAACAACAATAATATAAAATATCAACACAGCAATTATTGAATCAATAAAATAAAATATTGAACAATAACTACTGTAACAATTATTGAGTAGTGCCTTCCTTCGTAAGAATCAATAATTGGTGCAATACCGTGTGCTACTGTATTTTAACCACCGGGTATTCTAACAGTATTAACGGTAACAACTACGCCGTTATTTATAAACAACTTATACTTGTCGTTTTCTTCATTCAATCGCTTTCCGTTATGGGGCCCACACAAGGCTGCGCCGTCGTACGAATATTCCCCGACGGCAAGAATATTCCACGGCCAAACGAATATTTCCCGACAAAATGAATATTTTATAACCACTTGCTTATTTTACAAAATTTACACATTTCACCCATAACCAAAGTATTATATCAAATTAACCCCTTATTATTCATAATAATATTTAGAGAAAATTTGATTTTATTCATTAATAAGTTGGGGTCTTACATATACCTATTTTGGGGGCGTCACAGGAATCATCTCAACTTTTCGTGGAGTAACAATTAAAATCAGTAGGCTCCAAGACCTTCTTATCCCCCGGGGTTTCAAAATCATCATCAACAAGTAGCTTCACATCAAGAGAAGAAGACATACTTAGAAGAATTTTTGTTGAAATATATATCGGGGGAAACGAGGCGGCAATGAAAACACAAGCAGTGGCCATCAAAAACTTAGAAAATCAGATGGGACAGCTTGCCTTTGCATTGAATAATAGGCCGCAAGGGACTCTACCTAGTGACACAGAAAAGAATCCGAAGGGAAATCATGAGCAATATCAAGCAATCACTTTGAGGAGTTGAAAGCATCTTGAAAGATAAAGTGCAGAAAATTCTGCTAAGAAAGATGTCAAAGAGAATGAAGACAAAGTGGTTGCAGAGAAACATGATGAGGAAAAGTAAGGGGATAAGAGCAAGTGAGATATTGAGCCAGTTGTGTATCCTCCACCACCATTTCAGTAGAGGGTTCAAAAACATAAATTAGAAAAACAATTCGCCAAGTTTTTGGAAGTTTTCAATAAACTTCAAAGCATATTTGATTGGTACAAAGGTGGTGGTTTACACGGATCACTATGTGATTCGCTATTTGATTTCGAAGAAGGATGCTAAGCGTAGATTAATCAGATGGATCCTTCTCCTTCAGGAATTCGATTTGGAAATAAAGGATAAGAAGGGGACATAAAATCAAGTGGAAGATCATCTTTCGAGGCTGGAAAATCTGGATAAAGATGGTGCGGATAAGTGTATAATCAATGAGTCATTCCCAGATGAACAACTCTTTGGAGTTAACTCAGAATTTTCATGGTATGTGGATTTTGTCAATTACTTGGTGAGAAACATCCTTCCCCCTGATATGACACGACAACAGAAAAAGAAATTCCTACATGACGTCAAGTGGTACATGTGGGATGAGCCATACTTATTCAGACAGTGCACAGATAAGATAATTCGAAGGTGTGTGCCGTACAGTGATGTGAAAAATATTCTACACGAATGCCATTCATCTGCATATGGGGGACATTATGGTAGTGAGCGGACAGTAACCAAAGTCTTACAAGCAGGATTTTACTGGCCTACTCTGTTCAAGGATACCCACCAGTTTGTGAAAAATTGTGACAGATGTCAAAGGGTGGGCAATATTTCAAAGAGGAATGAAATGCCGTTACACACTATCATGGAAGTGTAAATTTTTGACGTATGGGGAATAGATTTTATGGGACCGTTTCCTCCATCTTCTAACAACCTATATATCTTGCTAGCTGTTGATTATGTGTCGAAATGGGTTGAAGGCATAGCACTCTCCATAAACGATGCCAAGGTGGTTCTCAAGTTCTTACATAAGAATATCTTTACAAGATTTAGCACGCCAAGAGCAATTATAAGTGATGAGGGTTGTCACTTCTGCAACAGATCATTTATAGCTATTTTGGCAAAATATGGGGTTAATCATAGGGTGGCTATAACGTATCACCCCCAAACGAGTGGTCAAGCTGAGGTTTCCAACAGAGAGGTGAAGAAAATTTTAGAGAAAGTATTAAATCCAAGCAGAAAAGATTGGTCTCTAAAATTGGACGATGCACTATGGGCATATAGAACAACATACAAAACACCAATTGGGATGTCTCCGTATCAGTTGGTCTACGAGAAAGCGTGTCAGCTACTAGTGGAATTACAACATAAGGCATATTGGGCCATTCAGAAACTTAATTTTGACCAAGTAGCTGCAAAAGAGAAAAGATTACTCCAATTTCGACTGTAAGCATATGAGAACTCAAAGTTGTACAAGGAAAAGGTTAAGAAGTGGCATGACCAAAAGATCATGCAGAGAAAGTTTGAATTGGGACAATTAGTATTATTGTTCAATATACGACTACGGTTATTCCCAAGAAGGCTTAAATCTACATGGTCAGGGTCAATCACAATTAAGAGGGTTTTCCCACATGGCGTCGTTGTATTATACAGTAGGAATCCATTGGAGACATTTAAAGTCAACGGTCATCAGTTGAAGCATTACTAGGGTGGCGACATCGACAATGAAGTCACCGCAATCACACTTGCCGACGCGCCATGAATAGGGAGTAGTCAGGCTGAAAGACTTAAAAACAAGAGCTAATTGAGAGGCAATCCAATTTTACTTTCATTTACAGTATTTCTAAGTGTGCTAGTCAATTTGTAGTTTAGAGTATAAGTTTAGTATAGAGTAAGTTGAGTCATTTTTCTCGATAATTTGACCTTACATACTTAATTTGCTCAATGTTATCTTATGTTCATGATTTAAATGTGTTTTAGATACCTAGAAAACTCATGGATATATGTTGGATGCAAAGAAATTGAAAAGTTAAACCCACCTACAGAAGCACCCCCCGCCGAGGCGGCGGTCTTGGACCAGAAACAGAATACCCCCCACCGGGGCGGGCATCTGCAGCACAAAACCCCCTGCCCGGGCGGGGTACAGGAATGTGAAAGGCTTCTATTCGGCAGATACAACAATCAGCCCTACTTCTCCACTTCCTTCTCCCACAACCGACTCCTATACCCCCATTAACCCACACATTAGCTACAATAATCCCAATCAACCCACAAACTCCTAATTTCTCATCAATCATCCCACACATTCTCCACTTCTCCTTTCAATAAACCCACAGAAATTGCACTCATCTTCCTTCTCTATTTAAACCCAAGTTCTAACTCTATTACTTCCATACCAAATTCAGAATTCAAGCCACAAGAAAGTTAGGGTTAGCAACAAGAAAGGAGAAGAACAACAAAGTGCCACCATCAGTTAGGAGTTCATACTTTAACTGGGCAATTATATTGTGGGTAAGCAAATTCTTGCAATTTCTCATCATATATCACCATATTAGAAGTCCAATTACCATATTTGGGGGTATTGTGAGTTGTGCACACTACGTGTTCGACGAATTGTTCAAGTGAAGTTTGGGGGGATTTTGGCTTAAGTTCATACCATGGCACCAAAACCAGCATCAAAGAGGCGAGGGCTTAGGGTCTACACCACTGGCTCGAGCCTTTAACAGGATAAAATTTGTGAGTGCCAACGCCACCGATCGATATGATTATCTAGTGTCTAAAGCACTAACTCTAGAGCGTGGCTTGGCACCCGACAACGTAAATGGCCAAATGAAGAGACAAATATACGAAAAAGGATGGGATAGGTTTACTGACAAACCAGAGCCAACGACCGTCAATGTGGTAAAGGAATTTTATGTAAATACAGAGGATAAGGCCCCATTCATTGCATTCGTAAGGGGGAAATAGGTGCCTTTCAGTCCGAAAGCTATCAACGAGTATTACAACCAACAGACTCCTTTAGAATTCTAGTATGCTAATTTGCGTGACCATAATCCCGACTACGAGGGGATTTTAACAGAAATAACAAAGCCGAGTACCACATAGGTCAAGGGACGAAAAGGGGGCACAACCTTCCTCAACAAGGACCTGAGCCGTTATGGAAAAATATTGTATGCGTTCTTGTGCGCAAAATTATTCCCGACCACACATACTACTAAGGTGACAAAGGAGAAGGTACTGCTGTTGTATGCAATTGTGCAAGACTTCTACATCAATGTGGGTGTTATCATCAACTTCTCGATACGAAGATGCCTGCATGGGCCATTTTTCAGCAGTCTGCCATACCCATCCCTCATATGTGGGATGTGCAGGCAGGTTGGAGTTAGGAGGTCCAATGATGAGCCTACCCAGCAGCCACTCCTGCTTCTGGACTCAAGGATGATTACACGCTACATAGTTTGGCCCGGGGGAGTCGCATCTAAGAGGAGTCAAGTTTATATTTCCACCAGCCTCTGAGGAGGAGGCTGATGCTGAGGACACCTCTGACGTTGACGAGTTCCAGGCTGACGAGATTACTGAAGAGCTGGAGACTGAGGAGATACAGCTGATCGACAGATATATGTTCAGTTCTCAGTTTCGCAGCCTCCAAAGACAAATTGATGGGCATAATAAAGAAGCTAATAGACAGATGAGGAGATAGGAAGTCAGGCAGGACCACATGTTCAATGCCATAAAAACGTCCTTCGCCCCTTTGATCGTAACCCTCCAAAGTCTAAACCCAAATTGTGACGCCCCCAAATTCAGGTACTTGAAACCCGAACTCAGTGCTTCACGATACCATTTCTATGAGCGGAATAATACTAATAATAATAACAATAATATAGATTATCAAATTTAATTTACATATTATCAGAGTTTTCAATCCCAAGTACGAAACCTTCAAACATTCGTTTCATTGCATAATAATTAATATATATCATCATTACCCTAATAAAGTCTAGTTATTACAAAAGATAGCCTTATCATTCATTTAGCGACCTTCCCTTTCTCTTTGTTCTTAGAAGAGCCTCCAGATTGTTCACCTTTAGCTGAAAACATTTAAATTTAAGCAAGGATGAGCATTTGAGTGCCAAACAAGTAATAGCAATAATAATAGTTAGCTGAACGAATTAAATATTTTTTTTGAACGATACCTCTACAACGAATCAACAGTTGTAAAGTAAACTGAACCGATAATAAAAAAATATATCATTTCGATTTCAAATTTTTAAAACTACGTACTGACTATAAATGAGGATCAGTTGACAAACTATGAACATTATTTTCTATTTTCGAAAAGGTTAAACAGAACTTCATCTGTAAACCGTCATTACTTACGGGCACGGGGGGTGATCAGCCTGTTATTCCCTGTATTGATCAATACTACATTAAAGGACAATATTTTCGTCCAGCATTCCCGCCTTAGGTGCATAAAAGTTTCCCATATTTGGGATGTTCATACCAGTCTTGAATCCAAACCAAAACAATTTAGTTGGATAAAGTTTTATCTTGTTCAACAACAACTTTAAATATATGTCTAGCTGGATCAAATAGCTTAGAAGACTTTTAATTCAACTTATACATACTGAACACTGATAAGTATGTATCAAAATGTGATAAAATATAATGATTATCCAAGTGGGGACACTTGTATAACCATGTTTTAGAAATTAACGATCAGAATATATAATTTGATTAATAATAACAGAATAAAGGAACTTGTACAACAATTATAGTTTAATAACTTACTTATACAGAATCATTGCATAAGTATATACAAAGGTTAAAATATTTGAACAATTGAAATGAACAATTTAGATATTATCTTACGCATGTCCGTTGCATAAAGTAAATGCAAAGAGTTAGATACTTGCCTTGTCTGCTGCTTACACAACTTAGATTTATCTTTTCTATCAAGCCCTATCATTAAATAGATCATTTGTCTGATTAGAATAACATATCATATCATATAATATTGCTTATTACAGTCAGCACATTCCCTAATCACATTGGCACATAGGTTTAACAACCATTGAATCACAAATAATCACTTATCTAATCACATTATCTAAGTCCATATCAATTTCTGAAACATGTCGGTGTACCGACAACTTTATCGGGTAATTATCGAGTCTAAGACTATGTACTGTAACTTAATATCAGTCATATTATTTTTAAGTGACTTATAATAGTTTTTAAACATTTAATATTATTTATCATGAATTTTCAAACCTCGGAATTATTATTAAATGATTTAAATACTAAATAATTCTATTATCATTAATATCTAATTAATATTAAACTATTAATGAAATCATTTCTAAAATATTAAAATTATTTATAATAACTCAAAATATTTTTAAAGTATTAATATTACCCTTAAATGATTTTTAAAATATTTAAAATCATTTCTAAATAATTACTATTAATATTAGGGTATTAATGTTCTATTTATCAAAATATTAATAGTCATTATTCATAACTTAAAATATTTTTAATTCATTTATATCCTTTTAAATGATTTTTAAATTAATAAAACCATTTTTAAACTATTTATTTAATATAATTATTAAATAAATTTACTATTTTTAATAATAAGTTAATAATCATTAATATTAATTTATTAATGAAATTATCCTTTAAATATTAAAAGTTATATTTTATAACTTAAAATATTTTTAAACACTTTATTTTCATTTAAAATGATTTTTATAATATTAAAATCATTTTTAAACTAAATTATTAAATAACTTTAATATCATTAATAATAATTAATTAGTGAAATTTATCACAAAATATTAAAAGTCATTAAAAATAACTTAAAATATTTTATTATATCATAATATAATTTTTAATGATTTTTCTAATATTAAAATCATTTTTAAAAAATTTATTTAATATTATAATTAAATAAATTAAATACTTTTAATATTCCAAAAATATTAAATATTTATGAAATATATTTAAAATAATTAAAAACTAATTTTCGGAATTTAAAATAATTTTTAATAATTTATTTTGTATTTTTAATAATTAAAAACTATTTTTTCTATTTTTTTATTTATTTCTGGAAAAATAAATAATATCTGTCGCTAAAGACCACCTATAGCGACAGACCCGTCGCTATAGGTGTTCTTGGTGTTCTTCAAGCAAAACCCAGAAATCAAATCAGAGACCGGGCTAGCTACTTTGACCGAGATTAAATTCGTGTGTGATATGTTTCTGGGAAATTTGTTGATCAGATCGTGTAGTGTTACTGTAAGACTACAAGATCCAGCAACAAAAATATTCATAACATGCATCAATTGAATGATCTAAGCCATCAAAGTGGCTGTCAGAGGCTATTCTTCATTTCTGGAAACCCAGAAATGAAGAACAGTTCGAGGGCCTTACTTTGAGCCTCTACTACGAGCAAATCGTGTAACATTTTTGTGATCTAAGAGTTCTAGATTGTAGATCACATGTAATACTATAGATCCATCACAAAACATCACTAAAAATACAACAGAAAAGCCAGATCCATGTCGGTCAAATCCTGTCAGTGTTCATGTTCATCAGTTTTCTGGGTTACCCAGAAAACTGATTTCATGAACGACTGACCTCTTTTGACCAGCTACAAATTCAGTATATTAGACATATAAAGGTACTAAAAGCATGGTTCGAAAGCTAAGTTAACATACTACAAGATATGTTCAAGAAAAAAACACATATCATAAAACACCTACACGATCTAAGACTGCAAATCAGATGTCAGACCGTTTCTGGGCGAATCTGGGTTTTCCAGAAATCCGATAGTCATGGTTGGTCAATGATGTTTGACCGCCCATAGCTTTCATTCTGTCCACGATCTGAGCTAACTTAAAGTTCCAGAATACAGATCACATGACATACTACAAGTATCAACCTTCAAAACACAAAAACCAAACACAGAAATGGATTTACAAGGTCTGACATTTGGTTGTCAGACATTAAACAAAATTTTTCCAGACTTTTGAAAATCATTGATTTGAGTATTTAGATGTTATGGACCCGTAAGATACCAACCCAGATCATTAAATTAGACTACAAACAACACATTACAACTTCAAATCACAAGATCTAACAACAGATTTAGGATCCGATCATAGCTAGGGTTTTATACCTTGATGATCAATCTCTGATTCTAGCTTCTAATGTTTGTTATAAGTATTAGTGGGGCTGGTATTTATGGACTGATATGCTAATAATTTCGGAGGTTTTGAGGGAGAGAGAATTAGTTGAGGGTTTGCACAAAATGAGACTAAAATGTGACTTTCTCTCTCTTTGATCTTATATATATAAGTCTTGATACATGAATGGCTGATATCTAGAGCTTGTTGCTGTCAATTATAAGTCAAAAGAGTGGTTGAGTTTGGTGAACAACTCCTCCTAATGTCAAACCCTACTAGTTAGCCAAAATAATACAACTAGGGGCAAAATGGTCTTTTTGTAAATCATTTTAATGGCAAAATTGGTACTTGACAAACCCTTAGGGTTTAGCCTTTAGGGTTTAACCCTAAGGTTTTGCACAAAATGTAGGATTTTCCCACTAGGGTTTGCACAAAAATAAAAATTAAATAAATTTTAGTTTCTAAAATTTTGAAATTAGGGTTTCATAATTATGATTAATTATCTAATTACCTTATACAGTAACATTAGGGTTTAAAATCACTAATTATAACTATCATTGCTAAAATATCAATTAGGGTTTATGATTTTGATAATTAGGGTTACCGATTATAATTAGGTTTTTTTTTCTAATTATCAAATTAAGGTTTAAAAAATTAGGGTTTCTAAAATTAACAATTGTAATTGTAATACTTGTTAATTAATCACATTAACACAATTACAACCAATCTCGAACTTTAATTTAAATTTCAAATTAGGGTTCCTCATTTCCTAAAAATTATTTAGGGTTTTAGAAATATTAATTAGGTTTTTTTAAAAAATTAGGGTTTCTAGAATTTTAATTAGGGTTCACCTAATTAATACGTTTCATTATATAATACACCTCATAAAATATATAACACCGCTATAACAGTCTTAAACTCACAGTTGATTTTCAAATTAGGGTTTCCCCTAGTAAAATTAGGGTTTAACCAAATAATATTAGGATTTCGAAATTAAACACCATAATTGACCAATCGTCATCAATACATACATACAGTACATATTTATAGCACTAAAAAATCAAAATATAATTAATATTATATTATTATTCTCATACCTTGACAATAATCTAAAATTAGGGTTTGGATTCCATATCTAATTCATTCTTAATATTTAACCTTAATAATTAAGGTAAAATAATTCACTTAATAACTTGTACTAAAATTTATATAATAAAATAATTATTATAATTATTCAAAAAAAATCACTTCATATATTATTTAAATAATATATGCTTATATTTTCTGGAAAATAATTAATAAAATATTTCTACCATAATTTAATTATTATAAGAATATACTTTTTAATAATCAATAATTCTAAAATAAATTTACTTGTAAACATTTATGCAATAAATATATTTTTATTTACCACATAAATACATATACTCATTATCTTGTACAAATCCTCATCCTTAATATAAAAAAAATTATACGCAAAATTTCTTATTTATTTATGTAGAAAATATCGGGTTGTTACACAAATGCTCAGTTACCATACCAGCAGCCCGAGCCAATGCCACAATTTCCACCTTCTGACTCTGACAATGAAGAATAACGTGTTTTTGAGCCACGACTGCCATCACCATCAGCACCGCAAGCTTAGATAAATACAGGGAAGTCCTCGTACACTTAATGCTTTAATTTTATAATGAGGACATTGTAATTGTCAAGTTTGGGGGAGTTTAGTTTAGTTTTATTGCATGTTTAATTTAGTTATTATAGTTTTTGCATAAGTTTTCATGTTTAGTTTTAGGTTCATTATATGTTGCATTCATGTAGTGTAATTGCATAATAGTGTAGTTGTAAATAGTTTTTATTAATGTATATTTCTTTTTATTTCATGTATCTAAAAAAAATATATAAAAAACATCACAAAATTTTTAGTTCATATTGTGTTTATCTTGCACTAGTCCAACTGTTTTGTGACGCCCCCAAATCCGGGTATCTTCCAACCCGATAGATGGTGCTACACGGTACTACTAACTATACATTCATTCCATTGAAACAACATCAAAATGAGTGTATCAACTACATACTTATTACAATTATAATAAATCATTTCCTAGGTTCTAAGACCAAATACATTCTTCGTTCATCATAAGTATAATTCATACAACCATACTAGTCTATTACAGAATAACTAATTATCCATCTTAGCCTTGCCTTTATCTTTCTTAGAACTCTCAGTTCATTCGGCCTTAGCTGTAATCATATAATTCAAGTAAGAAGTGAGCATAACTAGCTCAGTAAGTCTAGCAATGTATAATATATATACCACGTCGAGAATCAGATGATTATTCTTCAATAACTGAACAAATAGTTATGAAGTACTATGAAACATTGTATAACACTTTTCATTCTCTTAAAACAATTTCGATGTACATACAGGAACTTAGGAATTCTGAGTAGGTCAAAAGACCATGAACATTCTCTTTAGTTTTCATTCATGAAAAAGGACAACCTGACACTAAGACTGTAAGTCTGATATATTTTACGAGCACTTCTAGGTGATCAGCCTATAGTACTCTATGTTGATCAACATTCATCCATTAAACATATTCACGTTTAAGTTTTGGCAACCTCGTGAGTCCATCGAATAATTGAAAATAAAATACATTTGTTTATTCATACTCAGACTTACCTTGAAGCTGTACCAAACAATTGGCGTAGGATAGCATTATCAATTTTATATCGAAAGACTTGTAAATAAATCAATCAACTCTTCAAGACTAGATTAGCTGAGGTAAAACTGGCATCGACCCTTTCGTAAAATAGTTCATGCATCTTATCACATGAATCACAGAAAACTTGGCTGACACGAAGGTTAAACAAGCGTTAAGAAAACTTGTCGTCAAGCGTCTTCAAATAAATATTCAACAGTTCATAGTCTTTACAGTATCTACATGATATATTCACATAGCACACTGTAATTAGCTACCAAACAATCTAATCACATTATTTTTACCAACTTCTTTCTCTTCTATAACTTAACCGAATTTATTTCATTAAGAAAACTCGTTTCAAGTATTTTTCCGCCCTTACGGCTTATTAACGTTCATCGTTTCATTACTTATAAACCACATTAAATTCCTAAGGTCATCACCATATATAACATAGGATTGGTATTAACATGTACATTAAGTATATACACTTGCCCTATAATGGTCTTACAACATTTAGGTTCAAAAACTAACAAAGTCATGCATTTCCCTGTCTCGACGCTGTGGCGGCATCCTCATCCTTACCATTGGCGCTGCGGCACCAACTAACAATATCTAATCCTCAGTCTTGGTGCTACGGCGTGAGACTTCTATGCATAAGTGGCACTGCGGCGCTACTCTGCAGTAGCTAACATCCCTACCCAGCGCTGCGGGGTGAGTTTTATAGCTTAGGTTGGCGCTGCGGCGCCGACCCTGAGCCTTGTATTTCTAAGTCTTTTTCTTAGTTCAATTCTTCCCGGACTCTTAACTTGGTCGTTATAAGTCAAAATTGGCTCGTTTAAAAGCTGTTATCTCACATAACTCATGTACTTCAATTTCATTTGGATAAATATAGTTTTTAAATCTGGTAACGATGAATTCACTATTCAACGTCCTATTACGTGTTCGTTTAACGTTCGTGAGCGTTCATAGCTCGTTTCTTCGTTCTAAGTCAGAATTCGACGATTCTTGAGTCTACGACTCTTAAATACCTTATCTTATGTTATGCCATTGAAAACCAAGGTTTCCAAGTTACACGGCAACTTTCGACTATTAATCCGAGATTTCTACATTTTCAACGTTTAATGCTTAATTTCGTAAATTTCGCCATAACTTCGTTACTCGAGTTCTATATGCCAAATCAAATGGAACAACTCCATTGATTCATCATCTACATCCTAACCAAGAAACATGCACATACCCTATGATGGTTTTTAATTTGTCCATCAACAATCAAATAAACGCTAAATGGTTTTCTTTGATTTAAAACTTACTTAAACTCTTATGATTTCTAATCATACATGACTTAGAATGATTTAATCTACTATTAGCCATCCTTATTACTCCGAAAGAGACATGCTCCACCAATTCATACTTCTCTAAGAAGAATAAATAGAAATGGATCGAAGACTTAGGTTTTACGTAATATTACCTTAAGATTCTTCGCGTTCTTGATAAAGCTTGATGTTTTGCTTTGCTTGCTCTTGATTACTTGTTATAGAACTTCTCTCTCTCTCTCTCTCAATATGATTTTTAGAGTTGGTGAAAAATAAAATAATGAACCAACCTAGCTTCCTTTATATAGAAAATCCAATTAAGGGCAATTTGGCCATCATGCCCCACCTCCTTACTATTCATGGCTTAGCCACCAAGTAATCACTTTACTTGGTGACCAGGTGGCCGGCCCATATGCCTTGTAGGTCTCCCCCATGGGTTTTACCCATCCGATGACCCATCGATTCGATCCGCAATTTGTTTTCTTGGTTTGGGCCTTAACATAAATTCTTATTGGGCTTATTTTGGGCTTGATTGTCATACACATTGGGCTTGACATAATCCAAGTCCAATTGGATTCTACAAAGTCCATAAACCCAAATTCCATTAAGACTAATCGTATCCTACTCGTACAATTCTCGTATTCTCTTCGTATATAGTTCGTACGATATTCGTATTATACATCGTAATAATCTTCGTACTATACTCGTATAATAACTAGTATCATACTCATATTCCTCACGTATAATAACCCTAATCATTATACGTAGACATTAAATTCTTGGAACTCACTTTTCCTAACCCTTAAGTTTTAAGTCCGCATGCGAAAACTTCGTTTGCCATAACTGAAATATTATTGAATATTCCACCACGTCTTATAATTCTATCATTATGCATTTCTCAAAAATTCAAACTTAATCTCCAAGCAGAAACATATGAATAGTATTTTTACAAAAATTTCTCGAAAAATATTTATTTTCATCTTGGAAATTCAAAATAATTAATCCTAGCACATAGCCAGAATACTAACCACATCCGCACATTCTACATCATAGAACGACCTTCAAACATCTTACTCACATAAATAATCAGTTAAATTCATTTAATTCAAATAATCAAATAAAATTTAATTCACATAAAGATCTGATTTTTCTCAGGCGTTACATTCTCCCCCCCCCCCCTATAAGGATTCTGTCCCCAGAATCTCGCTACAATTACATAAAAAAATGAGGAAACTTTTCGTTCATTTTACTCTCGAGTTCCCATGTTGCATCTTCGACATTCACTACAAGAAAAAAGCCTATCTCCGATCGCCTATCAGCGACCGCAGTCGGTCGCTGGTAGCAGATGATCATCAGCAACCGACTGCGGTCGCAGATAGGCGTCGCATAATATCTGGTCACTAGAATGAACATTAGCGACCACTATTAGCGATCGATATATCTGCAATCGATATTAGCGACCGAAATCGTCATTTCGGTTGCTAAGATGAGTCAGCATGGTTAAGGGCCACAGGCTGATATAGGCCACGTGTTAGCGACTGCAATTATTGACCGCACACGGTCGCTAATATCCCCATGTGATAAGTAGTCACTAATACTAATCAGCGACCGCATGCGATCGCTGATGTAAAAAAACCTGGAATCCAGATTTTTCTTGTTTTGTAGAATCCCCAAAAAATTGTACCTGTTTTATACCTGCTTTATCTCAACACATATAAACATGCACAACAATATAACATCCATCGTCCATATACCGACACATACACCAAACTAGTATATAAACTATATAAACCTTTAAAGACCAATATAAATTTAATAAATATAAACAAATCTAATGTTTAAGTAACATACAGACATCCAAAGAATGAATATAAAAGTACAAGATTCTCAAATAACTACAACTAAATCAGTCGTCAAGCATCATTGTCCAAATTAGTTTCTACTTGATCTTGATCACCCTGTAATTAACAAAATAATAAAACAAGTTACATATATGTTGAAATTGGTGTTACGACAATATACAGTTATTTTTAAACACAACAATATATATATATATATATATATATATATATATATATATATATATATATATATATATATATATATATATATATAAGTCACTACTTTGATTGTAATAAATAAGATTAATTACCTCGTCGACATCCCCATGCTGTGATATTACTACTGTCGCCACTGCATCAGCTAACTCATCAGCATTCAAGCTGCCAGATGCTCGCCTAGTATCTTTAGAAGATTGTGATCTCGACATATAGCTCTCACACAGTCAACAGGAGTATGAATAGCTGGATGACTCGATGACTATGAAGACTGGATAGCAGAGCTGCCTGAGCCACTGAAGGATGGGCGTCGTCGTTGTTCTTGACCTTTGACATAGTTCTTCTTCACAACAGACGCCCTCTCCCACAATTCTTGATCAATTATTGGACATGGGGTGCCTTCAGGATAGCGCTCATTCAATAAATGTTTATAAGTATCCTGTCATCATGTTAACAATTAAATAGTTAAAAATAAATTGGTAAAATTCTAAAGAATGATGTAAAATTTGATAAACAAGATCAAGTTATTAAAACTTATTACCGCTATCTGGAGAGCATCCGGCAGACCATCACGGGTGGCCACGTACACATGTAGCCAATGGATAGGCTGACCTTGAGACTGAGACTCCTATACAAAACATATTCTAATATTACTAAGTAAAAATGTGATATATATTCTACAATTCATGATTGTAAACATATTAAAATTATTCATACATACCCTAGCAGTGATATGCTGCAACTGTGAAATACTACTGCCCCTGTAGGTTCCTTTAGCCTTTTCGCCATCAGGTACACCTGAGGATCTATTAGTAGCGGCAGTCTTGCTTCTGTTAACCCAGCTCTCAGCTCTCCATTGGGCATACATCTTAGCCTATATGGACTGGGTGCACCACCAGGGGCTATGCTCGTGCATGTAATCCTCTCCCTGGTCTGGATGGTCGATCTCGGCATTGTGAAGGGCTTTTTGTCGTTCTTTGTTCAAATTGTCCTTAGTGCGGACGGCGCACTTCTGCTAGAATAATGTCTGTATCATTGAAGCCTGCGCATCCTCCCATCTATACCTTTTCTGCAAATAAATTATCCTTAGAATATTAAAACGGTACTTTTAACATATAATCCAACACTACTAAACAATTATCCTTAAAATATTATATTATTTATCATAATTAAAAAAACATACCTGAAATTCAGCCCAAACTGCATCCTTGTGGGCGATAGGTGTGCTCGCCCACGTAATCACAAGTGTGGGTCAATTCTGTAAGCACATGTGTGATATGAACTTGACGATCTTATTATCCGAAAAATCACTATAATATACAATAATTTACATCAAAGATAAGTAGATATATTAAAGCAATTTACATTATGAATTATATCTTGTATAAATGGAATCTAAAATGTTTATATATAAATGATGCGAGACGTACGTGCTATTTGGAGGAGGTTGAATTTGAATAAGAATCCGATCATCTGGATTAGTAGGGGCCTTGGGCACATGATTAGGCCTCCTACCCAAGCCGCGCTTTTTCTGTGCTGCTTCAGAAGCCATCTATATATTACAAATTTTAAGATGTTAATATGAGTTATATTTGATTACATGTATATATGAATATAAAATGATAGTAATGACAAGAAATTACATTTAAATAGTGAAGTACATAAACATAACAGTGATATAATGATGTTAGTATATATATATATATATATATATATATATATATATATATATATATATATATGAATATAAAATGACAATAATGACAGAAAATGCTTAACATGTAATACTAAATATATATTTCATTTGTTCAAGTGTCAATATCTGATTCAGAATCGTCTTGTATACGTATTACAGATTTATAACCATCATCTGCT
Source organism: Panax notoginseng (assembly GCA_016801055.1). Lineage (NCBI taxonomy): Eukaryota > Viridiplantae > Streptophyta > Magnoliopsida > Apiales > Araliaceae > Panax > Panax notoginseng. The sequence goes on from CM029015.1 coordinate 113,620,546, forward strand.
TCAGATTCAGTCAATAACTATTCCTCCTCAGTATCAATGTCATTTGACACAAGTATTGAATCAGGATCTAATTCATGTGGTTCATCTCCACCATCTAACTGGATTACTTCATTGTCGTCCTCCACATTTATTATAGTTTATCTATGAAGTATCTGCTCTTGGTAAATCTCCCCATCAACTACTTCTACCCGACTGCGCGCGAGAGTATGAATTACAACTTGCCAATCTATAGGCGGTCTATCCCTTTTCCTAACAGGACTAGAAGTGAAGTATACTTGTACTGTTTAAGTTGGTAAAACAAATGGTTCGTTGGAGTATGCAGACCTATGGAGGTCAATATCGATGATTCCATGTCTGTCAACACGTATCCCTTTTTCTGAATCAAACCAACGACACTTGAACAAGTTAATATGACCCTTGTACGTGCCCTTATACGACAACTCTACGATTTCCTCCAACTCCCCATAAAAGGCACTACCCAGGTCATTGTAACAATCTCCTTGGACACACACTCCAAAGTTTGTTGTTCTTTTACCGCAATCATATGCCTTTGTATAAAATTCACAACCATTTATTTTGTTACCATTGCGGCTGACTTGGTCCCTGTCTGGTCCCATAGCTAGGACTTGTACATTAGCCAGAATCGTTGATCCCTTAGTTAAAGCCTACAAAAAACTCCATCTTATTAAATAAAGTCATAGATAATATGGAGTATACATATATATGTCATGCTTAAGAAATTGAACTTACTTTGTCCTTCAGCAAAAGTGCAAATTTTTTATCACGATTCATTTGAATATCGTTATTAGTTATGTCGGGATGCTTCACTTTTAACTCGTCATCGAATAATCTATACAATGTTATAAACATTAACATATTGGAATGTATATCACATGTCATTGAAAGTTAAGGGATAAATTTTCAAGTCTACATGTGTACCTCACAAATTCGTCATTCTCCTCACAATTGAGAAGAGTGTAAGTATGTGCAGCATGTAATTCTTGCTCAAAAAGGAATATGTGCTTCCCTTTTCCATAAGCGCGGCCCGATAGACCAAATACAGAAAGCCGGCCATTTAGTTCAACATTTCCCCCATCATCATGTCTCAAGACTCGATTAGCGTTTGTCAAGACTTCGTCTGAAAAATAGTCTGACATAAACGTAGATGTCTCATCGAAACGGTATGCCTCATATATTAACCCCTCGACATGAGCTCTATTCTTCACCTTTCTGTTAAGGTTTCCCATCACCCTCTCAAAAGGGTATATCAATCTATATTAAACTGGACCCCCAACACGAGCTTCATAGGGAAGATGAATTTGCAAATGCTCCATGGAGTTAAAAAACCAGGTGGGAATATTTTTTCCAGTTTACACGTGATCTCTATGATGTTCTTCTCAAGTACAAACATGTCCTTCTCATTTAATGTTTTTGAATATAAGTCTTTGAATAAACGAATAAGATCCGTCAAAGCATCCCATATTAGTTTATTAAGCAGATCACGAAATGTTATAGGCATGAGTCTCTCCATGAACACATGACAGTCATGACTCTTCATCCCTTACAATTTCCCACCCATAACACACCTTGCAATGTTTGACACATATCCATCTGGTAGTTTCAGAGACTTAACCCATGTGTAAACATCTTCAACTTGTTTTTTGGACAATGTGTACCTTGAATGCGGTTTGACAATCTTACCATTAGGAGATTCATAAAGTTCTATCATAAAGTTCTAATCCAGAACGCTTACAAATATCTTTCTTGTCCAAACGCGCCTTATCATTATCTTTTATCTTCCCCGTAACATTCATCACGGTGTTAAACACATTGTCAAACACATTCTTATCAATATGCATCACATCTAGATTATGATAAATCAAATTTGTAGACCAATAAGGCAGTTCCCAAAAGATGCTTCTTTGAACCCAGTTATGAGATTCGCCAAACCCATTGATTATGTTTGTGGCATCAATCTTACCAAATGGGATAACCGACAATTGCATCACATGGTCTAGCATCTCCGTTCCCGACAATAGCGGTGTAGGCATATCATTGTCTACTTTCCCTTTCCTGAAGTGTTCTCTATTTCTTCGAAACGGGTGATCTATCGGCAAGAACCGACGATGACAGTCAAACCAACAAGGCTTTTGACCTTTTGATAGATTGAAAGACTTTGAATGCTCCATATAATACGGACAAACCAACTTCCCGTGTGTACTCCATCCAGCTAACATACCATAAGCTGGGAAGTCACTTATAGTCCACATAACCGCTGCCCTAAGGTTGAAATTTATTTTCATTGCAACATCCCAAGTTTGTACTCTATCCTCCCATAATACCTTCAACTCGTCTATAAGAGGTCTCAAGTAAACATCTAAGTTCTTTCTGAGACTCTTAGGACCAGGAACCACGAGTGAAAGAAACAAGTATGGTTGTTTCATACACATCCATAGAGGCAAGTTGTACGGACTAACAATCACAGGCCAACATGAGTACGGAATAGTTGAGTGGCCAAACGGGTTGAAACCATCGGTGGACAATCCAAGCCTCACATTTCTAGGTTCCAATGCAAACCCAGGATGTGCTAAGTTGAATTCTTTCCAAGCCTGCCCATCTGCAGGATAATTTAGTTCTCCATCTTTAGCTGGAGATTTCGCATGCCAACTCATATGTTCAGCTGTTCTTGAAGACATATACAATCTTTTTAGCCGATGTGTTATTGGAAAATACCTTAGAATTTTAAACTGTATACTTGATTTTTTTGTAGTCACACCCTGTTTATTAGGCCTAAATCGATCATGAATGCAAAACGTGCACCTTGTCATCTGTTCATTTTCCTTATAAAATAACATGCAATCGTTGGGACATGCATCAATCTTTTCGTATCCAAGACCCAACTTCATCACCATTTTCTTACAAAAATAATAGTTATCAGGTAATTTCTCACCGTCAGGCAACATACTCTTAATGGCCTTCAAGAGTGACTCAAAACACTCATGGCTCATGTTGTGATCAGCCTTGTAGTTAAGTAATGTCGCCACTGCAGACAATGTAGTGTGCCACAATAGTTCGCTACCCTCGTCTAGCAACTTAAAGAAGTCTTTGACATCAGAATTCATAGGTTGCTCTCTGCCTTGTTCCCAATCAAAATTTGGCCCTGCAATATCATGAACCATTTCATTCATACAATGAGTACTACTGCCCGGATTGTGTACTGTTGTGATGCCACCATCTCTTCTCTGCCCATATGCCCACCAGCATTCTTCGTAATTTTTTATGAACCCAAAAACAAGTAAATGATAGTTTACCACGTCTCTGTCCATATAATTTACATTCTTACAGTTCAAACATGGGCATCGTATCTTGTTATGACCATTCACACATTCCGGGTGACTATGCACATACTCCAAAAACACTTGGCAACCAACTCTAAATTCAGCTGTAGCACTTATCTAGGCACATGACTTTGTTTGAATAGAGGGCCATGATACCACGGTGCCTACTATAGACAACATGAGCTTATGATTAATATTTAAGCATACTTAAGCATACTTGTAAGTATGTGACTTATATTTAAGCATGCTATGCATACTTGTTAGCATATGACATAAAATGCATAATTATAAACATATGACATACTATGCATACTTTTAAGCTTATGACATACTTGTAAGCATATGACTGGATAGTTTAGGGTCAGCTTAAATGTAAGTCAGTTTAAGCATATGACTTATATTTAAGCATACTATGCATACTTGTAAGCATATGACTTGACTTGAGCATACTTATAAGCATATGACATCGAATATATCATGTTTTCTTTCTTCTACTTTTTACTTTAATATGTTTTGGGAAAGAAGAAGTGTGTCATTCATGTAAGAAACTAGTACTTTCTTATTTGTCTCCATAACTATCTGCATATAGAGCCAGGTTAGGTTGATTTACAAGTTACACATTCATATCAGTGTTGGCCAAACTAATTAGTTCAAGTTATACCCTATGTAGATATGAATTACATCTTTACCATTACTTCGACATTAACTTTGAAATTGAAATTTATACCCTATGTAGGTGTGTATATCTGAAGAAGAATGGGATGGAATGTTTGTTAAAGTATTAGTTTAATTTGTTCAAATTTATACAGGTAAGTTGAATGCATTTAAATGGGAATGAAGTAATCTCTTATGTTATTTGATCATAGAGTTGGCTGTCATCAGATTAATAATTTAAGTTATCTCATTTATATGGCTTTGATTTAGGTATTGATTGATGTATTTTGAAGCCTAAAAGACTAACTAATGTTAAAAAAAAAGTGTTTCTAAATTTTATATATCAAATCTCCAGCCACAACTTTAATTTATCTATAAACAAGTTGGAATATTTATATTTTCACTCATTTCCTACATAGAATTAAGGAGAAATTAATTCATATATACGTTTATGATAACTACAACTGTTCAAACACCAGAATCAAGTATATAGTTACTCAACAATCTTATCCTAGAATTTAGAAGATGATATTCCCAAAGTTGTATAATCATGATCTCCAAAGAGATACCAAAGTTCAAATCTCTAGAATCAAGAACCTGGAAACCTTAAAGAACATTATTTAGCAAAACAAATCAGTTGGTGAACATCATTATAATGATCATCTACTGCAGGTGTTACTATATATGGTGGTCGGAGGGTGAGTTCCTTTCTGAATATTCCAGAGGCACATTCATTTTTGTCATGAGTACAGCTCACTGGCTTGTACTGTTGAAATTGTGGATGATGTGTATGCTGTCATTGAGCATATACATTATCATGGAAGGTAGATATTAGTTTTTTAACTCTTAAAATGTTTGTTGTGTAATACATGTGTGTGCACGTGCGTGCGTATACATTATGTATCTAGGATTATGCAAGTGATAGATAGAGAGACTTAGTGGTATCCCCTCTTTCTAGCAGTGTGCATACTAATTGCAAAGTAACAGAAGACTATGAAATCGCAGAAGTCTTTCTACGTCAAGTTGACAGGTTTTGGTTTCTTTCATATCTATTATATAAATTAGGAATTTTACTGCTCATTTTAGTGTTCCTAAAGTTAGTGTTGTTGTTTTCCTAAGATTTAAGTTATTCCATCATCTTGTAGTGCTATTTAGTTTATATAATCTCTTGTTGCAAGACCCTGAAATATTTGGAATAGTTTTGTTATTTATTTGAAAATTCTTATATATTATTCAATCCACTTTAACATATGCAATCTTGATGATTATCTACATTGGCAGTGTTGCTGTATTTCACAACGCTAGCACAAGATTTTGTGATGGATTTCATTATACCCTTTTATAATGATATTGCTCTGCCACGCCCTAGAAGTTTGGCAACGGAAGTAGATTCAGCAACAATCTCTGTCAAATCTATATACTATCATATCATGAGTTGTAAGCTTAAATTTGGTGAATAATTACATTTCTAACTTTGCTTTGATGTTCTGCATAATGCCTTCTCTTGTCCTTGTAATGTAGTGGCTGTTGCTGCTCAATAATCTCCATGACCGAGCCAGTGATATCTTACATTAAATTGATTGATTGCTTGCTTGCTGATTCATGCCAACTTCAGTTACTTGTCAAATTGAAAAACATCATGGCAGGTAACACATGGTAGGAAGAAAGTAAATAAAAAACTCGGGCAAAATGAATATAGTAGTAGGCTTCTCTTGGACATACAAATCAAATGAACATTCCTATGAGGAAAAACTATGTGCAAAGCACAATTCTAACACATATAAGTACCCAATTTAACATATAATTAAGGATAGAAGGATGTGCAGAATTATTACATGTACAGGCAGCAGTATCGCCGGCAGCGGCTGTGGTGGTGGTGATGGTGGCGGTGGTTTTCCCCTCTTCTCTTCTACCCCTTCTCCCTCTTCTCCCTATTCTTTTCTCCCTCTTTTTTTTCTTCTATTGTGTCGAGAGTGACGAACTGATACCGGTTAATTGAAATAGATCAATTACTGCCTGCGATCGCTAATTTTTAAGGATGTAGACTTATTAACGACCGCAAGCCGGTCGTTGATTGTGAATAGTCGCAAACAACCTACGCGCCAACATTCCACGCCAAATTTTGGGCGGTAAATTTATATATGCGACTGCTCAGCGATCGCATGCGATCGCTGATATGAACTAGCAACTAAATTCAATTCTGGTCACTGATATCGGTCGCAATTACTAATATTAGCGACTAAACAAGGCGATCGCTGATAGTGTTGGTCGTTGTTAGCCCATTTTCTTATAGTGATTGTTGTTACTCCAAATTACCTTTACCGAATGTATTATCTTATTTCTCAATACTTGTTCCTTCCTATCAACAATCTGAATTGGAAGTTCTTCATACATTAAGTCTTTTTCTACTTGAATATATTCATACTCTATTACGTGCTTGTAGTCCGGTTTAGAAGGACGCAACACTGACACATGAAAAACATTATGTATTCTTTCCATCTCGGGAGGTAAAGGTACTCCATAAGCTACCTCTCCTACCCTTCTTAAAATTTCAAAACGTCCTACAAACCTTAGACTTAACTTCCCTTTCTTTCCAAAACATATCTTTCCTTTCCAAGGCGATACTTTCAGAAAGACATACGAACCTACTTTAAACTCCCTCTTCTCACAATGAGGATATGCAAACTTCTTTTGTCTATCTTGAATAGCTACCAATCGAGTTCGTATTAGCTTAACCATATATGTCGTTTGTTGTACCATCTCAGGTCCCAACATTCAACGTTCCCCTACTTCATCCCAGCATAGTGGAGTTTTGCACTTCCTCCCATACAACGCTTCGTAAGGCGGCATACCTATACTAGCATGAAAACTATTGTTGTAAGCGAATTCCACCAAAGACAGATGTTCGTCCCAACTCCCCTTGAAATCTATAATGCAAGATCTTAACATATCTTCTAGCGTTTGAATTGTACATTCACTTTGCTCATCCGTCTGAGGATGATACACTGTAATCAACCTCAACTGTGTTCCCAGTTGTTCTTATAAACTTCTCCAAAAATTTGATGTGAATCGTGGATCACGATCTGACACAATCGAAATCGGTACTCCATATCTTGAAATAATTTCTTTGACATACAGTTTAGCTAACTGCTCTAGGTTATACCTAACTCCTATTGGTAAAAAGTGAGCCGATTTTGTCAACCGATCTACTATTACCCAAATAGCGTCGTAGCCCTTTCTCGTCATTGGAAGTCCCACCACAAAAACCATCGTGATATGCTCCCATTTCCACTCGGGAATCTCTAGTGATTGCAACAAACCACTCGGTCGTTGATGTTCAGCCTTAACTTTCTGACAAGTTAAGCAATTACTAACATATCCTGCTATTTCCCTCTTCATATTTGGCCACTAAAAGTTTTGACGAAGGTCTTGATACATCTTAGTACTACCAGGATGTATTAAGTACCTCAAACTATGGGCCTCACTCATTATCTCTTCTTTTAACTCAGAATTATTTGGAACCCAAATTCTTCCTTGAAAATAAAGTAATCCTTCTTTATCAAGGTTATACTTAGTCTTCACTTCATCCTTCATTATCTTTTTCATTCACTCACATTCCTCGTTACCTAGTTGTACTTCCTTAACTCGTTCAACTATCGTTGGTCGAGTCTCTATTAAGAATAACATCTCCACCGCTTCACTCAGTAATTTAACTTCTAACTCCATTCTTGCCATCTCCATTATTAACTCATTCTGAGTCGTTAACATTAATAGCTTCTCCCTACCCTTCCTACTAAACGCATCGGCTACTACGTTTGCCTTACCCGGATGATATAAGATATCACATTCGTAATCTTTTATCAATTCTAATTACCTTCTCTGTCTCATATTCAACTCCTTCTGTGTAAAGATATATTTCAGACTTTTATGGTCCGTGTATATCTCAAACTTCTCTCCATATAAATAATGTCTCCATATTTTTAAGGCAAAAACTACCGCTGCCAATTCTAGGTCATGAGTAGGATAGACCTTCTCATAGTCCTTTAACTGGCGTGATGCGTACGCAATGACTTTGCCATGCTGCATGAGCACGCAACCCAATCCTCTATGCGAAGCATCGCTATAAACTACAAAATTCCATGTATCATCTGCTAAGGATAATACAGGTGCCTCACTTAATCTCCTTTTTAGTTCCTAGAAATTAGTCTCACACTTCTCAGTCCATACATACTTTACTGACTTCCTAGTCAAATTCGTCAATGGAGTAGCTATTTTAGAAAAGTCCTGGATGAACCTTCTATAGTATCCCGTTAACCCCAGAAAACTCTAACCCTCAATTGGCATTTTCGGTTGTTCCTAATTATTAACTGTCCCAGAAACATGTCCTAGAACACTATGTCCCGCTGGATCCACAAAAATTCCATCTTTATCAATAACATATCCTAGAAGATTCACTCTCTCAAGCCAAAATTCACACTTAGTGAATTTCGTATAAAACTTCTCCTTCCGTAGTGTCTCCAACACTATCCTTAAATGTTCAGCATGATCTTCTGCCGTCTTAGAATAAACTAGAATATCATCAATGAACACTACGACGAACTTTTTCAAATATTGTTTGAACACTCTGTTCATCATATCCATAAATGCGGCTGGCGCATTAGTCAACCCAAACGACATGACCATAAACTCGTAATGACCATAACGAGTTTTGAATGTCATCTTAGGTACATCCCCCTCCCTTACTTTCAACTGATGTTACCCCGTATGTAAATCTATTTTAGAAAAATACTTTGCCCCTTTCAGCTGATTAAATAGATCATCGATCATGGGCAATGGGTATTTATTCTTGATCATTAATTTGTTTAACTCTCGATAGTCAATATAAATTCGTAACAACCCATCCTTCTTCTTTACAAATAACATCGGTGCTCCCCATGGAGACACACTGGGTTGAATGTACTTCCTATCTAATAGTTCTTGTAATTGAACCATTAACTCCTTCATCTCTACCGGCGCCATTCTATAAGGTGCCTTAGAAACTGCTGCCGTACCCGGTAACACGTCAATCACAAATTTGACTTCCCTATCTGGCGAATACCTGGTAACTCCTCCAGAAATAAATTTGTGAACTCTTGTACTATAGGTATCTATTCCAATGATGCTTCCACTCTCTGGGTATCCACAATATGACACAGGTAACCTATACACCCCTTCCTCAACATTTTTCTAGCTTGTGTCATGGTTAGACAACAAGAGCGTCCCGTTGATTTATTACCGTAAAACACTACCTCGATTTTCTTAAAAAATTGAAGGTTCACACTCTTTCTATGACAATCTATTGTAGCTTTATGGTTAATTAACCAATCCATGCCGAGAATTACATCAAATTCTCTCAATCTTATCGGTAAAAGATTTACCAAAAATCTGTTACCTCTAATATCTACGAAACAATTCCTATGAATGTGTTCAATGAGAATTATCTCCTCGTTCACTACCTTAACGTCTAAAGGTATTTCTAATCTTTCTGGGAATAAACCTAATTGCTTAGCAAATTCACATGCTATAAAAGAACAAGTAGCACCCAAATCAAACAGCACATACGCATTTATTTTGTTGACTGGAATGATACCTACTACTACATCCACCGATACAACTGTATCTTGGACAGTCATATTCATATTAAAAGTACGGGTCGTGGGTCTACCCGATGGTGTTGGTTCAGTAATGGCTAACTTACCACTACTAGCACCCTTGCTACCCTCCTTTCCTTTGTTTGGGCAATTTTTTGCCATATGGTCCATCGCCCCCACAAACAAAACATCCCTGGTTCTTCTTACGATTAGGACAATTGGATGATATATGCCCCTCTTGCTCACAGTTATAACAAATTGACTTCCCCTTCAGACAAACTCCTAGATGAGTCTTTCTGTATATCTTGCATGCCTCGATCTTACGCTTAGGATCCCCTTGTTTCACTCCTGTATTACCAGAGTTAAAACACTTTCTCTTTGCCATATTCCCACTACCATCGGCTCCGTCCGCCTTGAATCCTCCTTCTCCTTTACTCGTATTCTTCCTCTCTTTGTAGTATTGGGTCAACGCCTCACGACCACCCTCCACAATGATTGGTTTCTCCATAATGGTCCCATAGGAAGCACTCTAGAACACATAAATCTTACTATAGAGCTAGGGTTTTAATCCCTGCTCAAACCTACGAGCCTTCCTCTCCTCAATATCCACTTGGTGTGGAGCAAACCTTGCCAATTCATTGAATTTAGCCGCATACTGGGGAACCGTTGTCCCATTATTTAAGTTATAGGAACTTAATCTCCATCCTCCCTTGCATGCTTGTAGGAAAATAGTTCTCAAATAAAACCTTCTTAAATTGTTCCCACGTAATATCATCAGTTCTAGCCACGCCCTGATGAGCCTCCTAACAAAAGTTGGCTTTCCCTTTCATCATGTAAGTCACAAAAGAAGTCTTTTCCGCCTCACCCACGTTTGTAATAACAAACGCCTTTTCTATTTCTTTTACCCATATCTGGGCCTCTATTGGGTCCGTGGTTCCCTTGAACTCAGGCAGACCTACACTTTTAAATTCTTTAAAGGTAGTCATTCTAGCTACCCTAGGTACTGCGGGTGCTCTACCCCCGGTTTGGTTAAATGCAGTCGTTAATAAATTAACGAACTCCTGCATAGGGTTATTTTGACCCCCCTGATTATCCTTATGGGACTCAGCCTCCTGATTACGTTGTCTCCTTCTTGGCGACATTTTTTGATTAAATAAATAGAGTTTCATTATTACTTATTTGATTACTTAGTTATTATTCGCCAAACAACAATTCATACACAACAAAGCACATTTAATAAAAACTTTATTATATTCATATGCTTCTTCATAGTTTGAAACTATTTACAATTTGCTTTCCATAGCCAAAAGCTATTACATTTCTATCCCGCAATTGAACTTCACAAAAATTGGAATTTACAAAAAGACTACCCTTTAATTATACAAAAGAGGGCTTTACGTCACTACACCAAAAGTATTTACCGTTCTAAACTTCTAATACTACATAAAAGCATTCTCGTGTTTCTCATTCGCCAGAATCGACACAATATCCCTACTTATAGTATGTCGAGTCTGTCCCGACTCAATGGAATAACAAGCAATTTTTAGCTTGAAATCCTCATGAGCACTGTCATGGATGTATGACATTCGTGCTATTTTCTGGTCCCTCATCCCCAGTTCTCTACGAAGCTCTACGGCCTCATTCTTATACTCCATGGCCTTATCCTTCATGAGCACTTTCTCATCATGCTCAATCTCAAAATCTACTTCTGCTGACTCCTTAGCCTCATGGAGATCACTAATCTCCTCCTTCTGGTTATGCACAATATTGTGCAGTTGCACGTTACGGTCAAGCACCGCTAGATACAATGCCCTCATTGTATCTAGAGGTGTTGGCTCTAGTGCAGGTACCACCGTATTAACCAATGTTACCTCCATATCTTCCTCAACATCGATCATCATATCAAGGTATGACGCCAATCCCATCTCCCCCTCTGAATAGTCCTCCTCTAAAAATTCCTCCTCAGGCTCGGACTCTTCTATGATCACCACTGGTACCACCGCTACTGGCACTGGTACTGGCTCTTCACTCACTACGTGTATATCCCTATACATGTAGCTAGCGATGGACATCTACAATAACATATAACATGTTGATTAGTACATAACACACAATAATATATGCACAAATCGCATTTAATTTATTTTGGGTTAATTTCCATCTTTTAAATCTTTCTGTACTAAGTTTCCTCAATACTTAAGTAACTCATTCTACTAGAGTTCATTCGCTTCTGACTTCTCCTTTACTAACGAGGTTATTAGCCTAAGGTTCTTCCCCCCTTAAGTTTTATAACTTATTGCTTTGATACAAACCTGTGGCGCCCCCAAATCTGGGTATCTTCCAACCCGACAGATGCTGCTACACGGTACTACTAACTATACATTCATTCCATTGAAACAACATCAAAATGAGTGTATCGACTACATTCTTATTACAATCATAATAAATCCTTTCCCAGGTTCTGAAACCGAATACATTCTTCATTCATCATAAGTATAATTCATACAAGCATACTAGTCTATTACAGGATAACTAATTATCCATCTTAGCCTTGCCTTTATCTTTCATAGAACTCTTAGTTCGTTCGACCTTAACTGTAATCATATAATTCAAGTAAGAAGTGAGCATAACTAGCTCAGCAAGTCTAGCAATGCATAGTATATATACCACGTCGAGAATCATATGATTATTCTTCAATAACTGAACAAATAATTATGAAGTACTATGAAACATTGTATAGCACTTTTCATTCTCTTAAAATAATTCTGAAGTACATACAGGAACTTAGGAATTCTGATTAGGTCAAAAGACCATGAACATTCTCTTTAGTTTTCATTCACGAAAAAGGATAACCCGGTACTACGATCGTAAGTCTGATATATCTTACGAGCACTTCTAGGTGATCATCCTATAGTACTCTATGTTGATTAATATTCATCTGTTAAATTTATTCACGTTTAAGTTTTGGCAACCTCGCATGCCCATCAAATAATCGATGTAAAATACATTTGTTTATTCATACTCGGGCTTACCTTGAATCTGTACCAAATAATTGGCGTGGGATAGAGTTATCAATTCTATATCGAAAGACTTGTAAATAAATCAATCAACTCTTCAAGATTAGTCTAGCCGAGGTAAAACTGGCATCGACCCTTTCGTAAAATAGTTCATGCATCTTATCACATAAATCATAAAAAACTTGGCTAACACGAAGATTAGACAAGCGTTCAGAAAACTTGCCTTTAAGCGTCTTCAAATAAATATTCAACAGTTCTCAGTCTTTACAATATCTACATGATAAATTCATATAGAACACTGTAATTAGCTACCAAAAATCTAATCACATTGTTTTTACCAGCTTCTTTCTCTTCTATAACTTAACCGAATTTATTTCATTAATAAATCTCGTTTCAAGTATTTATCCACCCTTACGGCTTATTAACGTTCAACGTTTCATTGTTTATAAACCACATTCAATTCCTAAGGTCATCACCATATATGACGTATGATTGGTCTTAACATGTACATTAAGTATATACACTTGCCCCATAATGGTCTTACAACATTTGGGTTCAAAAACTAAGTCAAGCATTTCCCTATCTCGGCGTTGAGGCGCCGTCCACAGCCTTACCATTGGAGCTGTGGCGCCAACTAACAGTAGCTAATCCTCGGTCTCGGCACTGCGACACGAGACTTCTATGCATAAGTGGCGCTGCGGCACGACTCTACAGTAGCTAACATCCCTACCCGGTGCTGCGATGCGAGTTTTATACCTTGGGGTGGCGCTGCGGCGCCAACCCTAAACCCTGGATTTCTAAGTCTTTTTCTTAGTTCAATTCTTCCCGGAATCCTAACTTGGTCGTTATAAGTCGAAATTGGCTCGTTCAAAAGCCTTTATCTCACATAACTCATGTACTTCGATTTCATTTAGATAAATATAGTTTTTAAATCTGATAACGATGAATTCACTATTCAACGTCCTATTACGCGTTCGTTTAACGTTCGTGAGCGTTCATAGCTCGTTTCTTCGTTCAAAGTCAGAATTCGATGATTCTTGAGTCCACGACTCTTAAATACCTTATCTTACGTTATGCCATTGAAAACCAAGGTTTCCAAGTTACATGGCAACTTTCGACTATTAATTCGAGATTTCTACATTTTCAACGTTTAACGCTTAATTTCATAAATTTTGCTATAACTTCGTTACTTGAGTTCTGTATGCCAAATCAAATGGAACAACTTCATTGATTCATTATCTACATCCTAACCAAACAAGATGCACATACCCTATAATGATTTTCAATTTGTCCATCAGCAACCAAATAAATGCTAAACGGTTTTATTTTATTTAAAACTTACTTAAACTCTTATGATTTCTAATAATACATGACTTATAATGATTTAATCCACTATTAGCCATCCTTATTACTCCGGAAGAGACATGCTCCACTAATTCATACTTCTCTACGAAGAATAAATAGAAAATGATCAAAGACTTAGGTTTTATGTAATATTACCTTAAGATTCTTCGCGTTCTTCATAAAGCTTGATGTTTTGCTTTGCTTGCTCTTGATTACTTGTTATAGAACTTCTCTCTCTCTCTCAATATGATTTCTAGAGTTGGTGAAAAACAAAATAAGAAACCAACCTAGCTTCCTTTATATAGAAAATCCAATTAGGAGCAATTTGGTCATCATGCCCCACCTCCTTACTATTCATGGCTTAGCCACCAAGTAATCACTTTACTTGGGGACCAAGTGGTCGGCCCACATGCCTTGTGGGTCCCCCCATGGGTTGTCCAATGGGTTTTACCCATCCGGTGACCCATCGGTTCGATTCGCGGTTTGTTTTCTTGGTTTGGGACATAACATAAATTCTTATTGGGCCTATTTTGGGCAAGATTGTCATACATATTCGGCTTGACATAATCCAAGTTCAATTAGATTCTACAAAGTCCATAAACTCAAAGTTCATTAAGACTAATCGAATTCTACTCGTACAATTCTTGTATTCTCTTCATATATAGTTCGTACAATATTCATATTATGCGTCGTAATAATATTCGTACTATACTCGTATAATAACTAGTATCATACTCGTATTCCTCGTGTATAATAACCCTAATCATTATACGTAGACATTAAATTCTCGGAACTCACTTTTCCTAACCCTTAGGTTTTAAATCCGTAGGCAAAAACTTCGTTTGCCATAACTGAAATATTATTGAATATTCCATCACGTCTTATAATTCTATCATTACGCGTTTCTCATAAATTCAAACTTAATCTTTGAGCAGAAACGAATGAATAGTGTTTTTACGAAAATTTCTCGAAAAACATTTATTTTCATCTTTGAAATTCTAAACAATTAATCCTAGCACATAGAACGACCTTCAGACATCTTACTCACATAAATAATCAATTAAATTCATTTAATTCAAATAATCAAATAAAATTTAATTCACATAAAGATCCGATTTTTCTCGGGCCTTACATGTTTGATATTGTGACACCTCCAAATCCAGGTATTTCATTCCCACAAGATTTGGTGTTCACTTTCCATTTGGTCATATCTAACTACCCAAATGTAATAAAATTAAATCATAAATCCTCCCTTTAAAAGGGTTACATCAATAATCAAAAAGTGTTCCCAGGTTGTCTAACATAATTAATCAAAAAGTGTTCCCAGGTTGTCTAACCTTAAACATCAATCAAGTGCGGAAATAAAATAATTACATCACATCATTAAATATAAAGTCTATCATCATGACAATAAATGAAATTATAAGTCTTCATCACTTGCTCATTTTTCCCTTTCCTTTGCTAGTGTTAGGTTCATCGACCTTCTCAACTTTAGCTGCAATGAGTGTATATATATGCAAGAGTGAGCAAAACAAATGCTCACTAGATATAGCAATGAATCAACAAAAGAAAAATAACTGCCATTGAATAGGCTCATCAAAACTGAATAGTACTTTATTAATGATAACCAAAAACTGAAATCAAAATATGAAATATATCTAAGAGTCATAAGAGCACGAACTATGTCCACAGTTACAAGTAATCTTTCAACTTTAACCTAAACAGTTATATTGTAGGGACTTCATGTACTTAGGGGGATCAGCCCTTCGTACCATGTATTGTGCACAAACATCTAAACGCATCGCGTATCCCCTATAATAGAGTTGTTCTTCTCAGTTTTAGAGTACAAGTCCGCACCAAAGAAGGTTTGGTTTGGATAAGCTTCAAAGGGTAATTTAGAGTTTAACAATCATCAACTAAAGGATTAGTTGAATCAATAAGGTGTGATAACATAATATGGAACAATGAATATTCATAGGTGAACTAACTATATATTAAACTCATACTTAGAAACAACTAAAAAGCATAAGTAATGAATAAAACAATAAACCTTGCTTGAACAATATTAAGCTAAGGCTATGATCTTAAGATGAAAGAATTGAGTTATAAACATATACTAAGAAATAACAAGCTTAGAATGAAACCTGCTCAAGATAACTGTAACAATCCAGATTTTTAATTAAATATTTAAATATTTATTGAATTATATAAATATTTAATGATTGTGTTTATCGTTGAATAAGTATTTGTTTAATTGATTTGATGTGATTTGATTATTTATTTGTTTAATAAATAATTAATGAGTTAAGGAAAGTAATTATTTTGAAATAGTAATCTAATTTAATTTAATAATTAAGCTAGAAAGTTTATAATGATTAAATAGATTATTATATTATGCAATGAATTGTTATTAGAATTAATTAAATTAAGTATGAAAACATAATTAATTAGAAGTGTGACAAATAACTATATTATAAGTGGTTATTAAAATAAATTAAAGTAGTTTTAATTTATTTTGCCAAACAAGGCTTAAATATATTAAGTCTTTAATTTTAAAGAGTTATGCCAAACGGAGCCTTATGGCTTTTGGATTTTTAAATTTGATTTATTAAATATAAATTAAATAAATAAAATATAAATAATATATATAATAATTTTTTAACTGATAATTGATTAGGGTCAATTATTATAATGTCAGTTTTTTTTAAAAAAAACGTTTGCATTAGTTTTATGTTGTGTTACGTATATTGTATTTGGTTAAGTCTGAGAAAGAAAAAAGGGAAGTGTTTAAGGAAAGAAAAGAGTCTGAGAAATTTCAGAGAGAGCATTTGACAAAGGACTGAGATTTCAAAAGTTAGTTCAGAGTAGCGATTCTCAGTGTATGGTTTTTCTAAAAGCAAGTGAAGGTATGTTATATAAAACCTAAAACATGTTACGGTATAATTTTATTGAATATCACTGTGTATGTTATAAAATTTTACAAAAATTGTATGGAAATCATGTTTTTATAATTATGTATGATATTATGTGTATTTGTAACTGTAATTGTTATATTAGCACATGTATGTATATATGAGAAGTATGCTAGCATTCACAGAGAGAAAAGAATTGGTTTTACAGTGAAAACGTGTAAGAAATTGAGTTGTACAAAATCAAAGGTTATAGATACAATTGTACGCTAAATGTAAAATTGAAGTGTGATTATGTTAATTGGGTATGAATTTCAGAGAATCGTACTTTAAAGTAATCAAGTTTGGGTTATTATTGATATTACAGTGTTAAACAACGTTAACAATGGAGTTTTTCTTAAAAATAGTGTTTTCAAATAATGAAGTTTTCTAAAGTAGTTGTTTAATTGTTGGTAATTGTTATATGGATGATTGTTAAACGTTTATGTGTAGTTGCGATGAAGTTATGGATGTTAATTAGTGTTAGAATTGAAGTAATAGACAAACAAATCAGTTGTTCTGTTCTTCGTGGTTGGGTTCTGCGAGTTTCGGCGCCCCAGCGTCAAAATTCACGCCCCAGCGCCAAAATTCACGCCCCGGCGCCAAAATTCGGCCCCAGCGCCAGAAGTTGGCGCCCCAGCGCTGAAATTCGTGCCCTAGCGTCAATCTCGCGCCCCAGCGCCACTTGTTGACTTAGTCATCGCGCCCCAGGGCGGGGACAGAAGTCTAACTTGGACAGTTTTGACCTCCTATAGTAAAATGGTCATAACTTCCTCATACGAACTCCGATTGAGGTGATTCAAGATGATCCGGAACGAGAACGAGTAGACATACAACTTTCGTTCTTTATGTTTTTCAATTTGAGGTCATTAGGATGGGTCAAAATGGTCATCGTTAGGACTATTGTGTTTTCGGAGGCAATCGGAGGGTGTCGGGCATGCACATATGCATGTGTAGTGCTCCAGACCGTAAAAGATGATGTCCTAAGTTATAAAACATGAATCTTAGTAAATATAATGATGCTTAACATTAATAAATAATGTATTACATAAGTTATAGAAGCATAGTAAGCATACACAAGAGAGGCAAATCGGGCGTGTGACGATTGAACGTCGAAACGCCGTGCCAAGTGTTAATGAACTTAAAAAGTGTTTCAATTCCATTGAAATGGATATTATAAGATATGGAATGGGTTTAATATAAAACCAATAAGTAGTCCTAGCAAGACTTAAACACTTGAACTTCGAGTTTGACTAAGAAGAAATATAGTGAGTCATAAGTCGAAAAGTTAACACAATCTAATTGACCATTGTGTATTTATTAATAGAAAAGATTATGAGTTGTGGAGTAGAGTTTGCATTACAATTACTATGTGTTGTTATGTGACTAATAGTTAATGTAAATGATTATATAAATGTGTAGGGCACGTGAAGTGCAGATATCTGTAAGCTGTTAAACTGTTATTGTTAAACAACGATCAAGGCAAGTCTTTTGGTTCCTATTTTCTACGTGAACTTGATGAACTGTTTTAAATTGCATGATATGTTATACATGTTGAAATCATGAAATGCTAAAGTCAATTTATGACTATATTATTTTGGTTAAATAATGATGATTGAGTAAGGAACTCAATCCTTATATTTGCTATGTGAATTAAAAGCATGTATGCTATGTTACTTTAATTATTATGAGATGTATGTTGAGCATGTTATTATGTGCTATGTGATGCATGAAAACTGTTAGATTTTGCTGGGCTGTCGAGCTCACTCTTGCAAATAACCACTTTTGCAGGTCAAGATTTTAAGGTAAAGATACGTGCTATGTGAGTTATAGAGATCTATATTCACGAAGATTACTTATGTTTTATGAGAAATGTATTTCATATTTTGAACGTAACATGTTGTTGAAATGTAAGTTGAGCTATCTAATGTATATGGATATTTAGTTATGATGTAAGACTTTGTATAGTCATTTTGTTGTAACGATTCATGATATAAGATTGAATCAAAGAGATGTAATGTAATGGTTGAGATTCAGGGAAAGAAAGAAGGAAATGTATAAAAGTTTTAAATATTCCGCAATTTTATTAAGTTTAACATCGAATAATGATGTATTATTTAGAGGTTGAATGTATGGTTAACGACCGAAGTTGGGATTTAAATTGTATAGATTTTGGGGTCGTTACAATAACAATAATATTTCGCATTGCGTTATGTAAATGAAACAAAACAACTCAGTTAAAGATTTGAGTTCAAGAATTTGCATTTATCATAAAAGAATAGAACTTAAGAAAACTTGCTTAACTATAAACAAGTTAGAATAACTAGACAATAATTAGAATTAAAAACTTGCTCGAATAACGTTAGAGTTAGAGCTTGCTCAAATAAAATTTGGAACAAAGAACTTGCTAAATAAAAGTTTAGGGTAAGGAATTTGCTCAATGTAAAGAGGTAAGGCTTAGAAACTTGCCTCGTGCGTAAGCTATAAATTTAGAACTCACGTTCACCTACACATAGTATTAGAATTACAATATCTATTAGATATACTAACATCCATTTTCCAAAATAACACTCACTTCTAGCTAAACTTATTATTTTAGTACAAGTCTTATTTTACCTTGTACATTTTAAAATTCATAAGTGTTAACTTCACAACACTTATCTACCATTCATTGTGTACACTAAGTCATAACATAACACGTTCGTAACTTAATAATCCTTTTTCAACTTTGAAATTATCAAAGACATGATACGGTTCTGTTTTAACATCCTCATTACATGTTTGTTACCTTAACATAACATTAGACCAAGTTACAATGGGTGTATAAAGTCTGCAGAAGTAATAGACTTCACTGGGTCTAACTGACTAATGGCGCGGCCGTGCCATAATTGCCTAAGAGTCCGGCGCGCCCACGCTCGGCACCAGTACCAGTTTTGTAGAACATGAGTTTCGACTCTGTCCTAAATCATACAAACATAATTCCTCATATATACACTAACTTAGAACAATTAAACAACAACTACAACTAATTTAAATCCTTTAAATTCCATATTTTATACAGAAACACCATTTTTGACATCCTTTACAAAAACCATCACTGTGATTACAATTCTTGTCCAAATTAACTCATTCAAACTACGTTCTCTTCGTTTCTTAATGGACTAGCATAATCAAGACTCAATTTATAGATTAGTTTAAAAATTAACCACCATATTTGGTTCTTTCACAAGCTACATGTAGAAACATAGACTAAAAACAGTTTCCTTTCTTTTAAACCGTAATTAGCATACCAATTCTTGTCTAAATACTAGTTCTAATCATCACACACACATAAAATCACAAGTAATCAGTTTGTAACAACAATTCAAGAAAATTTGAATTCACAAAACCTGCAAACTTATGTCGTAACACACACACACACACACACACACACACACACATATATATATATATATATATAATATATAATATTAAGGTTAAAAATACCTTCAATTGCTCGGTAATTCTTGCTAACACCCAACGAATTTCTTTGAAGTTCACAGAAATCTTCCTCTCAAACTCTCTCTAATCTCTCTCAAGTTTCTCTGTATTCTTGTTCTCTCTTTCTCAGTATAGCAAATAACTCAAATGCGTAAACAAAACTGATAACCAAGTATGCGTAAAATAAAAGAAACTTATATGGTCATAATACGCATACTAAATAATATTAGTTACAAAATATAAGCATATAGGTTATAAATATATTTTATTTATTATTTGATTTATTATATTTATTATAATAAAATTCAAAATTCAAAAGTCATTAGGCTTTGTTTGGCAAAACTCTTTAAAATAAAGACTTAATATTTCAAGCCTTGTTTGGGTAAATTCATTTAATTTATTTTTATAAATCATTACACCATAGTTTATAACCTCATATTATTTATTTGGTTTTCATATCCAACATTAGTTAAATAACCAATTACAATATACTAAACAAATTTTCTACTTAATCTAAATATCACAAATTATAATCTCATTTTAATTTTATTTAATAAATTAACATACTATTTTAAATTATTAAATTATAACAGTAATACAGCATTTCATATTATCTTACAACTTTCCAACTATTAAATTAAATTAAATTATAATGTTATATAATAAATTTAATTCACAATTATTTATTAACAACAACCACATCAATAAAATATTTATTTAATTTAATAAATATTTTAAATTACAAATAATAAAATCTTGGATTGTTACATCCTTCCCTCCTTACAAGGATTCTGTCCCTAGAATCACAACTTAAATAATACATTTGTCACATTCTTCCCTCCTTACAAAGATTCTGTCCCCAGAATCGTAGACAAAAAATAAACAAATAACTCAAGGTAGTTCTTCATCATTTCATCTTCGAGTTCGCACGTAGCCTCTTCGATATTGTGGTTTCTCCATATCACCTTCACAGAAGGTATCACCTTATTCCTGAACACTTGTTCTTTCATGTCGACTATCTGGATAGGAACCTCTTCATAAGACAGATCTTTACTGAACTATAACGGTTCATACTCAATCACATGTTTGTAATCGGGTTTATACGGTCGCAACACCGACACATGAAAAACGTTGTGAACATGTTCTAATTCTAGAGGTAAAGCTACCTCATAAGCCACTTCTCCCACTCTTCGCAGTATCTCGAATGGTCCAATAAACCTTGGGCTGAACTTTCCTTTCTTGCCAAAATGAATTTTCCCCTTCCAAGGAGAAACTTTCAGGAAAACGAAATTTCCTACGTCAAATTTACGATCTTGTCCGTGTTGATCAACATATTTTTTCTGTCTATCTTGAGCAGCTACCAGTCTTGCTCTGACTAGTTTGATAACTTCAACGGTCTGTTGTACCAGTTCTGGTCCTAACAGTTGACGTTCACAAATTTCATCCCAACATAGTGGAGTTCTACATTTCCTACCGTATAATGCCTCGTATGGCGGCATGCCAATGCTTGCGTGGTAACTATTATTATATACAAATTCTACCAACGGTTCATCCTAGTTTCCTTTGAAATCCATGATGCACGCTCTAAGCATATCCTCTAACGTCTGAATTATTCATTTGCTTTGACCATCCGTTTGCGGATGGTATGCCGTACTCATCTTCAATTGTGTTCCCATGCATTCTTGTAGTTTCTTCTAGAAGTTTGATGTGAACCTCGGATCTCTGTCTGATACAATTGACACTAGAACTCCATGTCTCGACACGATCTCTTTGACGTATAGTTTTGCCAGCTGATCAAGATTAAATCCAATCTTTATTGGCAAAAAGTGCGATAATTTCGTTAATCAATCCACTATCACCCATATCGCATCGTATCCTTTTTGAGTTGTTGGATAACCTACCACAAAATCCATTGTGATATGCTCCCACTTCCATTCCGGTATTTCCAACGGTTGAAGTAATTCGTTTGCCCTCTGATGCTCTGCTTTTACTCTCTGACACGTCAAGCATTTCGTAACACATTCTGCAACGTCTCTTTTTATATTTGGTCACCAAAAATGTCAAAGCAAATCTTGATACATTTTCGTACTTCCCGAATGAATAGAATATCTTGAGCTATGAGCTTCTGTCAAAATTTCTTCCTTAACTTCCTGTATTGCTGGAACCCAAATTCGTCCCTTGAATCTTAGCATTCCTTCAGTATCAACCTTATACTTCACCTCTTTACCCTCGACCACACTTTCCTTTATTTTTTTGCATTCTTCATCCTATAGTTGAGCATTTTTCACCTTGTCCACCAAAGTTGGACTAGCTTCCATTTGGTACAATCTTTTATCGGATTCTTTTGGAAATTTGACTTCCAGCTCTAACCTTGCTATTGCTGAAATGAGCTCCTCCTGGTTGGTTAACAACATTAACTTCTCACGACATTTCCTACTCAAGGCATCTGCTACCACATTTGCTTTACCCAGATGATAAAAGATCTCACAATCATAATATTTTATTAATTCCATCCATCTCCTTTGACTCATGTTCGGGTCCTTCTGTGTGAAAACGTACTCCAGACTCGTATGGTATGTGTATATCTCATATTTCTCTCCATAGAGATAGTGTCTCCATATGTTTAGAGCAAACACCACCGTAACCAACTCTAAATCATGAGTCGGATACCCTCTCTCATAGTCCTTCAATTGCCTTGATGCATACGCAATGAATTTACCGTTCTGCATAAGGACACAACCCAATCCTTTGTGTGAAGCATCACTATACGCCACAAAATTTTATGTATTATATGGTAAAGACAACATAGGTGCTACACTGAGCCTCTTCTTCAATTTTGTAAAACTTTCCTCACATTTTTCCGTCCAAACAAATTTTACAGCTTCTCTCGTCAAATTTGTCAACGGAGTGGAAATCTTGGAAAAATCCTAGATAAACCGTCTGTAATAACCTGCCAATGCCAAGAAACTTCTTACTTTCGATGGAGTTCTTGGTTGTTCCCAATTTAACACAGCTTCAACTTTTGATAGATCCACTGAAGTCCCATTTTTATCAATTACATGGCCGAGAAATTGTACATGTTCCATCCAAAATTCACATTTAGATAATTTCGCATATAACTTTTCTTTTCTTAGTGTCTCCAGCGTCAAACATAAATGTTCCACGTGTTCTTCTTGAGATTTGGAGTACACCAAAATATCATCGATAAACACCACCACAAACTTGTCTAAAATTGGTTTAAACACCATGTTCATCAAATCTATGAATGCTGCAGGGGCATTTGTCGAACCAAAAAACATCACCAACAATTCGTAATGTCCATACCGAGTTCGGAATGTCGTCTTCGGTACATCCTCCTTCCTTACTTTCAATTGATGACTGCCCCGAGTTGGTTAGACAGTTTTGACGCGACTACATTGAATGGTCATAACTCTTTGCTCCGAAGTCAGAATTAGTCCATTCTGGAGTCTATGGAAAGCTTATTCAGTTTACTATAACATACCAAAATCCCAGAATTTTCTAAACAATCTAGCTAACCCCGAATTTTTGTTTTTGGATAAGCAGTCCACTAGTTTTTCGAACTTCTCTTTTAGACATCCAAAACTCGCCTCGACTCGACTCGTTCCAACCCAACTTTCTTTACAAATAAGTTTTATTTAACATAATTAGACTCCTCTAAGGTCTCGGCTCCATATCTCTAATTACCATCATTAGAACTCATTTACATAATCAATTCCAAGCCAAAATAAACATAGTAAACTAACTAGTTTACTAACAAAACTAACTAAACTTCCAAAATTCAAACTTTAACTAACAAACTAAATACAATATTTAAAATAATAACATTACCAAAAATTAAATAAGAAACATACCCAAAAATACGAGTTTCACAAACTGACTACGCACTTTCATGCCAAAATTTAACTAAAGAGGTCTTTACAAAAAGTCCTCCCACAACAAAGCATTTCTCAAAATTGGAGGCCTTATTGTTGGTGAATGAAACAAAGGGTCAAGCCCTTCTATTTATAGGTTTAGCAAAGGGGTAAAGTTCTCAATTTAGTCAATGTGGGAATTGGTTTATACTAACTCTAATTGGTTTATACTAATTTTTTATATTTTTAACATGCTAAGTGTATTCATTCATCATGAATTCGTTTCTTAACCAATTCGATCCGTTCAAGTTGCGTTGTTTTCATTTTATAGAGGAGAACAACAATCATCCATCAACTTAAAGTTTTAATCACGAATTCATCATCAATTTTTGTCTCAAAGTACACCAAAACACACATTACCATAAAAACCCAAATTCCTCTTCTTTAGCATAAATACATGAATTTAATTTCTGAAAAAAAATAGTTTTTAGATGACCATTATGAAATTATAAAATCTAATAACATATTTAACATCATAACCCACAATTCATTAACCAAAACCCTAATTTTAAAAGAAACTCAAGAACACATAAATTAGAAATATAAGCTAGATTATGTACATTTAATTCTTTAAGAAATAAAATTAACCTTATCAGTAAAATTCTAATTTCTATTCAACCATTATAATCATAAGATTATTTAACAAATTCTCACTCCTCTAATTTAATTATTTAATTAAATTAGAATATCACCATTATACTCGCGTAATAAAATACGTATAAATCTCATCTATTTTATCACACTTAAATAACTATCCCATAACAATTTTAATCAAATATTTATTTAATACCATAAATATTCATTTTATTCTATAAAGTTTCCAACTAAAATATTTAATATACTTAATAAATATTTTACTCGCATTATACTAACATTTTCATGCAATATATTACCTTCTCACTTTATTAAATCAATTATACTTGTACTAATTCACTATTTTAATTAAGTGAATTATTCACACTATTTATGAAACTTAACTCATAATAATTTCTATTGCCCACAAGGCATAACAATTAAAATTATATTATCTCATAACATAATTTCAACTTAATTAAATTAACTAATATTATTTAATTTCTTTAATAGTTTAATTAACTATTAAATCTCACATTCTCCAACATATGAATATATAATTCTCTTCACACCAAATCACATAATTCAAAATATATACACCTCACAATAAGAATTTTAATTATTAAATTCTTATTTTAATAACTTATAAAAATTCGGGTTGTCTCATCCTTCCCTCCTTATAGGAATTCCATCCTCGGAATCAAAGAAACTTTCATTACTTGGTTTTCACCAAATCTCTTTTTAAAATTTATCGTTGAATATCTTCAACACATTAACTTAATATAGGTTTTATATTTCCTACTACATTCATTTCTTCAACAAATTCTAGGTTTTATTTCATAACTTTCACTTGAACTCAATTATATTTTGAGTATTATATATTCTTTAACCCATTCATTTTCTTTTCTAAGGATCGTTATCATAAACACTCGGGATATAAGGATCGTTATCATAAACACTCGGGTTGTCATAAAACAAATGCTCAATAGATATAGCAATGAATCAACAAAGGAATAATAACTGCCAATGAATAGGCTCATCAAAACTGAATAGTACTCTATTAATGATAACCAAAAATTGAAATCAAAATAAGAAATATATCTGAGAGGCATAAGACCACGAACTATGTCCACGGTTACAAGTAATCTTTCAACTTAACGTAAACAGTTATACTGTAAGGACTTCACGTACTTAGGGGGATCAACCCTTCGTACCATGTATTGTGCACAAACATCTAAACGCATCGCGTATCCCTTATAATAGAGTTGTTCTTCTCAGTTTTAGAGTACAAGTCCACCCAAAGAAGGTTTGGTTTGGATAAGCTTCAAAGGGTAATTTAGAGTTTAACAATCATCAACTAAAGGATTACTTGAACCAATAAGGTGTGATAACATAATATGGAACAATGAATATTCATAGGTGAACTAACTATATATTAAACTCATGTTTAGAAACAACTAAAAAGCATAAGTATTGAATAAAACAATAAACCTTGCTTGAATAATATTAAGCTAAGGCTATGATCTTAAGATAAAAGAATTGAGTTACGAACATATACTAAGAAATAAAAAGCTTAGAATGAAACCTGCTCAAAATAACAATAATATTTCGCATTGCATTATATAAATGAAACATAACAACTTAGTTAAAGATTTGAGTTCAAGAATTTGCATTTATCATAAAAGAATAGAACTTAAGAAAACTTGCTTAACTCTAAACAAGTTAGAATAACTAAACAATGATTAGAATTCAAAACTTGCTCGAATAACGTTAGAGTTAGAGCTTGCTCAAATAAAATTTAGGAATAAAGAACTTGCTCAATTAAAGTTTAGGGTAAGGAATTTGCTCAATGTAAAGAGGTAAGGTTTAGAAACTTGCCTCGTGCGTAAGCTATAAATTTACAACTCACGTTCACTTACACAAAGTATCAGAATTACAATATCTATTAATTATACTAACATCCACTTTCCAAAATAACACTCACTTCTAGCTAAACTTGTTATTTTAATACAAGTCTTACTTTACCATATACATTTCAGAATTCATAAGTGTTAACTTCACAACACTTATCTACCATTCATTGTGTACACTAAGTCATAACATAACATGTTCGTAACTTACTAATCCTTTTTCAACTTTGAAATTATCAAAGACATGATACGGTTCTGTTTTAACATCATCATTACATGTTTGTTACCTTAACATAACATTAGACCAAGTTATAATGGGTGTCCAAAGTCTGCAGAAGTAGCAGACAACACTGGGTCTGACTGACTAATGGCGCGGCCGCACCATAATTGCCTTAAAGTCCGGCACTCCCGCGCCTAGAAGCAACGCACCCGCGCTCGGCACCTGTACCAGTTTTGCAGAACGCGAGTTTTGACTCTGTCCTAAGCCAACTAACACGAATTTTATCCACAAAACAGTAAATGAAGCATACCCGATTGACATAGGACTCATACAAACATGATTCCTCACATATATATTAACTTAGAACAATTAAAAAACAACTATAACTAATTTAAATCCTTTAAATTCCATATTTTATACAAAAACACCATTTTTGACATTCTTTACAAAAATCATCACTGTGATTACAATTCTTGTCCAAATTAACTCATTCAAACTATGTTCTCTTCGTTTCTTAATGGACTAGCATAATCAAGACTCAATTTATAGATTAGTTTACAAATTAACCACCATATTTGGTACTTTCACTAGCTACATGTATAAACATACACTGAAAACAGTTTCCTTTCTTTTTAACCGTAATTAGCATACCAATTCTTGTCTAAATACTAGTTCTAATCATCACAAACACATACAATCACAAGTAATTAGTTTGTAACAACAATTCAAGAAAATTTGAATTCACAGAACTTGCAAACTTATGTCGTAACACACACACACACACACACAGATATATATATATATATATATATATATATATATATATATATATATATATATATATATATATAATATTAAGGTTTTATAATTCCTTCAATTCCTCGGAAATTCTTGCTAACACCCAACAAATTTCTTTGAAGTTCACATAAATCTTCCTCTCAAACCTCTCTCAAGTTTCTCTATATTCTTCTTCTCTCTTTCTCAGTATAGCAAATAACTCAAATGCGTAAACAAAACTGATAACCAAGTATACGTAAAATAAAAGAAACTGATATGGCCATTATACGCATACTAAATAATATCAGTTACAAAATATAAACGTATAGGTTTTAAATATATTTTATTTATTATTTGATTTATTTTATTTATTATATTAAAATTCAAAATTCAAAAGTTATAAGGCTTTGTTTGGCAAAACTCTTTAAAATAAAGACTTAATATTTCAAGCCTTGTTTGGGTAAATCCATTTAATTTATTTTAATAAATCATTACACCATAGTTTATAATCTCATATTATTTATTTGGATTCTATATCCAACATTAGTTAAATAACCAATTACAACATACTAAACAAATTTTCCACTTAATCCAAATATCACAAATTATAATCTCATTATAATTTTATTTAATAAATTAACATACCATTTTAAATTATTAAATTAAAATAGTAATATAGCATTTCATATTATCTTACAACTTTCCAACTATTAAATTAAATTAAATTATAATGTTATATAATAAATTTAATTCACCATTATTTATTAACAACAACCACATCAATAAAATATTTATTTAATTTAATAAATATTTTAAATTATAAATAATAAAATCTTTGATTGTTACAGATATGTTACAGTCTATTTTGGCCAATGATGAGACTGACTTTAAGTAAACAAGGATAGTACTGACTATTAGAATTTTGATGTGATTGCTTGTTATGAATCGAATCTTTTCCTGTTTGAAACTAATATAACAAGGTTAGCACAGTATTAACAACTATGTTGACTGATTAAAGTCAACTTGATACATAACGGAGCTAGTTCAAATGAAAGAATGACGAGGATAGGTAGTAAAGGCTAGAGTTAAGCAAGAACCTAAGTTTGGGGAAAAATTTGGGGTATATAAGCTTATCTATAAAAAAGAATAAACACCGTGGCATGTTTGTCTAGTTTTGTGGCCTTTGTTACTTGAGTAAGTAAGCCCGAGGGGATTGTCTTTACACCTAGCGCCCTAAGGTCTTAATGGTCTGGGAGTCGTTGGTCGAAAGCTCGTTATGGTAGCATTGAAAAGCCTAAGGGAATAAGACACTGCATAGCCTTGTGTATAAAAAAAATAATGAATAAAATGGGAAAAAAGAGCAAAAAACCCCCGTAGATGAAAATTAAAGCATAAGTACCCTATTTTGACCCTTAATATTGGTAATTATTTGATTTTAGTTGGATCTTGATTATTTTTAGAATACTTGAGTTTACACTGTATGATGCCTTCAAAGAGACCTATTATGTGTTAAAGTTGATTATGTATCAGTTAGCGTAGTTGTTGAGTAGACATGCACTATATTAATGATAACATTTTAAGATTTGATGATTGATGAGGAATTTGCTGATTGGTTTTGATCTGAAGTATTGTCATGTTTGCTTGATTTCTCTGAGGCTGGTTGAACAGGCTTATTTATATCACTACTGCTGGATTCGTAGGCATATAGACTAGTTGCATTTCATTCCATTACATTACTTTGCATAGTTGTGCTCGAGGACTAGCATGAGTTTAAGTTTGGGGGAGTTTGATGAGTGAGTTTTATACCTACGAATCGGCCTCTAATGCGAGCTTAAACTGTGTTAATTCTGTATATTTATGTTTGTTTTGACTTGTTTATTGTTATGTTGTGTTTAGCTGTGGTGGCATAGTACTTGTGGTTTAAAAGGTGGCATTGTTGTGTTTATTGGACTTTTACAGAATGACCCCCCGCTAGGGCGGGCAATATACAAGAAAAAACCCCCGCCGGGGCGGGGGTACTTAGGCAAGAACAGAAAGACCCCCCGTCGGGGCGGGAGTACGGGGCAAGACCAAGAATCCATTTTGGTAGAAAATTCTAGAATTGGAGGGCCCCACTCTTGGTTGGTGAAGAAATGTGCTGAGATTTTTATTCATTTGTGGTGGGTGGGAATAGTAGCAGGTAAAACCATCAGGTTGCAGGTTAAGTTTGCTTCGGCGTGCTAACATTTTCCTATAAATAGAGGGCTAAGTTAGAATTAAAAATCACACCAGAAACAAGTTTTCTCTCTTTCTCTCTCTAGATTATTGAGTATATTTTGTGAGTATTTAGATACTTAGTGAGTTGCTATCCATCAGTGCAAGTTTCCTTCAACGTCATATCCGATATCCGGTCAGAAGTGTTGCTCTTTTGAGGTACGGGATAGTAAGGGATATTAAGGGATGTTATATTCTTCATAATGATGTTATTCTTTCAATATCATTATACTGAAATATTGGTATGGATTTTATTGTGGAATTTTTACCTTTTTGAGTCGGGGTTACTATTCACGTATACGGCACTATTCACGTATACGGCACTATTTATGTATATGACACTATTTACGTATATGATATTATTTACGTATACGGTACTATGTACGAATACGGAGTACTATTCATGAGTTACTATTTATGAGTTACTATTCATGAGTTACTATTCATGAGTTACTATTCACGAGTTACTATTCACGAGTTACTATTCACGGGTACTATTCACGACAAAAATTGGTTTCTTTTTCTGACCAAATTATCGTTGATTTATGATTGTTGCTCTTGAAAATAAATGCAGTTGTTGATCATATTGTTTTTATTATCATATATAACATTTTTATAACCCTGATGTTGAATTTCTCTTTCACTTGAGTGTAAAGATGGGTAGATTATTGGTATGATCGTGACTATGGGTTCTCTTTGGCCAGTAGTGCAAAGATGAATTGTTAACTGGTATGATCATGACCATTGAATTTATAATTGAATATCTTTAGCTTAAGTGTAAAGATGAATTGATTAACATGGTTATAATTATTGTTTATTTAAATTCTGAAATGATTATATATTTCTTT
The DNA here is from genome assembly GCA_016801055.1 of Panax notoginseng. Classification (NCBI taxonomy): domain Eukaryota; kingdom Viridiplantae; phylum Streptophyta; class Magnoliopsida; order Apiales; family Araliaceae; genus Panax; species Panax notoginseng. The sequence continues at coordinate 113,651,470 of CM029015.1, forward strand.
GAGATATTAATATATTTAGCCTGTAGTGTAAATATGAACTGTTGAGAAATATCTTTGGCCTGTAGTGCAAAGATGAATTGTTGATGAATATCTTTGGCCTGTAGTGCAAAGATGAACTGTTGAAGAATATCTTTGGCCTGTAGTGCAAAGATAAATTATTTTTGGCTCGTAGTGCGAAGATGGATTTATTAGCATGATTATGAACAGGAACTGTGATTTGGTATAACCATGATCCTTGATGTTTCAGGTAAAGACAGGTGATGAAAATATTCTTCGTCCTGGGTGCGAAGAAAAATTTAGAATCACAATTATGATTATGAGTTATTCATATGATTGTGGAAAGGAACTGTTGGGTGATGTTACAGGGATAAAACATTGTTGGTGGATTTTTAACATGGAGAAGATAATAGACTTTATAGTCTATTTGACTCTTCTAATGGATTGCTCGTTCCGCTGCAACTATGGTTGAAAAATTTTATCATCTACCATATGTTCTAAATCTCTTATTTATTACTGATGAAGACTATTGATAATTTATTTATCTTTAGTCATAATATTCTTTACTGGGCTAGTTGTGCTCACCCTTCTGTTTCACAATTCCTTTCAGGTAATAAGAGTGTAGCTGGGTCGAGCGGGCGTAACAGGGGAATAGAACGGTGGTCATCATTTAGGAGTTATATTTGGTGAATCATCTAGGGTGAAGCGAACCCAACGTTGGAAGGGTGTTTTGTCACTATCATACAAGATGTCTAATGACATACAACCTCGTATCATCATAAGACAGGGTTGTGCTCATCCACTTGCTGAGTATCTTTACGAGCACTACCTATATAATCTTGGTGTTTGTTTGATGTATAATTTTCAATTAGAGACAGTGGAGATAATGATATGTCAAGAGAAGACTCACCATTGGGAAGAATATGATAGTGAACTTTTCGTTTTTCTTTGGGGTCTATTGGGTCAACCAAGTATAATTATGTGGCCATATGATATCTATCATAACCTAGATGCATGGCCTCCCATGTACGAAGGTTTCCTTGAGCACTTCCCAAAGATTCTAATTTCTAAAACAGTTTTTGACTATATCTTTATGTAAGGTGTTATTGTGAGGTGCTGTCCACGGTTGGGACATGAGTCACATTTGGTATATATTGTATCCAAACTCACAGCATATGTGTTGTTGCATTTTGCACGACAATTGTTGTAATAAAGTTGTAGTTATTTTCTGTACCATGTATTTGGTGACTCAGAATAGGTTGGATGGAATGGACCTATTTTGGGGTTGTCACAGTTGGTATCAGAGCTATAAGTAAAGAGCCCCGAGCCTCTCGCTGGTGACTTCCTGTTGATGGGGGATGCACCGAAGCCAGACTCTCCGTAGGGGACGCCGTTCTGCGGTGGGAAACTGATAGGTACCACTGTGAGGTGCTGTCCACTGATGAGACATTTGTCACAGTTGGTATCAGAGCTTAGGGATATAGTCTCTGGCGGAGATCAGGAAATATAACTAGAAGGGGAGAGATGAGTAAATCTTTCGCTAGTGTGTCCTACCTAAGCTTATTTGTTGGTCAGTCATAATATCGGGATATTATGTGATATGTTAATTTGTTCAATTAACCCTTGTTTTGAAGCTGTATTCTAGAATGATATCTGAAATACAGGAGATGAGCAATGGAGAAATCATGATGACAGGGAAGATGGAATCTGAAATAAAAGCAAGGTATTCTCAACTCTTTGAATTACCAGGTACGTAAATTTCGGGGACGAAATTTCATAAGGAGGGGAGATTGTAAGACCCCGAATTTTATGAAATAAAAGTATTCAATTTTTCTTATAATTACAATTCAGTAAATGGTTAAATTGATAAAAAGTTAAAGTTATGGGTGAAATGTGAAAACTTTTCAAAATACGCAAGTGGTTATAAAATATTCATTGTTGTCGGGGAATATTCGTTTGGTCGTGGAATATTCTTTCTGTCGGGGAATATTCGTACGACGGCGCAGACATTTGTGGGCCCCATAACAGAATAACTGTCGGATGAAAAAAATGACAAATTTGAGTTTTATAAATAACGGCGTAGTTGTTACTGTTAACACTGTTGGAATACCTGGTGGTTAAAATACAGTAATACGCGTAGTTGCACAGTAGCACACGGTATTGCATAGTATTTTTTTCAATTATTGATTCTTACGTGAGAAGGCACTACTCAATAATTGTTACAGTAGTTACTGTTCAATATTTTATTTTATTGATTCAATAATTGTTGCGTTGATATTTTATATTATTGTTGTTTCAATAATTGTTGTCGCACAGTATTTTTCATTATCAGATCAATAATTCATATTATTTGAATAATATTATTAGATAACATTATTGGTAACGTCTAGAAAGTTCTGTCTAAGGATAGATTTGGTCACCTAATTGCGCGCCAGTAAGGAGAAATTCTTATTGGAAAGCCCCCTCTTTCCTGGGAACGGCTTGGTTGTCATAAATGTGATTCTGAAATATTATTTCTGAATAATTAATTATTGATTCATATGATAAGGAAATATTTATTTTATGTGAATATAAATGAGTGATATATTTTTGTGGTTAAAAAAAGAAGGAGTTAATGTTGAGGTATTTTATCTGTATTTTTGTCGGAACGGAGGTATTGAAAATCAAATTAGGGTTTTTGAGATATTTTGCGGGGGTTATAATTTTTAATCCGACCGTTGGATCGTGGTAATTTTTGGATATGTTATACATATATAAGTTGAGTATATGTCCACAAATTTTGAACCGTTAAAAATGAACGTATGATTTGTTATGAATTTTACTAGATGACTGGTTCAGAAATTGTAAAAGTTACAGAATTTATCATTTTGGCAGAAAATTCTAGAATTGGTGGGCCCCACTCTTGGTTGGTGAAAAAATGTGCTGAGATTTTTATTCAAATGTGGTGGGTGGGAATAGTAGCAGGTAAAGCCATCAGGTTGCAGGTTAAGTCTGCTTCGGCGTGCTAACATTTTCCTATAAATAGAGGGCTAAGTTAGAATTGAAAATCACACCAGAAACAAGTTTTCTCTCTTTCTCTCTCTAGATTATTGAGTATATTTTGTGAGTATTTAGATACTTAGTGAGTTGCTATTCATCAGTGCAAGTTTCCTTCAACGTCATATCTGATATCCGGTCAGAAGTGCTGCTCTTTTGAGGTACGGGATTGTAAGGGATATTAAGGGATGTTATATTCTTCATAATGATGTTATTCTTTCAATATCATTATACTGAAATATTGGTATAGATTTTATTGTGGAATTTTTACCTTTTTGAGTCGGGGTTACTATTCACGTATACGGCACTATTCACGTATACGGCACTATTAATGTATATGGCACTATTTATGTATATGACATTATTTATGTATACGGTACTATGTACGAATACGGAGTACTATTCATGAGTTACTATTCATGAGTTACTATTCATGAGTTACTATTCACGAGTTACTATTCACGAGTTACTATTCACGGGTACTATTCACGACAAAAATTGGTTTCTTTTTCTGACCAAATTATCGTTGATTTATGATTGTTGCTCTTGAAAATAAATGCAGTTGTTGATCATATTGTTTTTATTATCATATATAATATTTTTATAACACTGATGTTGAATTTCTCTTTCACTTGAGTGTAAAGATGGGTAGATTATTGGTATGATCGTGACTATGGGTTCTCTTTGGCCAGTAGTGCAAAGATAAATTGTTAACTGGTATGATCATGACCATTGAATTTATAATTGAATATCTTTAGCTTAAGTGTAAAGATGAATTGATTAACATGGTTATAATTATTGTTTATTTAAATTCTGAAATGATTATATATTTCTTTGAGATATTAATATATTTAGCCTGTAGTGTAAATATGAACTGTTGAGAAATATCTTTGGCCTGTAGTGCAAAGATGAATTATTGATGAATATCTTTGGCCTGTAGTGCAAAGATGAACTGTTGAAGAATATCTTTGGCCTGTAGTGCAAAGATAAATTATTTTTGGCTCGTAGTGCGAAGATGGATTTATTAGCATGATTATGAACAGGAACTGTGATTTGGTATAACCATGATCTTTGATGTTTCAGGTAAAGACAGGTGATGAAAATATTCTTCGTCCTGGGTGCGAAGAAAAATTTAGAATCACAATTATGATTATGAGTTATTCATATGATTGTGGAAAGGAACTGTTGGGTGATGTTACAGGGATAAAACATTGTTGGTGGATTTTTAACATGGAGAAGATAATAGACTTTATAGTCTATTTGACTCTTCTAATGGATTGCTCGTTCCGCTGCAACTATGGTTGAAAAATTTTATCATCTACCATATGTTCTAAATCTCTTATTTATTACTATTGAAGACTATTGATAATTTATTTATCTTTAGTCATAATATTCTTTACTGGGCTAGTTGTGCTCACCCTTCTGTTTCACAATTCCTTTCAGGTAATAAGAGTGTAGCTGGGTCGAGCGGGGGTAACAGGAGAATAGAACGGTGGTCATCATTTAGGAGTTATATTTGGTGAATCATCTAGGGTGAAGCGAACCCAACGTTGGAAGGGTGTTTTGTCACTATCATACAAGATGTCTAATGACATACAACCTCGTATCATCATAAGACAGGGTTGTGCTCATCCACTTGCTGAGTATCTTTACGAGCACTGCCTATATAATCTTGGTGTTTGTTTGATGTATAATTTTCAATTAGAGACAGTGGAGATAATGATATGTCAAGAGAAGACTCGCCATTGGGAAGAATATGATAGTGAACTTTTCGTTTTTCTTTGGGGTCTATTGGGTCAACCAAGTATAATTATGTGGCCATATGATATCTATCATAACCTAGATGCATGGCCTCCCATGTACGAAGGTTTCCTTGAGCACTTCCCAAAGATTCTAATTTCTAAAACAGTTTTTGACTATACCTTTATGTAAGGTGTCATTGTGAGGTGCTGTCCACGGTTGGGACATGAGTCACATTTGGTATATATTGTATCCAAACTCACAGCATATGTGTTGTTGCATTTTGCACGACAATTGTTGTAATAAAGTTGTAGTTATTTTCTGTACCATGTATTTGGTGACTCAGAATAGGTTGGATGGAATGGACCTATTTTGGGGTTGTCACAGTTGGTATCAGAGCTATAAGTAAAGAGCCCCGAGCCTCTCGCTGGTGATTTCCTGTTGATGGGGGATGCACCGAAGCCAGACTCTCCGTAGGGGACGCCGTTCTGCGATGGGAAACTGATAGGTACCACTGTGAGGTGCTGTCCACTGATGAGACATTTGTCACAGTTGGTATCAGAGCTTAGGGATATGGACTCTGGTGGAGATCGGGAAATATAACTAGGAGGGGAGAGATGAGTAAATCCTTCGCTAGTGTGTCCTACCTAAACTTATTTGTTGGTCAGTCATAATATCGGGATATTATGTGATATGTTAATTTGTTCAATTAACCCTTATTTTGAAGCTGTATTCTAGAATGATATCTGAAATACAGGAGATGAGCAATGGAGAAATCATGATGACAGGGAAGATGGAATCTGAAATGAAAGCAAGGTATTCTCAACTCTTTGAATTACCAGGTACGTAAATTTCGGGGACGAAATTTCATAAGGAGGGGAGATTGTAAGACCCTGAATTTTATGAAATAAAAGTATTCAATTTTTCTTATAATTACAATTCAGTAAATGGTTAAATTAATAAAAAGTTAAAGTTATAGGTGAAATGTGAAAACTTTTCAAAATACGCAAGTGGTTATAAAATATTCATTGTTGTCGGAGAATATTCGTTTGGTCGTGGAATATTCTTTCTGTCGGGGAATATTCGTACGACGGCGCAGACATTTGTGGGCCCCATAACAGAATAACTGTCGGATGAAAAAAAATGACAAATTTGAGTTTTATAAATAACGGCGTAGTTGTTACTGTTAACACTGTTGGAATACCTGGTGGTTAAAATACAATAATACGCGTAGTTGCACAGTAGCACACGGTATTGCACAGTATTTTTTTTAATTATTGATTCTTACGTGAGAAGGAACTACTCAATAATTGTTACAGTAGTTACTGTTCAATATTTTATTTTATTGATTCAATAATTGTTGCGTTGATATTTTATATTATTGTTGTTTCAATAATTGTTGCCGCACAGTATTTTTCATTATCAGATCAATAATTCATATTATTTGAATAATATTATTAGATAACATTATTGGTAACGTCTAGAAAGTTTTGTCTAAGGAGAGATTTGGTCACCTAATTGCGCGCCAGTAAGGAGAAATTCTTATTGGAAAGCCCCTTCTTTCCTGGGAACAGCTTGGTTGTCATAAATGTGATTCTGAAATATTATTTGTGAATAATTAATTATTGATTCATATGATAAGAAAATATTTATTTTATGTGAATATAAATGAGTGATATATTTTTGTGGTTAAAAAAAGAAGGAGTTAATGTTGAGGTATTTTATCTGTATTTTTGTCGAAACGGATGTATTGAAAATCAAATTAGGGTTTTTGAGATATTTTGCGGGGGTTATAATTTTTAATCCGACCGTTGGATCGTGGTAATTTTTGGATATGTTATTCATATATAAGTTGAGTATATGTCCACAAATTTTGAACCGTTAAAAATGAACGTATGATTTGTTATGAATTTTACTAGATGACTGGTTCAAAAATTGTAAAAGTTACGGAATTTATCATTTTGGCAGAAAATTCTAGAATTGGTGGGCCCCACTTTTGGTTGGTGAAAAAATGTGCTGAGATTTTTATTCAAATATGGTGGGTGGAAATAGTAGCAGGTAAAGCCATCAGGTTGCAGGTTAAGTCTGCTTCGGCGTGCTAACATTTTCCTATAAATAGAGGGCTAAGTTAGAATCTAAAATCACACCAGAAACAAGTTTTCTCTCTTTCTCTCTCTAGATTATTGAGTATATTTTGTGAGTATTTAGATACTTGGTGAGTTGCTATTCATTAGTGCAAGTTTCCTTCAACGTCATATCCGATATCCGGTCAGAAGTGCTGCTCTTTTGAGGTACGGGATAGTAAGGGATATTAAGGGATGTTATATTCTTCATAATGATGTTATTCTTTCAATATCATTATACTGAAATATTGGTATGGATTTTATTGTAGAATTTTTACCTTTTTGAGTCGGGGTTACTATTCACGTATACGGCACTATTCACGTATACGGCACTATTCATGTATATGGCACTATTTACGTATATGACATTATTTACGTATACGGTACTATGTACGAATACGGAGTACTATTCATGAGTTACTATTCATGAGTTACTATTCACGAGTTACTATTCACGAGTTACTATTCACGGGTACTATTTACGACAAAAATTGGTTTCTTTTTCTGACCAAATTATCGTTGATTTATGATTGTTGCTCTTGAAAATAAATGCAGTTGTTGATCATATTGTTTTTATTATCATATATAACATTTTTATAACCCTGATGTTGAATTTCTCTTTCACTTGAGTGTAAAGATGGGTAGATTATTGGTATGATCGTGACTATGGGTTCTCTTTGGCCAGTAGTGCAAAGATGAATTGTTAACTGGTATGATCATGACCATTGAATTTATAATTGAATATCTTTAGCTTAAGTGTAAAGATGAATTGATTAACATGGTTATAATTATTGTTTATTTAAATTCTGAAATGATTATATATTTCTTTGAGATATTAATATATTTAGCCTGTAGTGTAAATATGAACTGTTGAGAAATATCTTTGGCCTGAAGTGCAAAGATGAATTATTGATGAATATCTTTGGCCTGTAGTGCAAAGATGAACTGTTGAAGAATATCTTTGGCCTGTAGTGCAAAGATAAATTATTTTTGGCTCGTAGTGCGAAGATGGATTTATTAGCATGATTATGAACAGGAACTGTGATTTGGTATAACCATGATCTTTGATGTTTCAGGTAAAGATAGGCGATGAAAATATTCTTCGTCCTCGGTGCGAAGAAAAATTTAGAATCACAATTATGATTATGAGTTATTCATATGATTGTGGAAAGGAACTGTTGGGTGATGTTACAGGGATAAAACATTGTTGGTGGATTTTTAACATGGAGAAGATAATAGACTTTATATTCTATTCGACTCTTCTAATGGATTGCTCGTTCCGCTGCAACTATGGTTGAAAAATTTTATCATCTACCATATGTTCTAAATCTCTTATTTATTACTGATGAAGACTATTGATAATTTATTTATCTTTAGTCATAATATTCTTTACTGGGCTAGTTGTGCTCACCCTTCTGTTTCACAATTCCTTTCAGGTAATAAGAGTGTAGCTGGGTCGAGCGGGCGTAACAGGGGAATAGAACGGTGGTCATCATTTAGGAGTTATATTTGGTGAATCATCTAGGGTGAAGCGAACCCAACGTTGGAAGGGTGTTTTGTCACTATCATACAAGATGTCTAATGACATACAACCTCGTATCATCATAAGACAGGGTTGTGCTCATCCACTTGCTGAGTATCTTTACGAGCACTACCTATATAATCTTGGTGTTTGTTTGATGTATAATTTTCAATTAGAGACAGTGGAGATAATGATATGTCAAGAGAAGACTCACCATTGGGAAGAATATGATAGTGAACTTCTCATTTTTCTTTGGGCTCTATTGGGTCAACCAAGTATAATTCTGTGGCCATATGATATCTATCATAACCTAGATGCATGGCCTCCCATGTACGAAGGTTTCCTTGAGCACTTCCCAAAGATTCTAATTTCTAAAACAGTTTTTGACTATACCTTTATATAAGGTGTCATTGTGAGGTGCTGTCCACGGTTGGGACATGAGTCACATTTGGTATATATTGTATCCAAACTCACAGCATATGTGTTGTTGCATTTTGCACGACAACTGTTGTAATAAAGTTGTAGTTATTTTCTGTACCATGTATTTGGTGACTCAGAATAGGTTGGATGGAATGGACCTATTTTGGGGTTGTCACAGTTGGTATCAGAGCTATAAGTAAAGAGCCCCGAGCCTCTCGCTGGTGACTTCCTGTTGATGGGGGATGCACCGAAGCCAGACTCTCCGTAGGGGACGCCGTTCTGCGGTGGGAAACTGATAGGTACCACTGTGAGGTGCTGTCCACTGATGAGACATTTGTCGCAGTTGGTATCAGAGCTTAGGGATATGGTCTTTGGTGGAGATCGGGAAATATAACTAGGAGGGGAGAGATGAGTAAATCCTTCGCTAGTGTGTCCTACCTAATCTTATTTGTTGGTCAGTCATAATATCGGGATATTATGTGATACGTTAATTTGTTCAATTAACCCTTGTTTTGAAGCTGTATTCTAGAATGATATCTGAAATACAGGAGATGGGCAATGGAGAAATCATGATGATAGGGAAGATGGAATCTGAAATGAAAGCAAGGTATTCTCAACTCTTTGAATTACCAGGTACGTAAATTTCGGGGACGAAATTTCATAAGGAGGGGAGATTGTAAGACCCTGAATTTTATGAAATAAAAGTATTCAATTTTTCTTATAATTACAATTCAGTAAATGGTTAAATTAATAAAAAGTTAAAATTATGGGTGAAATGTGAAAACTTTTTAAAATACGCAAGTGGTTATAAAATATTCATTGTTGTCGGAGAATATTCGTTTGGTCGTGGAATATTCTTTCTGTCGGGCAATATTCGTACGACGGCGCAGACATTTGTGGGCCCCATAACAGAATAACTGTCGGATGAAAAAAAATGACAAATTTGAGTTTTATAAATAACGGCGTAGTTGTTACTGTTAACATTGTTGGAATACCTAGTGGTTAAAATACAGTAATACGCGTAGTTGCACAGTAGCACACGGTATTGCACAGTATTTTTTTTAATTATTGATTCTTACGTGAGAAGGCACTACTCAATAATTGTTACAGTAGTTACTGTTCAATATTTTATTTTATTGATTCAATAATTGTTGCGTTGATATTTTATATTATTGTTGTTTCAATAATTGTTGACGCACGGTATTTTTCATTATCAGATCAATAATTCATATTATTTGAATAATATTATTAGATAACATTATTGGTAACGTCTAGAAAGTTTTGTCTAAGGAGAGATTTGGTCACCTAATTGCGCGCCAGTAAGGAGAAATTCTTATTGGAAAGCCCCTTCTTTCCTGGGAACAGCTTGGTTGTCATAAATGTGATTCTGAAATATTATTTGTGAATAATTAATTATTGATTCATATGATAAGGAAATATTTATTTTATGTGAATATAAATGAGGGATATATTTTTGTGGTTAAAAAAAGAAGGAGTTAATGTTGAGGTATTTTATCTGTATTTTTGTCGAAACGGAGGTATTGAAAATCAAATTAGGGTTTTTGAGATATTTTGCGGGGGTTATAATTTTTAATCCGACCATTGGATCGTGGTAATTTTGGGATATGTTATTCATATATAAGTTGAGTATATGTCCACAAATTTTGAACCGTTAAAAATGAACGTATGATTTGTTATGAATTTTACTAGATGGCTGGTTCAAAAATTGTAAAAGTTACGAAATTTATCATTTTGGTAGAAAATTCTAGAATTGGTGGGCCCCACTCTTGGTTGGTGAAGAAATGTGCTGAGATTTTTATTCAAATGTGGTGGGTGGGAATAGTAGCAGGTAAAGCCATCAGGTTGCAGGTTAAGTCTGCTTCGGTGTGCTAACATTTTCCTATAAATAGAGGGCTAAGTTAGAATTGAAAATCACACCAGAAACAAGTTTTCTCTCTTTCTCTCTCTAGATTATTGAGTATATTTTGTGAGTATTTAGATACTTGGTGAGTTGCTATTCATCAGTGCAAGTTTCCTTTAGCGTCATATCCGATATCCGGTCAGAAGTGCTGCTCTTTTGAGGTAAGGGATAGTAAGGGATATTAACGGATGTTATATTCTTCATAATTATGTTATTCTTTCAATATCATTGTACTGAAATATTGGTATGGATTTTATTGTAGAATTTTTACCTTTTTTGAGTCGGGGTTACTATTCACGTATACGGCACTATTCATGTATATGGCACTATTTACGTATTTGACATTATTTACGTATACGGTACTATGTACGAATACGGAGTACTATTCACGAGTTACTATTCACGAGTTACTATTCATGAGTTACTATTCACGAGTTACTATTCACGAGTACTATTCACGACAAAAATTGGTTTCTTTTTCTGACCAAATTATCGTTGATTTATGATTGTTGCTCTTGAAAATAAATGCAGTTGTTGATCATATTATTTTTATTATCATATATAACATTTTTATAACCCTGATATTGAATTTCTCTTTCACTTGAGTGTAAAGATGGGTAGATTATTGGTATGATCGTGACTATGGGTTCTCTTTAGCCAGTAGTGCAAAGATGAATTGCTAACTGGTATGATCATGACCATTGAATTTATAATTGAATATCTTTAGCTTAAGTGTAAAGATGAATTGATTAACATGGTTATAATTATTGTTTATTTAAATTTTGAAATGATTATATATTTCTTTGAGATATTAATATATTTGGCCTGTAGTACAAATATGAACTGTTGAGAAATATCTTTGGCCTGTAGTGCAAAGATGAATTATTGATGAATATCTTTGGCCTGTAGCGCAAAGATGAACTGTTGAAGAATATCTTTGGCCTGTAGTGCAAAGATGAATTATTTTTGGCTCGTAGTGCGAAGATGGATTTATTAGCATGATTATGAACAGGAACTGTGATTTGGTATAACCATGATCTTTGATGTTTCAGGTAAAGACAGGTGATGAAAATATTCTTCGTCCTGGGTGCGAAGAAAAATTTAGAATCACAATTATGATTATGAGTTATTCATATGATTGTGGAAAGGAACTGTTGGGTGATGTTATAGGGATAAAACATTGTTGGTGGATTTTTAACATGGAGAATATAATAGACTTTATAGTCTATTTGACTCTTCTAATGGATTGCTCGTTCCGCTGCAACTATGGTTGAAAATTTTTATCATCTACCATATGTTCTAAATCTCTTATTTATTACTGATGAAGACTATTGATAATTTATTTATCTTTAGTCATAATATTATTTACTGGGCTAGTTGTGCTCACCCTTCTGTTTCACAATTCCTTTCAGGTAATAAGAGTGTAGCTGGGTCGAGCGGGGGTAACAGGGGAATAGAACAGTGGTCATCATTTAGGAGTTATGTGACGCCCCCAAAATAGGTATACAACACCCATTCTGAGTCGCCAAATACATGGTACAGAAAACAAACTACAACTTTAATAATACAATTGTCGTGCAAAATACGACAACACATACTGTGAGTTTAAATACAAATATTGTCTTCTAGACAATATCCACACTGAAATAAGTCCTCATTACAATTATCCAAACACTATTTTATAGAAATAGTGAGGACTGTTAAAACATCTTTCTAGAACCATCACTCCATACCCCGACTAGATCCTGCTATGTTCTCACCTCCTGAGAAGAAAAATGGAACAAAAAGGAAAAGGGTGAGCTCAACTAGCCCAGTAAAGAATATTATGACTAAGATAATATATAACAAATTATCGTTAGTCTTCAACAGGGAAAAATCTGATAGAATATAATCGACAACAAGTTTTAGATCAACAACTGCAGCGGAAACAGCAAACCATTAGAAGAGTCAAGTAGAGAAAGAATTCTACTATCTTCTAAGATTTAAAAGTCCATCATCAATATTTTATCCCTGTAACATCAATTAATAATCATCTTTATCCAAATATTCATCTTTACACTACAGGCCAAAGATATTCATTTGTATCACCTGTCAGTCATGTTCATCTCAACACCTGTTCATCTTTGCACTACAGGCCAAAGATATTCATCAAGCAATCATACATCTTTGCACTACAGGCCAAAGATATTCAGTAATATCATCATTTAGGACTGAGGATGATGAAAAATATCTTAAAGAGAACGAATCCAGTGAAACAGAAGGACAAATATTAAGGATTCATATAACAGTTTATCCAAGATCAATAATACTTCATAATAATCAATTGTGAAGCAGAATTCAAAAATAAAGATCAAAACATGGATACAATCAAAGATAGTAACCATAATAGACATCTTGGACAAAAAGAGAAAATTTTATTTTTTGGTGAATAGTGCCGTATTCGTGAATAGTGCCATATACGTGAATAGTAACGTATACGTGAATAGTAACCCCGACACAAAAAGTTCTAAATTTGATAAAAACTCATATCAATATTTCAGCATAATGATATTGAAGAAAATAATATCATTTAAGAAGAAAATAATACCCCTTACCTCAAAATATCAGTACTTCTGGTCAGAATACCGGTATAAGGCTGAAAGAAACTTGCACTGATGAATAGAAACTCTCAAAGTATCTAAATACTCACAAAATACACTCAATAATCTAGAGGGAGAAAGAGAGAAAACTTATTTCAGGTGTGATTTTCAATTCTAACTTAGCCCTCTATTTATAGGAAAATTTTAGTAGGCTTGACCTGCAACCTGATGGCTTTACCTGCTACTATTTCCACCCACCACATTTGAAATATAATTCATCACATTTCTTCACCAACCAAGAGTGGGGCCCACCAATTCTAGAATTTTCTATCAAAATGATAAACTCCGAAAATTCAACAATTTCTGAACCAGTCATCTCGTAAAATTCATAATAAATCATACGTTCATTTTTAACGGTTCAAAATTTGTGGACATATACTCAACTTATATATGTATAACATATCCAAAAATTATCACGATCCAACGGTCGGATTAAAAATTATAACCCCCGCAAAATATCTCAAAAACCCTAATTTTTAATACCTCCATTCCGACAAAAATACTGATAAAAACCTCAACATTAACTCCTTTATTTTTAACCACAAAAATATATCTCTCATTTATATCCACATAAAATAAATATTTCCTTATCATATGAATCAATAATTAATTATTCACAAATAATATTACAGAATCACATTTATGACAACCAGGCCGTTCCCAGGAAAGAGGGGGCTTTCCAATAAGGATTTCTCCTTACTGGCGCGCAATTAGATGGCCAAACCTCTCCTTGGACAGAACTTTTTAGACATTGCCAATAATGTTATCTAATAATATTATTCAAATAATATGAATTATTGATCTGATAATAGAAAATACTGTGCAGCAGCAATTATTGAAACAACAATAATATAAAATATCAACGCAGCAATTATTGAATCAATAAAATAAAATATTGAACAATAACTACTGTAACAATTATTGAGTAGTGCCTTCTTACGTAAGAATCAATAATTGGTGCAATACCGTATGCTACTGTATTTTAACCACCGGGTATTCCAACAGTATTAACGGTAACAACTACGCCGTTATTTATAAACAACTTATACTTGTCGTTTTCTTCATCCAATCGCTTTTCGTTATGGGGCCCACACAAGGCTGCGCCGTCATACGAATATTCTCCGACAGCAAGAATATTCCACGACCAAACGAATATTCCCCGACAAAATGAATATTTTATAACCACTTGCTTATTTTACAAAATTTGCACATTTCACCCATAACCAAAGTATTATTTCAAATTAACCCCTTATTATTCATAATAATATTTAGAAAAAATTTAATTTTATTCATTAATAAGTTGGGGTCTTACAAGTTATATTTGGTGAATCATCTAAGGTGAAGCGAACCCAACGTTGGAAGGGTGTTTTGTCACTATCATACAAGATGTCTAATGACATACAACCTCGTGTCATCATAAGACAGGGTTGTGCTCATCCACTTGCTGAGTATCTTTACGAGCACTACCTATATAATCTTGGTGTTTGTTTGATGTATAATTTTCAATTAGAGACAGTGGAGATAATGATATGTCAAGAGAAGACTCACCATTGGGAAGAATATGATAGTGAACTTCTCATTTTTCTTTGGGGTCTATTGGGTCAACCAAGTATAATTCTATGGCCATATGATATCTATCATAACCTAGATGCATGGCCTCCCATGTACGAAGGTTTCCTTGAGCACTTCCCAAATATTCTAATTTCTAAAACAGTTTTTGACTATACCTTTATGTAAGGTGTCATTGTGAGGTGTTGTCCACGGTTGGCACATGAGTCACATTTGGTATATATTGTATCCAAACTCACAGCATATGTGTTGTTGTATTTTACACGATAATTGTTGTAATAAAGCTGTAGTTATTTTCTATATCATGTATTTAGCGACTCAGAATAGGTTGGATGGAATGGACCTATTTTGGGGTTGTCACAAAAAATATGTGTCTTATGTTGGAGAAGAACATAATAACATAGGGAGATTAACAACATACAATTAATTAACAATTTGGAGCCCTAATTTGAGTAAATTTAATTAGAGGAAGGATTGAAGGTCAGAGTCACGAAAATTACAAGTTGGAGAGAAACAGAAGGGTGGTTTTGTATTCATTCTACTTCATCAATTAAATTATTGTAATTTGGATGATGGATTCTTTTATAATTTAAGTGTCTATTTTACTTGTGATGAACTAATTTACTTGTTAGGCTTATGATGGATCTTTATAGTTAAACGATGATTATGTAGCCTTAATTTCAGTTTGATAATCTATCCATTCGGTTTATCTATTGTGATTTGTGGTTTAATTTATGAATTGCTTGATCACCAATTCTGTGTGGATTTGTATGGACTCGAGAGATGATATATGAATCTAGACTTAATCACTTTACCATGTGTTCTTGAATTCTGTGATTGAATGGAATCTTGATGAATGTTAGGGTAAAGATATGCTTAACATCGCATGTAATCGGGTAGAGAACTTGAACTTAAACCTTATTTGATTGTAATTCACATAGAGATATAGTAAATTAGTTGATTACGGTGTTTGGCTTAATTCTATCTAATTTATGGATTTAAGTTAATATGATATTAGTGCATCGAGAGATGGCTAGTTCTACTTAAGTGTTCTTGATTAATAAACTGGGATAGTGAATTGAACTGAATTAAAGTGTAATAATCAGAGTGAAACTTAGAGTGAAGTTGTAAGCCTAATTCTCCTTTATTTTCTTAAAATTACATGTTTTTAGTTGTGTTGCTTGCTTGGTATTTTCATATCTTTAGTTTTTAATAGTTATAATAATTGATTTGGATAGTTTGATAAATTTTGGATTAATATAAAGTTGGTAATTGTTAGATTAATTTCATATTCTCTGTGGGAACGATACTCAACTTATCATTATATTACTTGTTGACCACGTGCACTTGCGTGTGAGCATAATTAGATTTCGACCAATAGTTATTCATAACTATTTTAGAAAAAAATGCATTTTTATACTCGATTTGAAGATCGATCTTTAGCGATAAGATCAGCATACAAGCATTTAATTTCATGAACTTTAACTTCTTTGACAAGATTATACTAATCTCGACGGCTTGAGCCATCCAGTTTTTGGCACATTTTGTTATTTGTCTAATGTGCGGGATATTGCTCACTCTAGATGTGGTCAACATAGCAAGTTTATTATGTGAACCCTTAGTAACAACATGCGAAAGGGTTGGGGCAATTTTCCATTCAATGAAATAGAAGGAGTCTAAGGTGGGACCAAGTTCCTCATCAAAATAAAAGGGAGAACTCCTGAAAGAAGTCACGACGACATAAGCTTTCCCTAACAAAAGAAAGGAAAAATTCTCAAGAAAGTCCTTAACTCCAAAAATAGACGCCTAATGATAAAAGGTTTAGCAAATGAAAGCTACATCGTCAAACATGTCAACCTGCACTTAGTCCACACAAATCGAGGCCTCTACACCGAAGTTCAAATCTGGGCAGTGAAAGAGCGGGCCACATCCTCCAAAACTTCAGCAACACTCGGGTCATCAGTCAAGCCAACATTTAATCCAGCAGGGTTGCAAGTAAAGAGCTCGCCCCTTTTCATAATCAATGATCATACCATTGGCATCAATCCAATGTAGCATCGGGAAGGGTCTGGTGATGAAAGTCGTTGAGAACTATTTTAACTAAGGTTAGAGTATCTGATATTGCAAACCGTTGGTGGCAAATCTAGCATAGCATCGGGAAGGGTCCGATGATATAAGCCATTGAGAACTACTTCAAAGAAGGTCACAGTATCTAATATTACAAACCATTGACAACAACTTCAGTGAAGCATCATGAAGGCCTGATGGTAATAACTATTAAAAAAATATCTTCATTAGGAAGGATAGATGATGGAATCTGTTATAAGCAAAATCCTCAACTAAGGCATCAAGAAGGTTTAGTGATGAAAACCCTGTAAACTACCGTTCGAGTAGGCATCGAGGAGGTTCGGTGATGGAAACCCTATAAACTACCGCTCGAATAGGCATCGAGAAGGTTCGACGATGAAAACCCTGTAAACTACTGTTCGAATAGGCATCGAGGAGGTTTGATGATGAAATTTCTATAAACTATCGTTCGAATAGGCATCGAGAAGGTTCGATGAAGAAAACCCTGTAAACTATCGTTCGAGTAGGCATCGAAGAGGTTCGGTGATGAAAGCTCTGTAACCTACTATTCGAGTAGGCATCGAGAAGGTTCAGTGATGAAAGATTTATAAGCTACCATTTGAGTAGGCATCGAGGAGGTTCAGTGATGAAAGCTCTATAAACTACCGTTCGAGTAGGCATCCAAAAGGATCAATGGTGAAAACCCTGTAAACTATCGTTCGAGTAGGCGTCGAGGAGGTTCGATGATGAAAGCTCTGTAAACTACCGTTCGATACGCATAGAGAAGGTTCGGTGATGAAAACTCTGTAAACTACCGTTCGAGTAGGCATCGAAGAGGTTCGATAATAAAAGATTTATAAACTACCATTTGAGTAGGCATCAAAAAGGATCGATGGTGAAAACCCTATACACTACCGTTCGAGTAGGCATTGAGGTGGTTCGGTGATGAAAGCTCTGTAAACTACCGTTCGTGTAGGCATTCAAAAGGATCGATGATTAAAACTCTACAAACTACCGTTCGAGTAGCCATCAAGACAGTCCAATGATCAACCATTGTCAACTAGCAGCAGGGTAGGCACCGTTGTTAACTATTAACAGGGTAGGCACCATTGTTAACTACCAGCAGGGTAGGCACCGTTGTTAACTACCAACAGGATAGGCATCGTTGTCAACTACCAGTAGGGTAGGCACCGTTGTCAACTATCAGCAGGGTAGGCACTGTTGTCAACTACCGATAAGATAGGCACCGTTGTCAACTACCAGTAGGGTAGGCACCGTTGTCAACTACCAGCAGGGTAGGCAATGTTGTCAACTAACAACAGGGTAGCCACCATTGTCAACTACCAGAAGGGTAGGTGTAACAATTGAGAAATTTGTAATTTAATTTAAATATTTATTGAATTAAATAAAAATTTTAAATAATTTATTTATTGAGATAAATAAATATTTAATGAATTGTGATGTAATAATTTAGTTGAGTATGTATGCTAACTAAATTAATGAATGGTAATTTTATTATGTGAGGACTTAATTTAATGAAAATAATTAAATTAAATAAATTGTTTAATATTTAAGAAAATAAGTAAATTAAATAAAGTGATCTTTTAGTCTAATTTATTAATTAGATTTGATGTATAGTTATTTATTAATCATAAGTATAATTATAATAAAAATTATAATTATTATAATTATATGTGTAAGCTAATTAAATGGGTTACATGTGTGACAAATAAAAACTATATAGTATAATATTATTAAAATAATCTAGTATGGGGGAATTTGTGTGTAACCAAACGCAGCCTTATGGCTTTTGGCCTAGCGTAACCGATAGACGCTTTGTTTTGTTAACTAACGTACGTGGGTGAGAGGCCATATCAGTTTCTATGTTACGCGTTCTTTTTCTTTCTAAGGCTATAGTCAGATAGTAGAACAAGAGAGAAGAACACAGTGAGGAATTGAGAGAGTAAATCTCTATGATTTTGCCAAGAGGAATGAGAAGTTATCACTATCTCTTGCTAGCGTACAGTCATAGGATTAAAGGTATACTTTCTTCTAATTTCCATGTTTTGATTTCTTAGTGATTATCCGCTATAAATTGATGGTTATGTTAGATATATGTATGTATGTATGTATGTATGTATGTATGTATGTATGTATGTATGTATGTATGTATATATGTATGTATGTATGTATGTATGTATGTATGGTTTATAAACTATTAATCATTATATATGAGTGATATGTGATTATCAAATATGTGAAAATTGGCTTTGTAAGAAAGAAGTTGGGATATCAGTGTATGCTCATATAATATGGCTTAGTAAGTACAAAATTTCATGTCTAATACCTGCTATAATCTGAAAATTTATGTGTAGTATGTTAAGAAACGAAAACGACATAGTTTGAATCGTGTCAATTGGTTAAGAAACGAATTCGTGGCGATCGAATTCGCTAAAAGTGTAAAAAATGAAGAAATTGGTAAAAACAAGGTTTTAATTCTCTAAATTTGATTATGTAAATTGTTTTAGGTGTTGGAATGATTGATTTTATGTGTTATAAGGCCTTGGTTAAGTTTGTAGTGTAAGGGTTTGTCTATGTTGCTGTAGAAATTAAGAAATTTGAGTTTTTGTATAAGAACAAAGTCTGTGATTGTGTCTTTGGAAAACTGGTTCTGGTGCAGAGCGCGGGCGCGCTGCCGCGCGGCCACGCCGAATTCAAAGGGAGACATAGCGCGGCCGCGCCAGTGGTCAGTCAGACCAAGTGTTGAGCTGTTAATAGCATAACTTTCGAAATGGAAACCTAACTTATTTTAATGAACCAAAAACATGTTATAAGACATAATAACACATTGTAATCACAACGTTAAAACTATAAATTGTGAACTAATAAGTTGTGAGAGTTTGGAAAGTGAGGTCATGAAAATTAGAATTATTTTGCAATCACCATATCGTATACTATGATATAATTGAGAATGCAGTTTCGTATTACGTGAATGAATAGGATAATCAAGTCCTAAGTTAAGGATTATAGACTTGATTAAAATGAAAACTAAATTAATGAAGTTAATATTAATATAACTAATATGTATTGTAATTCTAATGATATATGTAGGGTAATTGGCGAAAGTTTATTATATTTGTGTAGCTTACACCCGAGGCAAGTTTTCCTAACTTCATTCTCTTTATAATGAATGTAAGTTCCTTATCCTAAACTTTTATTGAACAAGTTCTTTAACTTCATTCTTTTATTAATGAATGCAAGTTTCATAGTTATGTTATATTTTATGTCAAGCAAGCCTATTGATTCTATCTCGTGTATGATTGTACAAGCTCTTGTAATC
Organism: Panax notoginseng; assembly: GCA_016801055.1. Taxonomy (NCBI): domain Eukaryota; kingdom Viridiplantae; phylum Streptophyta; class Magnoliopsida; order Apiales; family Araliaceae; genus Panax; species Panax notoginseng. Next base: position 113,671,844 of record CM029015.1, read on the forward strand.
TAGTTCGTTACATGGAGCGAGTTTCATTTTCCTAAGTCTTATTATTATTATTCAAAGTATATATTGTTCTAATACATTGATTCAAATGAGATTGTTCTAACTCTTTTGAATATAATATTATGCACACATACTATGTCTGTTCAATTGTACATTACTATTATTCGATCTTTGACTTTGATAACCTTGTTCAATTCTATATTGTTGTATTAAACCTTCAAGTAGTAAGCAAACTCTTATTGATTGAACTAATCTATAATGGAATAGTGTTCTAAAATTCTAGAACCATTGATAAGCTAGTTCCGAGCTAAACTTTCTTTAATGCGGAAATCCTAAATTCAAACTAAGATGAACAACCCTAATATAGGGGATTATGTACGTGTTAACGTTTTGATGTTTGTGCACAATACATGGTACAAAGGGCTGATCCTCCTAAGTACATTAAGTAGGGTCTATACAGTCTAAATGACTGTTAAGGTTAGGGTAGTAATACCTAATCACCGGGGACATAGTTCGTGGTCTTGAGACCCTCAAATATTAAATTCAAACTTGGTTTCTATTCTGTTTTGTAGAACAAGTTCACCATTATTCAGCATTCGTTGTTCATACTCTTGTTGATATTGTTATTACTCTTTATATCAGTGAGCAATTGTTTGCTCACTCTTGCAATTAACACTACAGCTAAACTGAGAAAGTCGATGAGCCATCTACTAGCAAAGGAAAGGGCAAGATGTCCAACTGTTGAAGATTTATGAGAATTTATTTAAGTGAATTATGTTATAAGACTTGTTTTATTTTATTATGTATTCCGCAAACTGGTGTAATAATTTAAGGTTAGATTACCTGGGATTGTGTTTTGAGATGACGTAACCCTTTAAGGGGAAAAGATTATCGTTTAAGTTATTTTATATCTTTATCATTTATTATGGGTAGTTAGATGTAATTATTTTTTATAGTGAGCACCAAATCCTATGGGAATAAAGTACCCGGATTTGGGGGTGTCACAGGTTGGTATCAAAGCTTTAGGTTATGAACCTTAGGTGGGGAAACCTTAGAAAGTAACCTTTAAGGAGACAGAAAACATAGAGGTGTCAAACTCCTATCGACTTTTTAAGGAATGGATTAAGGTATCCATTAAAGCTAAACAATAAAAGATATTATGTGTTATATGTTATTAACTTATGTGCTCGTGAGTATCGAAAAATGTTATATAATAAATAAACTTAAAAAAATTTGTTGTCAGGATGTCTAACGATGGAGGATCCAGTCCAGCTAGGGAAGTGATACCTCAGATACCTAGAGATGATGAACCCTAGGATATCCATGTTGTGTGGGAGCAGTTGATCCAGGAGGATGAGTATGTGACTGATCCCGAGGAGGATAGTTCTGAGGAGATAGAGGAGGATGATGAGGAAGGGGATCTTGTGGAGTTTCCACCAAACTCCATATCGGCTAAGATGGATGATGCACTGTACGACCGTAACATAGAATTACAAGACAAGGTTGAGGAGCTGAAGGAGTTGGTTGAGATGCATCACGCTATAATAGAGCAGAAGGATGCGGAGATTTAGGAACTCGACTCATGACTTGGAAACACGGAGTGGGATCTAGTTCATACAAAGGGTCAGCATGAGGATTTGTTAGCGGTGAACGAGAAGATGAAGACTGATGTGGAGAAGTTAAAAAAGACTTGAAAGGAATCAACCAAACGTGCAAGAGCAGAGGACGCTTGGATGAAGGCGACTCATCGTGCAGACCGTGCTAAAGCTAAGGTCCAAACGAAGAAAGCTAAAACGAACGAAATGGATCATGCCTTTAATTCTGCGATTGATAGGGCCCAGGATCTAGTCTTTTATTACCCACCTCAATTTGAAGATTCGTCGTGGTTCGTGATAGATCGTAGGACGGCGTATCGTATTATAGAGGAAGAGCGTAGAGAAGCCTCTCGACGTCTTAATATGCCCAGATAGAGAGAATAAGAATAATAATAATATGTGGTTACGTATGTGAATAAATAAGCTGTAAATCCCTTATTTTGATATAAATAAAGGGGTAGTATTAGTATGTAATCCTGAAACTTGTCTAATTCAGTAAAGTGGATGTTAATAGCGGTTATGATATCTTTATTATGTTTTAAAACGTTATGGATGAATAAAATATCAAAGTTTATTTGAAATGTTATGTGTTATAGCTTTAATCTTAGAATGTTTAAGTTAATCTTCAAATACTCAAAAAGTTGAGTAATGAACTAATAAGCGTATATTTTAACAGAAAATACCTCCTAGAAGAAGACAACCACTTCAACAACCACCTCATGAGGGGTTTACTAACAATAATAATGAGGCCAACGCTAACCCGGTTCAGCATTTGGTAACTTTGTTAACAGGAGCACTTGCGAATCAACCGCAAGCTCAAGTCACGACCTTCAAGGAATTCAAAGCGGTTGGACCGCCAGAGTTTTAAGGGTCTATGAATCCAGTGGAAGCCCAAACCTGGATCATGGAAATGGAGAAGGTGTTCGACATTGCTAGAGTTAACGAAGATCATAAGGCTGCGTTCGTAATGTTCATGATGAAGTCTGAAGCTAACTACTGGTGGCAGGCAAATAAGGTTCGTGGGGGACAAGGAGTGATAGCATGGGATAGATTTAAGGAAATGTTTTTCGAAATGTACTGTCCAGCGAGTTCTTAGAATCAGTTGGAGGTGCAATTTTTTGGAGCTGAAACAAGAAACTATGACGGTGCCAGAATATGCTGCGAAGTTTAATGAGTTGGCAAGGTTTGCCAATTATCAAGTCAATTCCGACGAGCGTAAGGTGAGAAGGTTCGAACAAGGATTGAAATGTAAGACCCCAACTTTTATGAATAAAGACGAATTTTCTATAAATATCATTTTTGAATATTATGGAGTGAATTTGATATAATGTTATAGTTGTGGGTAATATTTATAAATTTTGCAAAGTACGCAAGTTGTTATATAATATTCAATTGGTCGAGAAATATTTGTTTTAACAGGGAATATTCGTACGACGGCACAATCATTGGTGGACCCCATAACGGAATTATTATCGGATTGAGAAAATGACAAAAATATCTTTTTATAAAATAACGGCGAAAGTTTTATCGTTAAGCTGTTAGAATACCCGGTGATTAAAATATAGTAATACGCGAGGTTGCACAGTAGCACACGGTATTGCACAGTATTTTTGAATTATTGATTCTTACGTAAGAAGGCACTACTTAATAATTGTTACAGTAATTACAGTTCAATATTTTATTTTATTGATTCAATAATTGCTGCGTTGATATGTTATATTATTGTTGTTTCAATAATTGTCACTGCACAGTATTTCTCATTATCAAATCAATAATTCATATTATTTGAATAATATTATTAGATAGCATTATTGGTAATATCTAGAAAGTTCTGTCAATGAGAGGTTTGGTCACCTAATTACACGCCAGTAAAGAGAAATCCTTATTGAAAAGTCCCCCTCTTTCTTGGGAACGGCCTGTTTGTCATTATTATGATTCTGTAATATTATTTGTGATTAATTAATTATTGATTTATATGATAAAGAAATATTTATTTTATATGGACATAAATGATGGATAGAAAAATATTTATTTTATGTGGTTATAAATGAAAGAATTAATGTTGAGGTGTTTTATCAGTATTTTTGTCGGATTAGAAATATTAAAAAATCAAATCGGTGTTCTTAAAGCTCTATTGCGTGAGCTATAATTTTAATCCGACCGTTGGATCGTTGTAATTTTTGGATATGTTATGCATATATAAGTTAAATATATGTCCACAAATTTTGAACCGTTAAAAATTAACGCATGATTTGTTATAAATTTTAAAAGGTGTTAAAAATCATCCGTTTGTAGATTTCAGATATTTTTTGTCTAGAATTTAGAAAAACTTAAAGCTACAAAGTTGTAGAGAATTCGATTTCGTGTGGAATGGACATAAAATTCGTATTTTTCTGATAAAAGGGCTATTTATTATGAATTACTGAAGTTTTAAAAAATAAAATATTTTTTATTAAAATTGGGTGGGACCCACTTTTGTTTTTCAAACTTGTGGGCTGAAATTTTTGTTCCAAGTTGGCTGCTCATTTGGTGGGTGGACGTAAAGATTGAAAAAAATAAAATAATAATATTATTTTATTATTTTAGTCTCCTATGGCGTTCTAGCATTTTTTTATTAATAGGCGCTTAAGTTAGAATTGAAAATCACACCAGAATCAGAGAATTCTTCTTCTATAATCTTAAGCGTATTTCTTTAGAGTTTTAAAAAGCTTTGAGCGTAGAAAATAGTGAAAGTTTTCTTCAAGAATATCCCCGCTATACCAGTTGAAATAATCTTCTTTTCAAGGTAAGGGATGTTATTTTTGTTCAATATTCGCTTGAAATAATATTTTCTTCCATACTCTGTAGTATGTAAGTAATATTATTTCGTTTCAGATTTTGAATTCTATACTCGTTTTGTTAAAATTTTGGCTTCTATACTCCATGAAATTAGTAGAATATCCTTGATATTTGCGCTTCATCCAGTATCTTTTCATGAAAATATTATTCTGAGCATTCTTGATAAGTTTTTAACTTTTTCATGTCGGAGTACTATTCACAGAGTTACTATTCCCGAAGTACTTTTTACGGGGTACTATTCGCCCGGGATACTATTCATGATAAAAATTGATTCGTTTTTGGTCCAAATTATTTTTGGTACAATATTATTCTTGAATTTTACTCCACAAAGCAGTATCATGTTGACAATTTGGATGTTATTGATTTCTGGATAAATTAAATTATAAATCTTTTAAAAAAAATCATTGAACTTGTTTTATTGAATTCTTATATCATTGTCATCATCCTCATGTTTGTATTCTGTTGAAAGTCATCTGTGGCCTGTAGTGCATAGATGGACTTGGTATGATTATGACCAGGGATTATTCGGTATAATCATGACCGTAATGTTACAAATGATGTGGTAAAGTCCTCATTGGCCCGTAGTGCATTGGTGGACAGTTGTTGGCATGATCATGACCATTGATGAATACATGAATATCCTTGGCCCGTAGTGCATAGATAATTTGTGGTCATGATACTAATGAATATCATTAGCCGTAGTGCAAGGATGATGTGGATTATTTGTTAAGCTGAGTCTCAACGATAAAAGTGATGAAAAACCTTTTAAATCATAGAAGATAGTAGACTTTATTCTCTACTTGACTCTTCTAATGGATTGCTTGTTCCGCTGCAGTTAAACTTGATGTTTGTTATATTTTATCAGTTTAACACTGTTGAAGGCTAACGATAAATTATTCTGCATTATCTTAGTCATAATATTTCTTACTGGGCTAGTTGAGCTCACCCTTTTGCTTTCATTATCCTCTTTAGGAAATGAGAACGTAGCTGGGACTAGTCGGGGAACAGAGTGACGGTCCAGATGATAGCATTAGTAGTCCTCACTATTCTATGAAATAGTATGATAATAATTATATTGAGGACACCATTTGAGTTGAATACTGTCTAGAAGACAATATTCGATTTAAAACTCTCAATTTATATTTTGTCGTATTTTACACGACAGTTGTATTATTAAGTTGTATTTGAATTTTGTACCATGTATTTGGCGACTCAAGATGGGTGATGTATACCTATTTTGGGGGTGTCACATGAAACCCTGGCTGTTTAGCAAAGTTTCAATGTTCCAGTTAAATACATTTGCGACTGTACTGGAAAAGGCAATTATTGAGGAAGATGGAAGTCATGTCTTGACCAAGTACAATCAAGAACAGAAAAAGAGAAAGAATGAAAATAAAAATAAGGCTGGTGGAAGTAACGTTGGAAGTATCCATCAGAAGAAGAAGTGGAGCGAGAATTCGACTGCGGGAGGACAACAAGTAAGTCAGCAGAAGAAACAATTTGAAGCTTGTGCGACTTGCGGGAAGAACTATACTAGGGTATGTTTGAAGGAAAAGCGGGTGTGTTTCAATTGTGGTCGAGAGGGACACATTGCACTAAACTATTTTAGCCCAAAGAAAGGAGCATGTTTTACCTACGGTTCGAAGGATCACATGGTTCGTGATTGCCCTAAGAAGCCAGCGGGAAGTGCAAGTGGAGGAAAAGGAAACAACAACGGTGGTGGTGCATTGACTATCACTGGACCAGCACAGTCAAGCTGACCTACTGCGAGAACTTTTAATATAACCGTGCAGGATGTTGTACAGTCTAAGGATGTGGTGTCAGGTATCATTCCGATTAATGGTATTAATGTTTATGTACTATTTGATTCGGGTGCTACTTGTTCATTTATATCCGATGAATTTGCTCAGAACTTAGATTTACCTCAGGAAGAATTAGATTATCTTTTGAGCATAGAGATTGCGAATAGGGAAGTGATTCCTGTCAGATTCATATATAAGAATTGTAGAGTGGTTATTAAAGGTTATGAGATGATGGTAGATTTGATACCAATTAGACTTGGTGAATTTGATGTCATACTAGGAATGGATTGGTTATTCAATTACGGAGCAGTGATTGATTGCCAACGAAAATGTGTTAACCTTATGACTCCGTCAAAGGTTGTGTTCTATGGAAGTAAGTCACCTCGACAAGCAAGTTGTCTGACGGGGATGCAAGTCAAGAAGATGTTGAGATAAGGATGTGTAGGATACTTAGCCTACATAGTCGATACACAGAAGAAGAGTGGGAAGTTAGAAGAGATACCGATCATAAGAGATTTTTCAGACGTATTTCCAGACGATTTGCCAGGTCTTCCGCTGGATCGACAAATCAAGTTTGTGATTGATTTACTACTAGGAACGGCCCCGATATCTAAGGCACCATACAGAATGGATCCAATAAAGATGAAAGAGTTGATGGTGCAATTGCAAGAATTGCTCGACAAGAAGTATATCCAGCCGAGTGTATCACCGTGGGGAGCGTCGGTGATATTTGTTACGAAGAAAGATGGATCGATGCGGCTCTACATTGATTACCAAAAATTGAGTAAGGTCACGATTAAAAATAAGTATCCATTACCAAGAATCGATGACTTGTTCGATCAGTTGAAGGGAGCAAAATATTTTTCAAAGATAGACTTGAGGAGTGGTTATCATCAGTTAAAGGTGAGGCTGGAGGATGTAGCAAAAATAGCGTTCAGAACTTGGTATGGTCATTATGAGTTTCTGGTCATGTCATTTGGTTTAACCAATGCACCTGCAGCGTTAATAGATTTGATGAACAGGGAGTTTAAACCATTTTTAGACAAATTTGTGGTGGTGTTTATCGATGATATTTTGGTGTATTCCAAGACCAAGGAGGAGCATGTGGAACACTTAAGAGTAACGTTGGAGACATTGAGAAAAGAAAAGTTGTATGCTAAATGCTCAAAATGTGTGTTTTGGTTGGAACGTGTACAGTTTCTCGGACACGTTATTGATAAGGAGGAATTTTGGTAGATCCATAAAAGGTTGAAGTTGTAATAAATTGGGATCAGCCGAAGACATCGTCAGAAGTAAGGAATTTCTTAGGATTAACAGGTTACTATAGGCGTTTTATTCAAGACTTTTCCATGATCGCAACTCCGTTGATGAATTTAACCAGGAAGGCGGTTAAGTTTGTTTGGACAGAGAAGTGTGAGGAAAGTTTTTGAGAATTAAAGAAGAGGTTGAGTTCAGCACCTGTGTTGTCATTGCCTGATGATACAGGAAATTCTATGGTGTATAGTGACGCATCGCATAAAGGACTAGGCTGTGTGCTTATGCAGAACGGCAAAGTCATTGCGTATGCATCACGTCAATTAAAAGATTACAAGAAAGGGTATCTGACTCATGACTTAGAGTTGGCTGCGGTAGTGTTTGCCCTGAAGATTTGGAGACATTATCTTTATGGAGAGTAGTGTGAGATATATACTGACCAGAAAAGTCTGAAGTATATCTTTACACAAAAAGATTTGAATATGAGGCAGAGAAGATGTTTGGAGTTGATCAAAGACTTTGACTACGAGATTTTCTATCATCCCAGAAAGGCGAATGTTGTTGCTGATGCTTTAAGTAGGAAGGGACGGGAGAAGTTAATGATGTTGACTGTTCAGGAGAAGCTAATATTAGAAATGGAAAAGATGGAGTTGGAAATTAAGTATCCAAAATAGTCAGACGAAAAGTTGTTCCATATGGAAAATGGTTCAACATTGGTGGATAAGGTGAAGAATGCACAACTTTAGGATGAAAACAAATTCAAAATCGATTTGGAAGGGTTACTTCGATTCGAAGGGAGAATTTGGGTTCCGCCAGTACTAGAAGTTAAAGAGAAAATTCTGAGTGAAGCTCATAATTTAAGATATTTGATTCACCCTGGGAGTACAAAGATGTACCAAGATCTTAGACATCATTTTTGGTGGCCGAATATGAAAAAGGATGTGGCTGAGTGTGTGGCGAAAGGCTTAACGTGTCAGAAAGTTAAAGCTGAACACCAACGGCCAAGCCGATTATTGCAACCATTGGAGATATCAGAATGGAAATGGGAGCATATCAGCATGGATTTTGTGGTAGGTCTTCCAACGACTCAGCAAGGTTATGACGCCATCTGGGTGATTGTTAATCGACTGACAAAGTTGGCACACTTTTTGCCAATCAAGATTACATTTAAACTTGATCGATTGGCACAATTGTACCTAAAAGAAATTGTTTCAAGACACGGTGTACCTGTGTCCATTGTATCAGACAGAGATCCACGTTTCACATCTAATTTCTAGAAATGACTACAAGAATGCTTGGGAACACAGCTGAGAATGAGCACAGCGTACCATCCTCAAACCAACGGATAGAGTGAGAGAACCATCCAAATAATAGAAGATATGCTCAGATCATGTATTATGGATTTCAAAGAAAATTGGGTTGACCATCTACCATTGGTGGAATTTGTTTATAATAATAGCTATCACGCGAGTATTGGCATGCCGCCTTACGAAGCGTTATACGACAGGAAGTGCAGAACTTCGTTATGCTAGGATGAGGTAGGTGAACGCCAACTATTGGGTCTAGAGTTGGTACAATAAACCGTAAAGATCATCAAGGTGATTCGAGCCAGATTGATAGCTGCACAAGATAGACAGAAAAAATATGCCGATTAACACCAAAAAAATTGGGAATTCGATGTTGGCAGTTATGTTTTCCTGAAAGTATCTCCCTGAAAAGGGAAAATTCGATTTGGCAAGAAGGGGAAATTAAGCCCTAGATTTATAGGACCTTTTGAAGTCCTATGATGAGTTGGTGAAGTGGCATACGAGGTAGCTTTACCTTCAGAGTTGAAGTATATTCATAATATTTTTCATGTCTCGGTATTGAGACCATATAAGCCTGATTATAAACATGTGATAGAATATGTACCGTTACAGTTTGAGAAAGACTTAACATATGAAGAAGTCTATGTTCAAATTATTGATAGGAAATAGCAAGTACTAAGGAATAAAGTGATACCTTCTGTTAAGGTAATCTGGAGAAACCACAATGCTGAAGAAGCTACGTGGGAACTTGAAAACGTTATGATGAAGAATTATCCTCAATTATTTGCTTGATCGTGTATAGTGATTCTGGGAAAAGAATCCTGTCAAGGAGGGAAGAATGTAATGAATAAATTTATCGAGTTGTGATTCTGGGGACAGAATCCTTTTAAGGAGGGAAGGATGTAATGATTGAGAAATTTGTAATTTAATTTAAATATTTATTGAATTAAATAAATATTTTAAATAGTTTATTTATTGAGATAAACAAATATTTGATGAATTGTGATGTAATAATTTAGTTGAGTATGTATGCTAACTAAATTAATGAATGGTAATTTTATTATGTGAGGATTTAATTTAATGAAAATAATTAAATTAAATGAATTATTTAATATTTAAAAAAATAAGTAAATTAAATAAAGTGATCTTTTAGTTTAATTTATTAATTAAATTAGATATATAGTTATTTATTAATCATAAGTATAATTATAATAAAAATTATAATTATTATAATTATAAGTGTAAGCTAATTAAATGGGTTACATATGTGACAAATAAAAACTATATAGTATAATATTATTAAAATAATCTGGATTGAGGGAATTTGTGTGTAACCAAACGCAGCCTTATGGCTTTTGGCCTAACGTAACCGATAGACGCTTTGTTTTGTTAACTGACGTACGTGGGTGAGAGGCCATATCAGTTTATATGTTACGCGTTCATTTTCTTTCTAAGGCTATAGTCAGAGAGTAGAACAAGAGAGAAGAACACAGTGAGGAATTGAAAGAGTAAATCTTTGTGATTTTGCCAAGAGGAAGGAGAAGTTATCACTATCCCTTGCTAGCATACAGTCATAGGATTAAAGGTATACTTTCTTCTAATTTCCACGTTTTGATTTCTTAGTGATTATCCACAATAAATTGATGGTTATGTTGGATTATATATATATATATATATATATATATATATATATATATATATATATATATATATATGGTTTATAAATTATTAATCATCATATATTATGTGATTATCAAATACGTGAAAATTGGCTTTGTAAGAAAGAAGTTGGGATATCAGTGTATGCTCATATAATATGGCTTAGTAAGTACAAAATTTCATGTCCAATACCTGCTATAATCTGTAAATTTATGTTATATTGTGTTAGTATGTTAAGAAACGAAAATGACGTAGTTTGAATCGTATCAATTGGTTAAGAAGCGAAGTCGTGGCGATCGAATTCGCTAAAAGTGTAAAAAAAATGAAGAAATTGATAAAAACAAGGTTTTAATTCTCTAAATTTGATTATATAAATTGTTTTAGGTGTTGGAATGTTTTATTGTATGTGTTATAAGGCCTTGGTTAAGTTTGTAGTGTAAGAGTTTGTCTATGTTGCTGTAAAAATTGAGAAATTGGAGTTTTTGTATAAGAACAGAGTCTGTGATCGTGTCTCTGGAAAACTGGTTCTGGTGCCGAGCACGGGAGCACTGACTTCGGGCGCGGGCACACCGGATTCAAAGGGAGACATGGCACGGCCGTGCCAGTGGTCAGTCAGACGTGTTGAGCTGTTAACAGCATAACTTTGGAAATGCTAACCTAACTTATTTTAATGACTCTAAAACATGTTATAAGACATAATAACATATTGTAATCACAACGTTAAAACTATAAATTGTGAACTAATAAGTTGTGAGAGTTTGGAATGTGAGGTCATGAAAATTGGAATTATTTTGCAATCACCATATCGTATACTATTATATAATTGAGAATTCAGTTTCGTGTTACGTGAATGAGTAGAATAATCAAGTCCTAAGTTAAGGATTATAGACTTGATTAAAATGAAAACTAAATTAATGAAGTTAATATTAATATAACTAATTGGTATTGTGATTCTAATGATATATGTAGGGTAATTAGCGAACGTTTATTATATTTGTGTAGCTTACACCCGAGGCAAGTTTTCCTAACTTCATTCTCTTTATAATGAATGCAAGTTCCTTATCCTAAACTTTTATTGAACAAGTTCTTTAACTTCATTCTTTTATTAATGAATTCAACTTTCATAGCTATGTTATCTTTTATGTCAAGCAAGCCTATTGATTCTATCTCGTGTATGATTGTACAAGCTCTTGTAATCTAGTCCGTTACATGGAGCGAGTTTTATTTTCCTAAGTCTAATTATTATTATTCAAAGTATATATTGTTCTAATACATTGATTCAAATGATATTGTTCTAACTCTTTTGAATATGATACTATGCACACATACTATGTATGCTCAATTGTACATTGTTGTTATTCGATCTTTGACTTTGATAACCTTGTTCAATTCTATATTGTTGTATTAAACCTTCAAGTAGTAAGCAAACTCTTATTGATTGAACTACTCTATAATGGAATAGTGTTCTAAAATTCTAGAACCATTGATAAGCTAGTTCCGAGCTAAACTTTCTTTAGTACAGAAATCCTAAATTCAAACTAAGATGAACAACCCTAATATAGGGCATTATGTACGTGTTAACGTTTAGATGTTTGTGCACAATACATGGTACAAAGGGCTGATCCCTCTAAGTACGTTAAGTAGGGTCTGTACAGTCTAAATGACTGTTAAGGTTGGGGTAGTAATACCTAATCACCGGGGACATTGTCACTACACAGTATTTTCTATTATCAGAGAAATAATTCATATTATCTGAATAATATTATTAGATAACATTATTGGTAATGTCTAGAAAGTTTTGTCTAAGGAGAGGTTTGGTCATCTAATTGCGCGCCAGTAAGGAGAGATCCTTATTGGAAAGCCCCCTCTTTTCTGGAAACGGCATGGTTACCAGTACTGTGATTCTGTAATATTATTCGTGAATAATTAATTATTGATTTATATGATAAGAAAAATATTTATTTTATGTGGATATAGATGGAGAAAATTTTTAATGTGACAATTGTTGAAAATTTATATTTTATCTTTTCTGATAAAATAATATTTTATTATAATGGTGATATTTTTATAATGAATGTGGGATATATGAGTATATGAGGAGGAAGAGTATTTTGTGGCATTAAATGATTAACACATGTTTGGTGTGTCGGTGGACCCCAATAATTGACCGAAATTTGATTATAGCCTGTAAAATCGTCTGTTTATGGATTTCGGTCAATTTCTGTTTGGAATTTAAAAAAACTTTCTTCTGCAAAGTTGTAGAGAATTGAATTTTCTATAAAAAGTCGCAAGATTCGAATCTTCTGATAAAAAAGCTATTTGTTGTGAATTATTAAAGTTCCGGAGTTTCGAAATAATTGATTTTTGGAAGTTTTAATTATTATTTTGAAGAAAAACGTTTTTTTGCATTCAAATGGGCTAACATGTGGTATAAATGGGCTGAGATCAGTTGTCTAAGGTGGGCTTGACAATTGTATAAATATATTATTATTATATTAAATTTTCTGCTTTGGTGTTCTAAGCATTTTCCTATAAATAGGGTGCTTAGGTTAGAATTGAAAATCACACCAGAAACTGAAAACTTCTCTCTTTCTCTCTCGATATATTGAATGTATTCTTGTGAGTATTTTAATACTTTGAGTGTTGCTATACGGTGAAAGTTCAAGTCATAGCCTATATCCGGTTTTCAACTAGAAGTACTGTCTTTACGAGGTAAGGGATGTTATTTTATTCGAAAATGATATTATTTCTTTAATATCATTATGCCGAAATATTGGTTAAAAATTTTTATCAAATTTGGAACTTTTCATGTCGGGGTTACTATTCACGAGTTACTATTCACCGAAAAATGAAATTTTCTTCTTTTCGTCCAAAATATCTATTCTGGATACTAGCTTTGATTGTATCCATGTTTTGATCATTCTTGAATTTTACTTCACTATGATTATTTATAAGGTATTTTTGGACATGGATAAATCGAAATACGAATCCTGAATATTTGTTATTTTGTTTCACTGGATTCGTTTCCTTTAAAGTACTTTTCATCATCCTCAGTCCTAAGTGATGATATAACTGAATATCTTTAACCTGTAGTGCAAAGATGAATGATTTCTGATGAATATCTTTGGCCCGTAGTGCAAAGATGAACAGGTGTTGAGATGAACATGACCAACTGATGAATATCTTTGGCTTGTAGTGCAAAGATGAATATTGATTGATGTTACAGGGATAAAATATTGATGATGGACTTTTAAATTCATAGATAATAGTTGATTTCATTCTCTACGTAACTCTTCTATGAATTATTATTTTTCGCTGCGAATATTGATTTAAAACTTGTTGTCTATTGTATTCTATTAGATTTTTTCCTGTTGAAGACTAACGATAATTTGTTCTGTATTATCTTAGTCATAATGTTCTTTACTGGGCTAGTTGAGCTCACTCTTTTTCTTTTTGTTCCATTTTTCTCAGGAGGCGAGAATGTAGCGAGTACTAGTCGGGGTATGGAATGATGGTTCTAGAAGTTATTTTAGTAGTCCTCACCATTTTTGTGAAATAATGTATTAATAATTGTAATGAGGACTTATTTGAGTGTGGATATTGTCTAGATGATAATATTTGTATTTAAACTCACAGTTCTTATGTTGTAATAATAAAGATGTAGTTGCTTCTGTACCATGTATTTTGGCGACTCAGAATGGGTGTTGTATACCTATTTTGGGGGCGTCACATTATAAGACTTGTTTTATTTTATGATGTATTCCGTAAACCGATGTAATAATTTAAGGTTAGATTACATGGGATTGTGTTTTGAGATGATGTAACCCTTTAAGGGGAAAAGATTATCGTTTAAGTTATTTTATGTCTTTATCCTTTATTATGGGTAGGTAGATGTAATTATTTTTGATAGGGAGCACCAAATCTTGTGGGAATAAAGTACCCGAATTTGGGGGTGTCACAGGTTGGTATCAAAGCTTTAGGTTATGAACCTTAGGTGGGGAAACCTTAGGAAGTAACCTTTAAGGAGCCAAAAAACATAGAGGTGTCAAACTCCTATTGACTTTTTAAGGAATGGATTAAGGTATCCATTAAAGCTAAACAATAAAAGACATTATGTGCTATGTGTTAATAACTTATGTGCTCACGAGTATCGAAGAATGTTATATAATAAATAAATTTAAAAATATTTTGTTGTCAGGATGTCTAACGATGGAGGATCCAGTCCAACTAGAGAAGTGATACCTCAGATACCTAGAGATGATGAACCCCGAGATATCCATATTATGCGGGAGCAATTGATCCAGGAGGATGAGTATGTGACTGATCCCGAGGAGGATAGTTCTGAGGAGATAGAGGAGGATGATGAGGAAGGGGATCTTGTGGAGTTTCCACCAAACTCCATATCGGCTAAGATGGATGATGCACTGTACGACCGTAACATAGAATTACAAGACAAGGTTGAGGAGCTGAAGGAGTTGGTTGAGATGCATCACGCTATAATAGAGCAGAAGGATGCGGAGATTTAGGAACTCGACTCACGACTTGGAAACACGGAGTGGGATCTAGTTCATACAAAGGGTCAGCATGAGGATTTGTTACCGGTAAACGAGAAGATAAAGACTGGTGTGGAGAAGTTAAAAGAAGACTTGAAAGAGGAATCAGCTAAACGTGCAAGAGTAGAGGACGCTTGGATGAAGGCGACTCATCATGAAGATCGTGCTGAAGCTAAGGTCCAAACGAAGAAAGCTAAAATGAACAAAATGGATCATGACTTTAATTCTGCGATTGATAGGGCCCAGGATCGAATCTTTTATTACCCACCTCAATTTGAAGATTCGTCGTGGTTCGTGATGGATCATAGGATGGCATATCGTATTATAGAGGAAGAGCGTAGAGAAGCCTCTCGACGTCTTAATATGCCCAGATAGAGAGAATAAGAATAATAATAATATGCGGTTACGTATGTGAATAAATAAGCTATAAATCCCTTATTTTGATGTAAATAAAGGGGTAGTATGAATATGTAATCCTGAAACTTGTCTAGTTCAGGAAAGCGGATGTTAATAGCGGTTATGCTATCTTTATTATGGTTTAAATCTTATGGATGAATAAAATATCAAAGTTTATTTGAAATGTTATGTGTTATAGCTTTAATCTTAGAATGTTTAAGTTAAACTTCAAATACTCAAAAAGTTGAGTAATGAACTAATAAGCGTATATTTTAACAGAAAATGCCTCCTAGAAGAAGACAACCACGTCAACAACCACCTCCTAAGGGGTCTACTAACAATAATAACAAGGCCAACGCTAACCCGATTCAGCAGTTAGTAACTTTGTTAACGGGAGCACTTGCGAATCAACCGCAAGCTCAAGTCACGACCTTCAAGGAATTTAAATTGGTTGGACAGCTAGAGTTTCAAGGGTCTCTGAATCTAGTGGAAGCCCAAACCTTGATCATGGAAATGGTGAAGGTGTTCGACGTTGCTAGAGTTAACGAAGATCATAAGGTTGCGTTCGTAATGTTCATGCTGAAGTCTGAAGCTAGCTACTGGTGGCAGGAAAATAAGGCTTGTGGAGGACAAGGAGTGATAGCATGGGATAGATTTAAGGAGATATTTTTCAAAATGTACTTTCCAGCGAGTTCTCAAAATCAGTTGGAGGTGCAATTTTTTGGAGCTGAAACAAGGAACTGTGACGGTGCCAGAATATGTTGCGAAGTTTAACGAGTTGGCAAGGTTTGCCAATTATCAAGTCAATACCGACGAGCGTAAGGTGAGAAGGTTCGAACAAGGATTGAAACCCTGGCTGTTTAGCAAGGTTTTAATGTTCTAGTTAAATACATTTACAGTTGTACTAGAAAAGGCAATTATCGCGAAAGGTGGAAGCGATGCCTTGACCAAGTACAATCAAGAACAGAAAAAGAGAAAGAATGAGAATGAAAATAAGGCTGGTGGAAGTAACGTTGGAAGTAACCATCAGAAGAGGAAGTGGACCGAGAATTTGATTGCGGGAGGACAACAAGGAAGTCAGCAGAAGAAAAAGTTTGAAGCTTGTGCGACTTGCGAGAAGAACCATACTAGGGTATGTTTGAAGGGAAAGCGGGTGTGTTTAAACAGTGGTCAGGAGGGACACATTGCGCCGAACTATTTTAGCCCAAAAAAAGGAGCATGTTTTATTTACGGTTCGAAGGATCACATGGCTCGTGATTGCCTTAAGAAGCCAGTGGGAAGTGCAAGTGGAGGAAAAGGAAACAACAACGGTGGTGGTGCATTGACTATCACTGGACCAGCACAGTCAAGCCGACCTACTGCGAGAACTTTTAATATAACCGTGCAGGATGTTGTGCAGTCTAAGGATGTGGTGTCAGGTATCATTCTGATTAATGGTATTAATGCTTATGTACTATTTGATTCGGGTGCTACTTGTTCATTTATATCCGATGAATTTGCTCAGAACTTAGATTTACCTCAGGAAGAATTAGATTATCCTTTGAGCATAGAGATTGTGAATATGGAAGTGATTCCTGTTAGATTTATATATAAGAATTGTAAAGTGGTTATTAAAGGTCACGAGATGATGGTAGATTTGATACCAATTAGACTTGGTGAATTTGATGTCATACTAGGAATGGATTGGTTATTCAATTACGGAGCAGTGATTGATTGCCAACAAAAATGTGTTAACCTTATGACTCCGTCAAAGGTTATGTTCTATGGCAGTAAGAAACCTCGACAATCAAGTTCTCTAACGCTGATGCAAGTCAAGAAGTTGTTGAGACAAGGATGTGTAGGATACTTAGCCTACATAGTCGATACATACATAGAAGAAGAGTGCGAAGTTAGAAGAGATACCGATCATAAGAGATTTTTTAGACGTATTTCCAGACGATTTGTCGGGTCTTCCGTCGAATCGAAAAATCGAGTTCATGGTTGATTTACTACCAGGAACGGCCCCAATATCTAAGGCACCATACAGAATGGCTCTAGTAGAGATGAAAGAGTTGATGGTGCAATTGCAAGAATTGCTCAACAAGAAGTATATCCAGCCGAGCGTATCGCCGTGGGGAGCGCCGGTGATATTTGTTAAGAAGAAAGATGGATCGATGTGGCTCTGCATTGATTATCGAGAATTGAATAAGGTCATGATTAAAAATAAGTATCCATTACCAAGAATCGATGACTTGTTCGATCAGTTGAAGGGAACAAAATATTTTTTAAAGATAGACTTGAGGAGTGGTTATCATCAGTTGAAGGTGAGGCCGGAGGATGTACTAAAAACAGCGTTCAGAACTCGGTATGGTCATTATGAGTTTCTGGTCATGTCATTTGGTTTAACCAATGCACCTGCAGCGTTCATGGATTTAATGAACAGGGTGTTTAAACCGTTTTTAGACAAATTTGTAGTGGTGTTTATCGATGATATTTTGGAGTATTCCAATTCCAAGGAGGAACATGTGGAACACTTAAGAGTAATGTTGGAGACCTTGAGAAAAGAAAAGTTGTATGCTAAATTCTCAAAATGTGTTTTTTGGTTGGAATGTGTACAGTTTCTCGGACACATTATTGATAAGGACGAAATTTTGGTAGATCTAGCAAACGTTGAAACTGTAATAAACTAGGATCAGCCGAAGACACCGTCAGAAGTAAGGAGTTTATTAGGATTGGCAGGTTACTACAGGCATTTTATTCAAGACTTTTCCAAGATCGCAACTCCGTTGACGAATTTAACCAGGAAGGCGGTTAAGTTTGTTTGGACAGAGAAGTGTGAGGAATGTTTTTGAGAATTAAAGAAGAGATTGAGTTCAGCACCTGTGTTATCATTGCCTGATGATACAGGAAATTTTGTGGTGTATAGTGACGCATCGCATAAAGGACTAAGATGTGTGCTTATGCAGAACGGTAGATTCATTGCGTATGCATCACATCACGTCAATTAAAAGATTACGAGAAAGGGTATTCGACTCATGACTTAGAGTTGGCTGCGGTGGTGTTTGTCCTGAAGATTTGGAGACATTATCTTTATGGAGAGAGGTGTAAGATATATACCGACCATAAAAGTATGAAGTATATCTTTACACAAAAAGATTTGAATATGAGGCAAAGAAGATGGTTGGAGCTGATCAAAGACTATGACTGTGAGATTTTCTATCATCTCGGAAAGGCGAATGTTGTTGCTGATGCTTTAAGTAGGAAGGGACGGGAGAATTTCATGATGTTGACTGTTCAGGAGAAGCTAATATCGAAAATGGCAAAGATGGAGTTGGAAATTAAGTATCTGAAAGAGTTAGACGAAAAGTTATTCCAGATGGAAAACGGTTTAACGTTGGTGGATAAGGTGAAGAATGCACAACTTTAGGATGAAGATTGCGAAAAGATAAAACAGAACGTATCTGAAGGTGAGGAAAACAAATTCAAAATCGATTCGGAAGGGTTACTTCGATTCAAAGGGAGAATTTGGGTTCCGTTGGTACCAGAAGTTAAAGAGTAAATTCTGAGTGAAGCTCACAATTCAAGATATTCGATTCACCCTGGGAGTACAAAGATGTACCAGGATCTTAGACAACATTTTCGGTGGCCGAATATGAAAAAGGATGTGGCTGAGTGTGTGGCGAAATGCTAAACGTGTTAAAAAGTTAAAGCTAAACACCAATAGCCAAGCGGATTATTGCAACTGTTGGAGATACCGAAATGGAAATGGGAGCATATCAGCAAGGATTTTGTGGTAGGTCTTCCAATGACTCAGCAAGGTTACAATGCCATCTGGGTGATTGTCGATTGACTGACGAAGTCGGCATACTTTTTGCCAATCAAGATTACATTTAAACTAGATCGGTTGGCAAAATTGTACTTGGAAGAAATTGTTTCAAGACACGATGTACTTGTGTCCATTGTATTAGACAGAGATCCACGTTTCACATCTAATTTATGGAAATGACTACAAGAATGCTTGGGAACACAGCTGAGAATGAGCACAGCGTACCATCCTCAAACCGACGGACAGAGTGAGAGAACCATCCAAACACTAGAAGATATACTCAGATCATGTATTATAGATTTCAAAGAAAATTGGGATGACCATCTACCATTGGTGGAATTTGCTTATAATAATAGCCATCACGCGAGTATTGGCATGCCGCCTTACGAAGCATTATACGGAAGAAAGTACAGAACTCCGTTATGCTGGGATGAGGTAGGTGAACATCAGCTATTAGGTCCAGAGTTGGTATAACAAACTATCGAGATCATCAAGGTGATTCGAGCCAGATTGATAGCTGCACAAGATAGACAGAAAAAATATGCCGATCAACACCGAAAAAATTGGGAATTCGATGTTGGCAGTTATGTTTTCCTGAAAGTATCTCCCTGGAAGGGGAAAATTTGGTTTGGCAAGAAGGGGAAATTAAGCCTTAGATTTATAGGACCTTTAGAAGTCCTACGACGAGTTGGTGAAGTGGCATACAAGGTAGCTTTACCTCCAGAGTTGGAGCATATTCATAATATTTTTTATGTCTCAATATTGAGACCATATAAGCCTGATTATAAACATGTGATAGAATATGAACCGTTACAGTTTGAGAAAGACTTAACATATGAAGAAGTCCCTGTTCAAATTATTTATAGGAAAGAGCAGGTACTAAGGAATAAAGTGATACCTTTTGTTAAGGTAATCTGGAGAAACCACAATGCTAAAGAAGCTATGTGGGAACTTGAAGGCGTTATGATGAAGAATTATCCTCAGTTAGTAGCTTGATCGTGTATAGCGATTCTGGGGACAGAATCCTGTTAAGGACGAAAGAATGTAATGAATAAATTTATCGAGTTGTGATTCTGGGGACAGAATCCTTTTAAGGAGGGAAGGATGTAACGATTGAGAAATTTATAATTTAATTTAAATATTTATTAAATTAAATAAATATTTTAAATAATTTATTTATTGAGATAAATAAGTATTTGATGAATTGTGATGTAATAATTTAGTTGAGTATATATGCTAACTAAATTAATGAATGGTAATTTTATTATGTGAGGATTTAATTTAATGAAAATAATTAAAATAAATGAATTGTTTAATATTTAAGAAAATAAGTAAATTAAATAAAGTTATCTTTCAGTCTAATTTATTAATTAAATTAGATATATAGTTATTTATTAATCATAAGTATAATTATAAAAAAATTATAATTATTATAATTATAAGTGTAAGCTAATTAAATGGGTTACATGTGTGATAAATAAAAACTATATAATATAATATTATTAAAATAATCTAGTATGGGGGAATTTGTGTATAACCAAACGCAGCCTTATGGTTTTTGGCCTAACGTAACCGATAGACGCTTTGTTTTGTTAACTGACGTACGTGGGTGAGAGGTCATATCAATTTATATGTTACGCGTTCTTTTTCTTTCTAAGGCTATAGTCAGAGAGTAGAACAAGAGAGAAGAACACAGTAAGGAATTGAGAGAGTAAATCTCTGTGATTTTGCCAAGAGGAAGGAGAAGTTATCACTATCCCTTGCTAGCGTACAGTCATATGATTAAAGGTATACTTTCATCTAATTTCCATGTTTTGATTTCTTAGTGATTATCCACAGTAAATTGATGGTTATGTTGGATTGATATATATATATATATATATATATATATATATATATATATATATATATGGTTTATAAACTGTTAATCATAATATATGAGTGATATACGATTATCAAATACGTGAAAATTTGCTTTGTAAGAAAAAAGTTGGGATATCAGTGTATGCTCATATAATATAGCTTAGTAAGTACAAAATTTCATGTCCAATACCTGCTATAATCTATAAATTTATGTTAGATTGTGTTAGTATGTTAAGAAACGAAAATAACGTAGTTTGAATCGTGTCAATTGGTTAAGAAACGAAGTCGTGGCGATCGAATTCGCTAAAAGTGTAAAAAATGAAGAAATTGGTAAAAACAAGGTTTTAATTATCTAAATTTGATTGTGTAAATTGTTTTAGGTGTTGGAATGATTGATTGTATGTGTTATAAGGCCTTGGTTAAGTTTGTAGTGTAAGGGTTTGTCTATGTTGCTGTAGAAATTAAGAAATTGGAGTTTTTGTATACGAACAGAGTTTGTGATCGTGTCTCTGGAAAATTAGTTCTGGTGCCGAGCGCGGGTGCACTGCCTCCGGGCGCAGGCGCGCCGGATTCAAAGGGAGACATAGCGCGGTCACGGCAGTGGTCACTCAGACCCAATGTTGAGCTGTTAACAACATAACTTTGGAAATGCTAACCTAACTTATTTTAATGCCCCTAAAACATGTTATAAGACATAATAACATTTTGTAATCACAACGTTGAAACTATAAATTGTGAACTAATAATTTGTGAGAGTTTGGAATGTGAGGTCATGAAAATTGGAATTGTTTTGCAATCACTATGTCGTATACTATTATATAATTGAGAATTCACTTTCGTGTTACGTGAATTAGTAGGATAATCAAGTCCTAAGTTAAGGATTATAGACTTGATTAAAATAAAAACTAAATTAATGAAGTTAATATTAATATAACTAATTGGTATTGTGATTCTAATGATATATGTAGGGTAATTAGGGAACGTTTATTATATTTGTATAGCTTACACCCGAGGTAAGTTTTCCTAACTTCATTCTCTTTATAATGAATGTAAGTTTCTAATCCTAAACTTTTATTGAACAAGTTCTTTAACTTCATTCTTTTATTAATGAATGCAAGTTTCATAGCTATGTTATCTTTTATGTCAAACAAGCCTATTGATTCTATCTCGTGTACAAGCTCTTGTAATATAGTTCGTTACATGGAGCGAGTTTCATTTCCCTAAGTCTTATTATTGTTATTCAAAGTATATATTGTTCTAATACATTGATTCAAATGAGATTGTTCTAACTCTTTTGAATATGATACTATGCACACATACTATATCTGTTCAATTGTACATTGTTGTTATTCGATCTTTGACTTTGATAACCTTGTTCAATTCTATATTGTTGTATTAAACCTTCAAGTAGTAAGCAAACTCTTATTGATTGAACTACTCTATAATGGAATAGTGTTCTAAAATTCTAAAACCATTGATAAGCTCGTTCCGAGCTAGACTTTCTTTAGTGCGGAAATCCTAAATTTAAACTGAGATGAACAACCCTAATATAGGGGATTATGTACGTGTTAATGTTTAGATGTTTGTGCACAATACATGGTACAAAGGGCTGATCCCCCTAAGTACGTTAAGTAGGGTCTGTACAGTCTAAATGTATGTTAAGGTTGGGGTAGTAATACCTAATCACCGGGGACATAGTTCGTGGTCTTGAGACCCTCAGATATTAAATTCAAACTTGGTTTCTACTCTATTTTGTAGAACAAGTTCACCATTATTCAGCATTCGTTGTTCATTCTCTTGTTGATATTGTTATTACTCTTTATATTAGTGAGCAATTGTTTGCTCACTCTTGTAATTAACACTGCAGCTAAAGCTGAGAAAGTCGATGAGCCATCTACTAGCAAAGGAAAGGGCAAGATGTCCAAGTGTTGAAGATTTATCAGAATTTATTTAAGTGAATTACGTTATAAGACTTGTTTTATTTTATGCTGTATTCTGCAAACTGATGTAATAATTTAAGGTTAGATTACCTGGGATTATTTTTGAGATGATGTAACCCTTTAAGGGAAAAAGTTTATCGTTTAAGTTATTTTATGCCTTTATCCTTTATTCTGGGTAGTTAGATGTAAATATTTTTGATAGTGAGCACCAAATCCTGTGGGAATGAAGTACCCGGATTTAGGGGTGTCACAGTAGGCACTGTTGTCAACTACCAGCAGGGTAGGCATCGTTGTCAACTACCAGCACGGTAGACACCATTGTCAACTACAACCAAGGTAGGCACTGTTGTCAACTACAAGCAGGGTAAGCATCGTTATTAACTACCAACATGGTAGGCACCGTTGTTAACTACCAACGTATACATCGGGAAGGTCCGGTGATTTCAGAACATCATCCCTAGAAGAGATAAAGAAAACATATCAATTTATCTTCATCAAACAAGCATCGACAACACCGACAAAAATCCAACCATTAGAGTCAACACCATCATAGGCATCAGTAATAACTGGTAATGGTAAAGCAATTTGTGATTTGCGAATTACGATTTGCGATATGCGAGGTGCGAGGTACGATGTGCAAGTTATGAAGTGCGATAAGACAAATGCGATTTGCGAAAGCATTTTAATATTCATCATAACATTCATTGCATTACGATTTGCATCATTAAATATACATTCTCATATTTCAAGTGTCTAGTAATTTTTATCATGTTCATTCCATTGCATTGCATAAACATGATAAAGTGGGGTATCTGTAGATACTCAAAATTTTGTTTTCCTGTTACTAACTATGTAGGAGGGCAAAAATATCTTTTTCATACTCTAAAGATAACCCTGGAAGATCACAACATCAAATCTAACCACAAAGACATCCCTGTGGAATATCAAATTAACCTCAGAGATCAACCCTAATGAAAAGAAAAGTTGGTAGCAATCAAACCCTTAAGACAACCCCGAAGGATAGCCAAAAGCCCCGTCAACCATGGAGATACCCCTCAAAAGGGAAAACGGTCATTTTAAAAAGTCAAGTTCAACAACCCTAATACAACTGCAAATAGGGTCACAAAGAGCCATTGCAGCACTTCCGAGTACAAACTACGTAAAATAGCTAAACGGACTACCTGCGAAGACCCGAAGATGCCATTTCGGTCATGGACCCGTCTTTCCATATTCAAAAAATGGCAAGCCCTATGTCATTGCGTAGCTCTCATAAAGTGCTTTCGAGAATGGTATGACACATCTTCGGGATTCCCAGATTTCAAGTTACAAGCGTTTCAGTAGACTACACGTCGATTGAGATTGCACATACTTCGAGGTGGTAGTACCCACCAAGGCACTTTCGTAGGTATACTCGCAAAATTCATAGGTCTACCTATGAAAGCCCAGGCATATTTATATGGCCTCCCCCTTAGCTTCTAAGAAAAGAATAGAAGAGAGAAGAGAAAGAGAAGGGTCCAGGAGAGAGAAGTCAGGTCGTTTGAGAGCCAAAGGTAGTTTTTCTTCCGTTCAATCTTTGTAAATCTTCTTTGTAAACACTTTTATACATATATACTACAACATATCAAGTTTTAACTAGTGGAAATCGAGTTTAGAGGCGCCAAAAGCCATTCGATAGCCATGCTCGTGCTTTACTGTAACGTCCATTCAAATATGTTACTTTTTCTTACTTTATATATATATATATATATATATATATATATATATATATATATTATGATTAAACATCATTTGTAAAAGTTCATTTGATGTAAATCTGCAATATTCAAAGTTTGTTGACTGGATTTATCTAAATCTAACCATATATAGCTTTTAACCTGTTCAAAAGTTATAAAACTAGAACCGTTAAGCTATAATGGCTAAGATTTAGTTAAATCTAATTTTCTTTCTAGTTTTTAAATATTTAGCAACCACGCGGCCCTAGATATGTATCTAGAGGAAGCTGGAAGCTTTGGCTACGTGCATACAAGGATTTAACTAATAAATCTCTTATTTTGCGACGTCTAAAGTTAAATATGCCTTTTATTTTAATTTATCCATCGTGCAAGGTTTAAATATTTGTGTGATCCTAGGAACTATAAAGGGTTAATGAATCAATCAATGGATCTAGATATGGTTCCGAAAATTGACTTGTTTAAGGTGTAAACGCTAACTTCCAAATTTTTGTACTTGTAAATATAGGGCCTTAAAACGGATATCCGGATTTAAGGTCCCCGTGATAATGAAAATCTTATGTGTGGTGCTCGAGCATACTTTGATGGCTTTCATGCCCTTACAGAGCCTGACACTTATATGTATATTTTTTCAAAGATGCTTCGTTTCTCAAGAATAAAATCAGAATAAGTTGAATACGAAATAGGATGGAAGTATCGAAGGCTCAATTACTATGTGAGCATAAGGGTTTGAAAACCTATTTTCAAAACATAATTTTATATATCTTCTATTAAAATTGAACTTTTATACAAGCCAAACCCTTTATATATAGGTGCAAAAGAGGCATAACACTACTTCTAAATAAAGTACTTAGGCCCAATTAATTGCAATGCACACACACACACATACACACAAATTAGGGAACAAAGAGCGTGGCAACCATGTTTCACGAAAGTCGGAGGGTGCCTAACACCTTCCCCTCGCTTAATCAAGCCCCCAAACTCTATGAATCTCGGTTTCCATACTAATTAAACAGAGTCCAATAATTGGGCCATATTGCAAAACCTTTCAAAACTCGGTTGAGTTAGTACAACCATTTAACTCATACCAACTGACGGCTCTTGTGACGCCCCCAAATTCAGGTACTTGAAACCCGAACTCAGTGCTTCACGATACCATTTCTATGAGCGGAATAATACTAATAATAATAACAGTAATATAAAAGTCAAACTTA
The DNA here is from genome assembly GCA_016801055.1 of Panax notoginseng. NCBI lineage: Eukaryota > Viridiplantae > Streptophyta > Magnoliopsida > Apiales > Araliaceae > Panax > Panax notoginseng. The sequence continues at coordinate 113,697,797 of CM029015.1, forward strand.
ATTTACATAATTATCAGAGTCTAGCTCCCAAGTACGTAACCTTTAAACATTCATTACAACCCATGATAGATAATATATATCATAATTATCTTAATATTAATATCAACTATTACACAAGATAACATTTGCATTCAATCAGCAACCTTTCCCTTTTTTCTTGGTATTAGTAGAGCTCTCTGGTCGTTCACACTTAGCTGAAAACATTTAAATTAAGCAAGGTTGAGCATTTGAGTGCCCAGCAAGTAATAGCAATTATATATATTTATAAGCTGAAAGGATTTAAATGTTTTCTTTGTACTATTCTTCTATAACAAGTCAATAGTTATGAAGTATTCTGAACCGATAAATATAACATAACAACTCTCTTTCAAATTTTTGAAACTACATATTGACTCTAACTGGGGTTATGGTGACATGCCATGAACATTGTTTTCATTTTCGAAAATGTTAAACAGAAATTCATCTGTAAACCGTCATAACTTACGTCATCTGTAAACCGTCATAAAAACTAACATCTAACACAGAATCGATGGACAGAAATTATGCTAGCGTTTTATACCTTTCTTTGATAAATTTCTGATTTTGTGTTGCTGATTTGTTTATGGTGAACGTGGGGCTGTTTTTTGGGACTATAAAACTTACAAATTTCGTGGGTTTGGGTGGAAAGAAAAGGTTTGGGTGTTTGGTACAAAAATGGCTAACAAAAGTAAACTTTTCTCTCTCAATCTATATATAGAGCTTGCTAGATGCATGAATGGCTGGTGTATATTGCTTGTTGCTATTATTTTGAGCACATGGGGTGGTTGAAGTGGTTCACCCACTCAACCTATTGTCAAAACCTACAAGATAGCCAAAATAATGCATTTAGGGGTATAATGGTCATTTGGTTTGGATTTTTAGGGGCAAAATGGAACTTGACAAATCCTTAGGGTTTGACCCTTAGGGTTTGACCCTTAGGGTTTAACCCTAGGATTTAGCATAAAATAATAATAGGATTTCCAATTAAAGTTTACACAAAAATAAATAAAATTAAATAACTTTTAGTTTCTAAAATTTTGAAATTTGGGTTTTCTAATTATGATTAATTTTCTAATTACGCTATACAGGAACATTAGGGTTTAATATCATATAATTATCGTTAACATTGCTAAAATAGCAATTAGGGTTTACGATTTTGATAATTAGGGTTACCAATTTATAATTAGGTTTTCTAAAAATTAGGGTTTCTAGAATATAATTAGGGTTTACGTAATTAATCAAATCATTATATAATACACATCATAAAATATATAACACCGTTATAACAGTCTTAAACTCACGGTTGATTTTCAAATTAGGGTTTTCCCCAGTAAAATTAGGGTTTAAACAAATAATATTAGGGTTTTAAAATTAAACACCATAATTGATCAATCATCATCAATACGTACATACAGTACATATTTATAACACTAAAAAATCAAAATATAATTAATACTATATTATTATTCTCATACCTTAACAATAATCCAAAATTAGGGTTTGAATTCCATATCTGATTTATTCTTCTTATTTAACCTTAATAATTAAGGTAAAATAATTAACTTAATAGTCTGTACTAAAATTCATATAATAAAATAATTATTATAATTATTCTAAAAATCACTCCATATATTATTTAAATAATATATGACTATATATTCAAGGAAAATAATTAATAAAAATATTTCTACTATAAAATTAATTATTATAAGAATGTACTTTATAATAATTAATAATTCTAAAATAAAATTATTTGTAAATATTTATGTAATAAATATATTTTTATTTACCACATAAATACATATACACATTATCTTGTACAAATTCTCATCCTTAAATAAATAAATAAAAATTTATACGCAAAATTTCTTATTTATTTATGTAGAAAATATCGGGTTGTTACATTCACCCTCTCTTATAAAGATTCCGTCCCCGAAATCACCGTTTTAAAACCTATACATACACGGCACATAGCATACATAAACATTGCAAGTAGATCTCGATCAACTTTGATCGAACTGATCTTTAACTATTCACATAAAGCTTGTCTTTCTGATTAAACGGAAAAATTAGTTTCTAAATGAACTCAAATTCCTCCTCAAACTTTCTTTATAAAATAATTTACTATATATAGGAAAATCATGTATAATAAAATAAAAGTTATACGAATAATACCTGGAGTTGCATTGCCAGCTGCTGCCGTGTCCTGGACTGTCATGTTGTAGACCCTTGCCGTAGATTTTATCGGCTTGCTCGACGAAGTCGGTCCCGTGATTGCTAACGTCCCACTGCCAGTGCCCATGTTCACACTTCCTGTCTCCACCCTCCTCTTCGGACAATCTTTCACCCTGTGCTCTGTCGATCCGCATATAAAACATCCACTATTCATCCTAGGATTGGGGCAGTTGGGAGAGATATGGCCCTCCTGCCCGCACTTATAGCAAACAAATTTTTCTTTCAAACACTCCCCCTAGTGATTCTTCCCACATGTCTTACATGGCACTTATTGTTTCTTAACACCTTCCTGTTTCACTTGTACACTTGCAAAACTTCTTACCTTCCTCTTGCTATCTCCACTCCTGCTCCCACTATTAACTCCTACTTTTCCAGCTCCTTCGGTCTTACCCTTATTCTTCCTCTCCTTATTGTAAATGCTCATGGCCTCACTTCCCTCCTCAGCTATGATCGCTTTCTCCATGAGTACTGCAAATGTAGGAATTTGCAACACCGCCACTTTGTTGTAGAGCCAGGGTTTCAATTCCAGCTCAAACCTTCTCGCTTTCCTAGCCTCCGTATCGACTTGATGCGGGGTAAACCTAGCTAACTCATTGAATTTGGCGGCGTATTCAGACACCGTCATATTCTCCTGCTTCAACTCTAAAAATTTCACCTCCATCCTAGCCTGCATACTAGGGGAAAAATAATTCTCAAAAAACAAAGTTTTAAATCTATCCCATGTGACTAAACCTTCTCCTGCCCTTGCCTGATTTGCTTCCCACCAAAAATTTGCCTCACCCTTCATCATATAGGTGGCAAAAGCGGTCTTTTGCCCCTCAGATACCCTAGCTACCACGAATGCTTATTTAATTTCCTTAACCCAAGTTTGGGATTCAACAGGGTCAGTTGTACCTTTGAATTCCGGTGGTCCTACAGCCTTAAAGTCTTTGAAGTTCGCTAAGTGGTTGTTCGGCTAGTTTCCAGCGACTGGTATTCCCTGTTGCATAGCCTGAGCTAACATGTTTGCAAATTGCTGCATTGGATCAGCTTGTTGTTGTCCCTCAACATTATTGACAGACTCTTCTGCCCTTTGGTTGCGAGTTCGACGTCTTGGCGGCATTATCTGATTAAATAAAATCATAATTTAACTTACATTCTAAACCTTATCAAATAAGTTTAATATTCTAAACTTGTTTTATTTCTCAAACTTAGATTCATATTCATTCAACGAATATTTTACTTAGCATAGCATATAATGCTTTAAACATCATTCATCCCTTTGTGACTACAAAAGTCGAGATTTACAAACTTGACCAACACAAAAGTTTTAGAATATTACATTACACAGACATACTAAGCACACATATTAAACACACCTACATCACAACAGAACCTATACTACTTATTTATTACACCTTTTTCTTGGACAACCTTTCGCTTGATGACCTTCTATCCCACAGATAAAACATGCTCCTGGTTTATAGTCAGGACAATACAGAGTGGTATGTTCTTCATAACCGCAAAGGTAACAAATTCTTTTTCCTTTCTTCTTATCAGATTTTCCTAAGTCATGATCTTCTATCTTTTTTTTCCCCTTCTTGCTCGGAGCTGCACACGAAGAGTTGTTTGCGGCTCCTATCTGATCAATTTGAATTTTAAGCTTATCTTGTCCTTCTATTGTTTCTATTAACGCTTGACGCAACTGACTATTCAACAGTTTTTTTATCTCCCACAGCCTTTCCAGAGAAGAAACCTTATTCTTCAGATTCTGCACCTCTGTTGATGCTTGATCAGCTTCAACTTTAGTGTCTAAATCACTATCTGCCAGCTCCACCATCTCCGGATCTTGTACGAAATTTTCTACGATAACCACATCGTCTGAGTTGTTTCGATCGTGAGCCTCTATTTCAGCTATTGGCTTCGATATCAGCTCGGGTGTATGGGTTTGATTCTTTTTCATGCTATATACATATAACAAGCCTTTTCCCCCAGACATCTACAAACATATAAATTATCCTGATTAGCATATAATATATACACATAGCAATTAAGAGTTTTATATAAGTTATCTTTTATTTTGTTTGACGATGAATTTAGTCAATTCATCTCTTGTTAAACTCTATATGAGTTATTTATATTTTCAATGTTTCCCTCTATTCTAAGATTATAGCCTAAGGTCTAGCCCACCTAAGGTTTTTAACCCCTAAGCTCTGATACCATGATGTGACGCCCCCAAATTCAGGTACTTGAAACCCAAACTCAGTGCTTCACGATACCATTTCTATGAGCGGAATAATACTAATAATAATAACAATAATATAAAAGTCAAACTTAATTACATAATTATCAGAGTCTAGCTCCCAAGTACGTAACCTTTAAACATTCATTACAACCCATGATAGATAATATATATCATAATTGTCTTAATATTAATATCAACTATTACACAAGATAACATTTGCATTCAATCAGCAACCTTTCCCTTTTTCTTTGGTCTTAGCAGAGCTCTCTGGTCATTCACACTTAGCTGAAAATATTTAAATTAAGCAAGGTTGAGCATTTGAGTGCCCAGCAAGTAATAGCAATTATATATATTTAAGCTGAAAGGATTTAAATATTTTTTTTGTACTATTCTTCTACAACAAGTCAATAGTTGTGAAGTATTCTGAACCGATAAATATAACATAACAACTCTCTTTTAAATTTTTGAAACTACATATTGACTCTAACTAGGGTTATGGTGACATGCCATGAACATTGTTTTCATTTTCGAAAATGTTAAACAGAAATTCATCTGTAAACCGTCATAACTTACGGGCACGGGGGGTGATCAGCTCGTTATTCCCTGTATTGATCAATACTACATACAAGAACGAGGGTATCGTTCACTCTATCCGCCTTGGGCGCATAAATGTTTTCCCGTGTAGGGATGTTCATACTTGTTTGGGTTCTAAATCAAAGGTTTTATCTTGTTCAACAATATTCTATAATGCAACATATATATATATATATATATATATATATATATACGGGTAATTGACAAAGGTATATCAATATGTGATTAAATACAATGATTATCCAAGTGGGGACACTTGTATAACCATTTACAGAAATTAACGAACAGAATATATATATCTGAATTACCATATACTAACATGTTGATAAGCAATGAGCGTATATAATATAAGGTTAATAATCTGTACAGTAATAATATCATTCGTAAATATTCTTACTCATGTCCATTGCATAAAGAAAATGCAAAGATAAGATACTTGCCTGAAGCGCTGCTTACAGTTTGCAATTTAGATTTATCGCTTATCTCACGACCTATCATTAATAAGATCGTTCGTTCTATTAGAACAACATACTATAACACATAACACTGTTTATTGCAGTGAGCACATACCCTAATTACATTGGCACATAGATTTAACAACCATTGAATCACAAATAATCACTTATCTAATCACATTATCTAAGTCCAGATCAATTTCTAAAACATGTCGGTGTACCAACAACTTTATCGGGTATTTAACGAGTCTAAGACTTTATTATGTAACTTAAAATCAGTCATATTATTTTTAAATGACTTAATATAATTTTAAAACATTTATTATAATTTATCACGAAATTTCAAACATCGGAATCACATTAAAATGATTTAAATACTAATCAATTCTATTATCATTAATATTTAATTAGTATTAAACTATTAATGAAATCATTTCTAAAATATTAAAGTTATTTATAATAACTTGAAATATTTTTAAAGTATTAAAATTACCCTTAAATGATTTTTAAAATATTTAAAATCATTTCTAAATAATTACCATTATTATTAAAGTATTAATGCTCTATTTATCAAAATATTAAAAGTCATTATTCATGACTTAAAATATTTTAAATTCATTTCTATCCTTTTAAATGATTTTTAAATTAATAAAATCATTTATAAACTATTTATTTAATATAATTATTAAATAAATTTAATATTATTAATAATAACTTAATAATTATTAATATTTAATTATTAATGAAATTATTCTTTAAATATTAAAAGTTATGTTTTATAACTTAAAATATCTTTAAACACCTTATTTTCATTTAAAATGATTTTTATAATATTAAAATCATTTCTTAAACTAAATTATTAAATAACTTTAATATCATTAATAATAATTAATTAATGAAATGTATCTTTATATATTAAAAGTTATATTTTATAACTTAAAATATTTTTAAATACCTTATTATTATTTAAAATAATTTTTAATATAATAAAATCATTTTTAATTAATTTATTTAGTAAATAAATTTATTATCATTAATATTTAAATATTAATGAAATTTATCACTAACTATTAAAAGTCATTAAAAATAACTTAAAATATTTTCTTATATCATAATATAATTTTTAATAATTTTTCCAATATTAAAATCATTTTTAAATAATTTATTTAATATTATAATTAAATAAATTAAATATTTTTAATATTTCAAAAATATTAAATATTTATGAAATATATTTAAAATAATTAAAAACTATTTTTCAGAATTTAACATAATGTTTAATAATTTATTTTGTATTTTTAATAATTTAAAACTAATTTTTCTATTTTTTTATTAATTTCCGGAAAAATAAATAATATCTGTCGCTAAAGACCACCTATAGCGACAGAACCGTTGCTATAGGTGTTCTTGGTGTTCTTCAAGCAAAACCCAGAAATCAAGTCAGAGACCGGGCTAGCTACTTTGACCGAGATTAAATTCGTGTGTGATGTGTTTATGGGCAATTTGTTGATCAGATCGTGTAGTGTTACTGTAAGACTACAAGATCCAGTAACAAAAATATTTATAACACCTATAACCAAGGAGATCTGAGCCTCCAAAAGTGTTGTCAGAGGCTGTTCTTCATTTCTGGGTTACCCAGAAATGAAGAACAGTTCGACTGTTCACTTTTGGGTTCCCATAACTTCTGATTCAGGTATTTCTTTTGTGATCTAAGCTTTGCAGTATGTAGACAACATGTAATAGTAGAGATACAATACATAAAAACAAGAAAATATAACAAAATCGCAACTTATATGCTGGTCAAACGTTGTCAGAGATCGTGTTCTTGAGTTTTCTGGGTTACCCAGAAAACTCAGTTCATGATCTTCTGGCCTGGTTTGACCAGCTACTGAGTTCCATTCGTTTAATATTTAGGCGATCTAAAACCTTAAACTTGTAGTCTATACAACATACTACAATCTGAATACAACAAACGTAACAACACCTATATAACTGAACAGATTAAGGCATTAGTAAACGTTGTCAGACGCTGCTAATCACGTTCTGGGTTACCCAGAAACCTTGCAAGTCATGGTCAGTCAACGCAGTTTGACCATCCATATCTTGCAATATACATACGATCTAAGCCTGATTCCAAGCCCAGATCCAAGAGAACATATCAGACTACAACTACAAAGTTTCAAAACACAAACTTCGTAACAGATCACAGAGATATAAGGTTTGACATTCGTTGTCAGACCACCAAGAACAAATTTTTTAGATTTTTGAAAATCACAAATCTGAGCTTTTAAATGTTATGGATCCAACATTTAGCAACCCAGATCGTCAAAATGGACTACAACAAACATATTTTAACAATAAAACTAACATCTAACACAGAATCGATGGACAGAAATTATGCTAGGGTTTTATACCTTTCTTTGATAAATTTTTGATTTTGTGTTGCAGATTTGTTTATGGTGAACGTGGGGCTGTGTTTTGGGACTATAAAACTTACAAATTTCGTGGGTTTGGGTGGAGAGAAAAGGTTTGGGTGTTTGGTACAAAAATGGCTAACAAAAGTAAACTTTTCTCTCTCAATCTATATATAGAGCTTGCTAGATGCATGAATGGCTGGTGTATATTGCTTGTTGCTATTATTTTGAGCACATGGGGTGGTTGAAGTGGTTCACCCACTCAACCTATTGTCAAAACCTACAAGATAGCCAAAATAATGCATTTAGGGGTATAATGGTCATTTGGTTTGGATTTTTAAGGGCAAAATGGAACTTGGCAAACCCTTAGGGTTTAACCCAGGGTTTAGCATAAAATAATAATAGGATTTCCAATTAAAGTTTACACAAAAATAAATAAAATTAAATAAAAAATAAATAACTTTTAGTTTCTAAAATTTTAAAATTTGGGTTTTCTAATTATGATTAATTTTCTAATTATGCTATACAGGAACATTAGGATTTAATATCGTATAATTATCATTAACATTGCTAAAATATTAATTAGGGTTTACGATTTTGATAATTAGGATTACCAATTTATAATTAGATTTTCTAAAAATTAGGGTTTCTAGAATATAATTAGGGTTTACCTAATTAATCAAATCATTATATAATACACATCATAAAATATATAACACCGTTATAACAGTCTTAAACTCACGGTTGATTTTCAAATTAGGATTTTTCCTAGTAAAATTAGGGTTTAAACAAATAATATTAGGGTTTTTGAAATTAAACACCATAATTGACCAATCATCATCAATACGTACATACAGTATATATTTATAACACTGAAAAATCAAAATATAATTAATATTATATTATTATTCTCATACCTTGACAATAATCCAAAATTAGGGTTTGGATTTCATATCTGATTTATTCTTCCTATTTAACCTTAATAATTAAGGTAAAATAATTAACTTAATAGCATGTACTAAAATTCATATATTAAAATAATTATTATAATTATTCTAAAAATCACTCCATATATTATTTAAATAATATGTGACTATATATTCAAGGAAAATAATTAATAAAAACATTTCTACTATAAAATTAATTATTATAAGAATGTACTTTATAATAATTAATAATTCTAAAATAAAATTATTTGTAAATATTTATGTAATAAATATATTTTTATTTACCACATAAATACACATACACATTATCTTGTACAAATCATCATCCTTAAATAAATAAATAAATAAATTTATACGCAAAATTTCTTATTTATTTATGTAGAAAATATCGGGTTGTTATAGCTCTGTCTAATTCAGACCAATTAAAATCAATCTTTTCAAATCGTCGACATTATATGTCGGTCTTTTTCCTAAAAATCTGACCGTTTTGATCAAACAAATTACAAATAAAAAACATAAAGGGTAGAGAACTAAACTCTAAGAATTCGAAATCTTCCTGGCATCGACAAAATTTATAGTTCCCCAGCAATGGAGCTAAAAACTTGTTGGGTAAAATCTAGTTACGCACAATACGCAAGTATACATGGTCAACAAGTAGTAAAGTGTTGAGTAGAGTACCGTTCCCACAGACAAAATAACTGAAATTTATTTTAAAAACTAACAATTTCATATTACCTCAATTTTGTTAAACAAATAATCAATTTTATGAAATTTATGAAAACTATTAATTAAAGAAAAATTAATTAACTACCATAAGTTTTATTTAAGATTTGGAGAATTAAGCCTACAATTTCACTTGATTATTCACTTAGAATGACACTGTAACGACCCCAAAATCTATACAATTTAAATCCCGACTTCGGTCGTTAACCATACATTCAACCTCTAAATAATACATCATTATTCGATGTTAAACTTAATAAAATTGCGGAATAATTAAAACTTTTATACATTTCCTTCTTTATTGCCCTAAATTGTAACCTTTACATTACAACTCTTTGATTCAATCTTATATCATGAATCGTTACAACAAAATGACTATACAAAGTCTTACATCATAACTAAATATCCATATACATTGGATAGCTCAACTTACATTTCAACAACATGTTACGTTCAAAATATGAAATACATTTCTCATAAAACATAAGTAATCTTCATGAATATAGATCTCTATAACTCACATAGCACGTAACTTTACCTTAAAATCTTGACATGCAAAAGTGGTTATTTGCAAGAGTGAGCTCGACAGCCCAGCAAAGTCTAACAGTTTTCATGCATCACATAGCACATAATAACATGCTCGACATACATCTCATTAAAGTAACATGGCATACATGCTTTTAATTCACATAACAAATATAAAGATTGAGTTCCTTACTCAATCATCATTACTTAGCCAAAACAATGCAGTCATATACTGACTTTAACATTTCATGATTTCAACATGCATAACATATCATGCAATTTAAAACAGTTCATCAAGTCCACGTAGAAAATAGGAACCGAAAGACTTGCCTTGATCGTTGTTTACCAACAACAGTTTAACAGCTTACAGTTATCTGCACTTCACGTGCCCTACATAATTATATAATCATACACATCAACTATTAGTCACATAACAACACATAGTAATTGTAACGTAAACTCTACTCTACGTCTCATAACTCTTCCTATCATAAATACACAATGTTCAACTTAATTGTGTTAACTTTCAACTTATATCTCACTGTATTTCATATTCGCAGTTCATTCAAGTGCTTAAGTCTTGCTAGGACTACTTATTAGCTTTATATTAAATCCACTCCATATCTTATAATATTCATTTCAATTGAATTGAAACACTTTTTAAGTTCATTAACACTTGGCACGACGTTTCGACGTTCATTCGTCACACGGCCGATTTGCCTCTCTTGTGTATGCTTACTATGCTTCTATAACTCATCTAATACATCATATATTAATGTTAAGCATCATTATATTTACTATTATTCATGTTTTGTAACTTAGGACATCATCGTTTATGGTCAGGAGCACTACACATGCATATGTGCATGCCCAACGCCCTCTGATTGCCTCCGAAAACACAATAGTCCTAACGATGACCATTTTGGCCCATACTAATGACCTCAAATTGAAAACCTTAAAGAACGAAAGTTGTAGGTCTACTCGTCCTCGTTCCGGATCATCTTGAATCACCTCAATCGGAGTTCGTATGAGGAAGTTATGGCCATTTTACTACAGGAGGTCAAAATTGTCCAACCCAGACCACTTTTTCAGCGCTGGGGCGCGAGACAATGGCACTGGGGGGCGAATTCGAGCGCTGGGGCGCGAATTATAAGCTAGCCAGTGGCGCTGGGTCGCAAAATTTGGCGCTGGGGCGCCGAAACTTGCAGAACCCAACCATCGGAGAACAGAACAACTATTTTCTGTCTATTTAACACTACTAACATCTAAATTAACATGCTATCTTATATAAATTACACATATACACACTACCCAATATGCATATACTAGTTTTAACACAAAATAAATCAACAATACTAGGAAACTAAATCTTTGAAAACACTATTTTAAAAACGAAAACTCCATTATCGATATATAAAATACAGTAAACTGTAATTCATGGTTATAACCAATTTGATTCCTTTAAACTACGATTTTTCTGAAATTCATACCAAATAAACATACATGACCTTCAACTTCATAACTAGCATACACGAATTTTTTTGTTATCATGCAAAACATATATTCGTATATTTATTTTTCACTGTAAAACCAAGTTCTCTTTCCCAATGTAATTTAGCATGCAACATATATACATATGTATATATATGCTAGTTGTATCAATTACAATTATAATTATTCAGGATTTCAAAATCAATTACATAAACATGATTTACAGACAACCTTTATAAAAACTCATATACAGTGAAGTTGAGTTTCAAGAAACACAGAGGCTAAATAGTTATACTATAAAACATATGTTATGATTATAACACATACCTTTTTGTTGCTTTTAGAAAACCTTTCACTGAGAATAGCTTTTGACGAACACAGAACCTTTTCTCTCAGTCACAAATTCTCAGACACTTTTCTTCTCTTTTCTTTCTCTGTAGTTTTGCTTAGGCTTAGGTTTAGACAATACAGACAACAGGCTATAGCTAAAACTTAAAACAAATCAACGTACGCTTTCTAAAACGTTTTTAAAACCGTCGTATGCTAATTACCCTTATTAATTTATCAGTTATAAAACTATTATATATATTATACGTATTATATTTATATAACAATAATTCAAAAATTAAAACCAACAGCCATACGGCTTTGTTTGGCAAATCATTTAAAATTAAAGAATTAATATACGTAAGCCTTGTTTGGCAAAAACAAAATTAAAATTACTTTAATTTATTTTAATAACTCTTTATAACATAGTTATTTGTCACACTTTATTTAATAATAATTTATTAAATAATTCACTTAATCACATAACTCAATCCACATAACACATTAATTATTTAACAAATAAATAATTAACTAAATCAAATCAATCAAATTGAATAATTGTTTATCCCATAACAAACACATCTAATAAATATTTATATAAATCAATAAATATTTATAATTCAATAAATATTTAAATATTATAACAAAAATCTGGATTGTTACATCATTCCCTCCTTACAAGGATTCTGTCCTCAGAATCACAATTCAAACAACTCATTCGTTACAATCTTCCCTACTTACAAAGATTCTGTCCCCAGAATCGGAGACACAAATTAAACAAATAACTCAGAGTAATCTTTCATCATTTTATCTAAATATAGATTTTATATTTCCTACTACATTCATTACTTAACCAAATTCTAGGTTTTATTTCATAACTTTCATTTGAACTCAATTATATTTTGAGTATTATATATCTTTTAACCCATTCATTTCCTTTTCTAAGTATCGTTATCATAAACACTCGGGAATCACTATCATAAACACTCGGGATATTACATTCACCCTTTCTTCTAAGAATTTCGTCCTCGAAATTTTATTTATTAATTTTTATTCATTCATTCTATCAAAGTAGATTTTACATCACTACTTCATTCATTCCTTAGGTTCTATAACCACTTCTTCCACAAAGATCATTCTACAATTCTTAACTTTTCTATTAAAAGTTTCACATTATTCTTTGATAACTCATCTATTTCTCACTTCAAAATCTCTTTTCTCACTTATTCAACATATTCATCATTCAGTGTCGTATTCTACGACTCACTTCTTTTTAAGTAATCTTCATGAATATAGATCTCTATAACTCACATAGCACGTAACTTTACCTTAAAATCTTGACATGCAAAAGTGATTATTTGCAAGAGTGAGCTCGACAGCCCAGCAAAGTCTAACAGTTTTCATGCATCACATAGCACATAATAACATGCTCGACATACATCTCATTAAAGTAACATGGCATACATGCTTTTAATTCACATAACAAATATAAAGATTGAGTTCCTTACTCAATCATCATTACTTAGCCAAAACAATGCAGTCATATACTGACTTTAACATTTCATGATTTCAACATGCATAACATATCATGCAATTTAAAACAGTTCATCAAGTCCACGTAGAAAATAGGAACCGAAAGACTTGCCTTGATCGTTGTTTACCAACAACAGTTTAACAGCTTACAGTTATCTGCACTTCACGTGCCCTACATAATTATATAATCATACACATCAACTATTAGTCACATAACAACACATAGTAATTGTAACGTAAACTCTACTCTACGTCTCATAACTCTTCCTATCATAAATACACAATGTTCAACTTAATTGTGTTAACTTTCAACTTATATCTCACTGTATTTCATATTCGCAGTTCATTCAAGTGCTTAAGTCTTGCTAGGACTACTTATTAGCTTTATATTAAATCCACTCCATATCTTATAATATTCATTTCAATTGAATTGAAACACTTTTTAAGTTCATTAACACTTGGCACGACGTTTCGACGTTCATTCGTCACACGGCCGATTTGCCTCTCTTGTGTATGCTTACTATGCTTCTATAACTCATCTAATACATCATATATTAATATTAAGCATCATTATATTTACTATTATTCATGTTTTGTAACTTAGGACATCATCGTTTATGGTCAGGAGCACTACACATGCATATGTGCATGCCCGACGCCCTCCGATTGCCTCCGAAAACACAATAGTCCTAAAGATGACCATTTGTACCCATCCTAATGACCTCAAATTGAAAAACTTAAAGACCGAAAGTTGTAGGTATACTCGTCCTCGTTCCGGATCATCTTGAATCACCTCAATCGGAGTTCGTATGAGGAAGTTATGGCCATTTTACTACAGGAGGTCAAAATTGTCCAACCCAGACCACTTTTTCAGCGCTGGGGCGCGAGACAGTGGCGCTGGGGCGCGAATTCTAGTGCTGGGGCGCAAATTCTAGCACTGGGGCGCGAATTATAAGCTAGCCAGTGGCGCTGGGTAGCGAAATTTGGCGCTGGGGCGCCGAAACTTACAGAACCCAACCATCGGAGAACAGAACAACTAATTTCTGTCTATTTAACACTACTAACATCTAAATTAACATGCTATCTTATATAAATTACACATATACACACTACCCAACATGCATATACTAGTTTTAACACAAAATAAATCAACAATACTAGGAAACTAAATCTTTGAAAACACTGTTTTAAAAACCAAAACTCCATTATCGATATATAAAATACAGTAAACTATAATTCATGGTTATAACCAATTTGATTCCTTTAAACTACGATTTTTTTGAAATTCATACCAAATAAACATACATGACCTTCAACTTCATAACTAGCATGCACGAATTTTTTTGTTATCATGCAAAACATATATTCGTATATTTATTTTTCACTGTAAAACCAAGTTCTCTTTCCCAATGTAATTTAGCATGCAACATATATACATACATATATATATATATATATATATATATATATATATATATATGCTAGTTGTATCAATTACAATTATAATTATTCAGGATTTCAAAATCAATTACATAAACATGATTTACAGACAACCTTTGTAAAAACTCATATACAGTGAAGTTGAGTTTCAAGAAACACAGAGGCTAAATAGTTATACTATAAAACCTATGTTAAGATTATAACACATACCTTTTTGTTGTTTTTAGAAAACCTTTCACTGAGAATAGCTTTTGACGAACACAGAACCTTTTCTCTCAGTCACAAATTCTCAGACACTTTTCTTCTCTTTTCTTTCTCTGTAGTTTTTCTTAGGCTTAGGTTTAGACAATACAGACAACAGGCTATAGCTAAAACTTAAAACAAATCAACGTACGCTTTCCAAAACGTTTTTAAAACCGTCGTATACTAATTACCCTTATTAATTTATCAGTTATAAAACTATTATATATATTATACGTATTATATTTATATAACAATAATTCAAAAATTAAAACCAAAAGTCATACAGCTTTGTTTGACAAATCATTTAAAATTAAAGGATTAATATACATAAGCCTTGTTTGGCAAAAATAAAATTAAAATTACTTTAATTTATTTTCATAACTCTTTATAACATAGTTATTTGTCACATTTTATTTAATAACAATTTATTAAATAATTCACTTAATCACATAACTCAATCCACATAACACATTAATTATTTAATAAATAAATAATTAACTAAATCAAATCAATCAAATTGAATAATTGTTTATCCCATAAAAAACACATCCAATAAATATTTATATAAATCAATAAATATTTATAATTCAATAAATATTTAAATATTATAACAAAAATCTGGATTGTTACAGACACACTTCCTTTTAACTCAAATTAACTATTCCAGATTATTAATCAAGAACGCAATGGTAGATATAACCACCTCTTAATGCATTAACACATATCAACTTAATTCCACAGTTGATAGAATTAAATAGAACACCTTAATTAACAAATTCACTATATCTCTATGTGAATTATAATTAAAGAAGGTTTAAGCTTAAGTTCTCATTAGATTACGTGTGATGCATAGGTATATCTCTATCCTAAGCATAAATTATGAGTCCCAACATCATGCATAAATCACAATCACATGCTAGTATGATCAAAACTAAGCCCATATTCCATCTCTCGAGTTCATATGAATTATCAAGTAATTGGTGATCAAGCAATTAAATAAATTAAGCATAAATCATAATAGACAAATCTGGAAATAATCTCAATAAATTAATTTAGAAGCACGTCAATCCTCGTTACACAAAAAGATTCATTGTAGACTTAAAAAGTGAATTAGTTCATGCTAGATGAATAAGAAACTAAAATCCACAAAGATACTAGCATTCTGAATACAAAGATGAAGATAGAGAATAAAAACTGTATATAAATCTGATGCTCTTCTCTAATCCCGCCTTGCGTTCTTCGTGTTAGCTCTCTACTTCAATCCTTCAAAACGTGATGTCCAACTAGGGTTTCATGAAGAATAAAGTGATTTGGGTAGATGACTTAATAAACATAAAGATAAAAGGAAGTATCAAAGGTCCTCAATTACTATTCGAGTGAAGGATTTAAAAATTATGTTTTTTCAAAATATCATTTCAATGTATATTTTGTCTAAAAATGAACTTTTTGCTAAATAAAATCCTTCGTACATAGGTGCAAAAGAGAAACAACACTACTTTCAAATAACTCACAATGAGGCTTAGAATAAACTTAAAAATAAAAGCACTGAGCATAATAAAACACACACACACACAAAGATGCATAGAAAATCAATAAGATGCAGTAACCATGTTTTCACGGAAGTCGGGGGTGCCTAACACCTTTCCCTCGCTAAAGCAAGCCCCCGAACTCTATGAATATCAGGTTTTAAGATTGATTCTACGGAGTCATATATTGGACCATATTCTGAAAACCTTCAAAATTCAGATGAGTTGGTATATCCATTTAAAATCATATCAACTGGCAGCTCTGTCTAATTTGGTCCAATCATCAAAATTATCATCAATAAAATCAAACTTGGTAAAATAAGTCGATTAAATGTCGTTCTTTTCCTAAAACCTCAACCTTTAAATAGACCAATCAACACATCAAAATAAAAGGGTAGAAACAAATCAAAAAATAGGAAAAAACAAAAAGAGTAAGCGCAAAGACATGCACGAAGAAAACACACATATTTTTTCCTGGCGTCAACATAATTTATGCCAATTTCTATGAATTTTTCTAATTTGTAGCCATTACAAGGATACACATTCTTACATTATGATCACATAATTTACCATGCTTTGCTATTCTATAACTGATTCAAACTTACAGAAACATAGAGATTTAGAATTATACACCTCTGATGATCTCTTCTACTTAACAGGATGCTTCTTCTTTCTCTCTTATCAAAATGCAAGAGCTCTCTTTGTAATTTCTTCTTATCTCTCAACTTCAATGCCTCTCTCTATATTAGAACTAATAATCTCAGCAGAAATTTAGCAGCTTTAAATTGTGAAGGGGGATGCTTTTATTTATAGGAAAACTCTTACCCAATTACTGGATTTTATCCCTGCATTGAACCAACGTGAAATAGAGGAGACCATTAATTAAGAAGGATTTGGTGAAAAAGCTCCAACTGCACCTATTCAAACCATGCCCCCTGGCCATCATTCCCAATTACCGATATTAAGCAATGTATGGGGATAAGTCATTGGCCTAATACGGTTGATTGCAAGCTACTGAACAGAATGTGTGTGTGTGTGTGTGTGTGTGTGTGTATATACATATATATATAATTTAAACATTGCACTAATGGAAATAGCTTACTAAGGCTAATTTCTTTTGGGGTTAACAAATCGTACTTAATGGTCACAAGATTGTTGAAATCAGTCTAAGGCATGTTGGGCTAGGGAATGAATAAGTTGGGTACTATTTGTTAGGTTTGTAAGATCCATGAACACAATCAAATTGCATAAAACAACGGAAGCATAGCAAAATCAGATTTTAAATTTTTACAAACCAATTTCCCGGATCAACCTTTATGCATAATTATTAATTAACGAAAGAGAGAAAGTTATAGAATCATTCCCTTGTAGATCTAAGCTTCCACGGGTACAAGTTCAACTCCAAATTCTTCGCACGATCAACTTGAATTCAACGGGAATAATTCCTTCCTTTGCTCAACATTAGCCACCCAAGCGTTTGGCCTCTAGAGGTGATCCACCAAGGAAGAAGAAGAAGAAGAAGAAGTCAAGAAGAAGGGTATGTGGCTAAACCCTAGTTTATGTCTATACAGAAATCTCTGTACTCTCCTAACAATTGGAAAACATGTTATTTTTTTAGTTTTTTTATAATATCTAACATAAGACTCCTCTTATATAGATATTAGTCAACCCTTCTAACCTAATTAGGAATAGGATTTTATTTAAATAGTTAAACTCTTTTAATTAATTAGACTTCATAATCTCTATTAGGAATAATGGAGAATACATATATTAAATTAATTTTCAAACTCCTTTAGGAAATAAAATAATAATAGTAATAGTAATAATAATAAGACTCCTCTTATTAATTTATATTTAATATTTCTAAAATATTAAATAATAAATATTAAGCTATTTAATTTATTCTATCACCACAGATTAAATTAAATATACTTAACTTATTATTACGATTATGTCATTAACTTTTTAAATAATTATTCTTCCTTTTGCGGTGTAACCCTTTAGGTTCTCCATATTAAACTGGTTGTGAATAAATAAATTAGAACAATTTTAATCTTATTTAAATAAATAAATTAACTATTAATTTATGTAAATAAATAATATTTATTCTACAATAAGGGTAAGCCCCCTTAGCGATCAACGACTTTTTAAATAATATAGATTTCAACATTAATCAAAAAAAAAACCTTTGAGTAAATAGTTACCGTACAATTCAATCCTTCCATCATACAATGTCTCAATTAAATCTAAGACATGGAATTTCTGTCAAGTCTTATTTTATTTAATTATATGTATTCTGATTCCCAAATGCACAACTCCAAATGAATGCAAATTAGAAACTCTTTTTTAATTTCATTCCACCTTGGCCAAGGATTCCTAGGTTGTCATTTATCGAATCACATAGGACATATCTCTTCTTTTACTAGAAGCGGCAGATTCTTTATTGATCATACATTACCTCTATATATAACTTATTACACCCAAACATATCCTTTGATATACCCTACAAGTTTTAAGGGACATGTCAAAGTATAACTTATTATATACAAGATAGTATGATGATCTCAAGTCTAAGGATCACTTCTACTACTATCACTACAGGAATTCCTATTGACATGCAAGTAAAACTCCATTAGGTATTCCGTAGCGAGCCACGTTATGTAAACTTATTCTCCAGTAAACACCTACATACTTGCTTTAGTATCTCCACACAAACGATCATGAGATCAATCATCATCATCCAATGAGCAAATAACGTATGTACCAATATATTCGGATTCACTCATCCCCTTTTTAGTAATCCAATGATTGGGAACATTTTAATTTTAAGCTATCTAAGAATTTAGATCTCATTATCATGATCTCATCATGATTCGAAAAGCATTGCTTAAAACTATGGGTTTATCACATATTATTAAAATAGCGTCATATAGAAAAAAAATGCATTTAATAAATAGTTCTTTTATTAATAAATGAATAAGATTGTTTACAAAGTATATGCTTTATCATCATACATTATTGGCTTGTATGCATACTACTTTCACTATCAACCCATTATGAAGATATATGAAATTTTCTTTTCCTTTTTGGGCTTTAATTGTGGGTGTTATAATATTATTTCCCCAATATACTTATTCCTCTTATACATAAATATTTTAATCACACTTAAATCAAAAATATACTTTTTAAATTAATCCATTCCACAATATTAACTAAACCTTCAATTGTTCCATCATGAATCATTATGTCACACAAGGCTCATTTCTTTCAAGCTTTGCTAAATTATATAACTCAAGCTTATTTTCACAATATAGTCTTACTTAGTGATTATTCTTATTTAATAACTTCATTTTTAGTATCAATTCTTATGTTTCATGCATGATGCAATTTCATTGCATTAACTATTTTCTTGACCACATAATACACATAATTGCACATAATCAATAAAGAAGAAAAGAAAAATAATAATAATAATTCCTCATTTATTAATAATAATATTTTAAATTTCCCTATTCCGGAAAGCTCTTTCTAAGAGCTATGCAATGGCATCAGGCTTGACCATTTCTGAATCCGGGAACATGGGTCTATGACCAGAATAGCATGTTCAAGTTTCATATAGTTATTCGTTGATTTGTCTTGCATAGTTTGCACTCGGGATTGTTATATTAGCTCTTTGTGACCCTATCCTCAGCTAGATGACTGTTGTTCATGTTGTGTTGCAAAAATTACATTTTTTGCCCTTTCAGAATTGTCTCTGGCTTTGATGTTGTCCTCCCTCGGGGTTGTCTCCGGGGTTGAAGTTGTGACTTTGTCTTTCCTCTGGGTTATCTTTGGGATTTGATTTGATATCCCTCGTGGTTGTCTTCGGGGTTTGATTTGATGTTGTAGTCCTCTGGGGCTGTCTTCGGGATGTAAAAGATATTTTTGCCCTACTGCATGGTTAGTAAAAGCAAAGCAAAAATTCGAGTGTCTATATAAGGTATAAAAAGTCTTGTAAATAAATCAAGCATGACTCATTTTGTTTAAGCACAAGTTATAAGGCTAAGTAATCCCCAAGTAATAATCAACTGCATCAGTTATACTAGAGAAAGAGCTGGCTATTCATTAAAAGCCTAGACTAGTTAATCATCTAAGTTATTAAACGTAATGCTTAAGTATTAGCCATCTATAAAAATCAAACCAAGGTTTCTATTTCTCGGTTCCTTGTTCAAAGATCAAATATCATTCTATATGAATTACAGCTTATACTCTTATGATTCTCTACTCTCAAGATTGTAATCAAGTGGCTGGATTTAAGTTGAAGATTAGGAAGATAGAAATAAAGTGTTAAAGCAGTAGTCCATTAAGAGCATTGTGATCAAAAGTTATATCAAATTTTGGGTTTTGAAAATCTAGTAGCTATATTAGATATAATTGAAGTGTGCATGATTTTCTTGTGTTTGATTTCAACTAAAATATGATATTTAGGATGTGTAAATGCTATGAGAATTAGAGTTCTGAAATAATTTTTATGAAGTATTTGTTTAAATATCCAAATGAAGATAAATTATTAAACCGTCAGAAATTTAGAGGATTTAAATGATAAACATGATAATTAATCATATGATATGTGAAAGAATGTTATTTCTAGTGATCTATATAATGTTTTAGCATCCATGAAGCATGTTAGAAAGATTTTGGGTATGAATTTTCAATCTCTGCCGAAGTAGAGCATTGTCCGGGTCTGAGCTCGAAGTGGCGCGGCTGCGCCACTTCCCAAGCCAAGACCAGCGTGGCCGTGTAGGTCTCCAGAAAATGAAAACATTATTTTTGTATTATGAACTTCTGAGCATGTGTATTCAAGTCATATATGCTTCCAAATGTGTTTCAAATGATGACAAAGATAGATATGCATGACTTGGGATATCTAAGCTTAGTTTAAAAAGGATTTTTAAATGAAAAACTAAATGGTTTTTGAAAGTAATAGTAAACATTCATATAAGAGTCCTAAAGCTGATTTCTATCAACACTATTTTTTATACAGGTTATGATTGTGATTGAAAGGTCATATATGATGTCTAAGCTAGACCTGGCAAAATATGATTATGGGTTGGTTTTGGTTTTTAAAATATGGTTAACTAACCATTTAAGAACTAAAACCATATTAACCATTTTTAATATGGATAATGTGAGTTGGAACCATATGGTTATGGTTAAAAACCATATTAACCATTTTAAGATATTTTGACTTTTAAACAAAATTTTTTAAAAATGAAATTAATATATAATATAGATAGAGAGACGGATATAAGGGGTGGTGGGTAGGTGGGGTGGGGGTGGGGGTGGGGGTGGAGTGGGTAGGGGTAGGGGTAGGGGTAGAGGGTGGGTGATGTATACATAATCGCTTAATATTAATTTTTTTTAGGAGTGGTGGGGTGGGGGTGGGGGGTGGGTGGGATGTATTGGGGTAGGGGGTGGAGTAGGGGTGGGGGTAGGTGGGGTGGGGGTAGGTGGGGTGGTGGGGGTGGGGTGTATACATAATCACACAATATTATTTTTTTGATAGAGGTGTGGGTGGGGTGGGTGGATGGGGGTGGGGGTAAGGGGTGTATACATAATCACATAACATTTTTTTGGTGGTGGTGGGGTGAGTGGGGGTGGGCGTGGGGGGTGGGTTAGGTGGGGGTGAGGGTAAATGGTGTATACATAATCACATAATATAATTTTTTACTGGGGTGGGGGGTGGGTGGTGTGGGTGGGGTAGGCGTGGGGGTGGGTAGGCGTGGTGGGTGGGGCGGGGGTGAGGTGGGTTAAGGTCGGGGTGGGGTGGGTGGGGAAGTGGTAGGGGTGGGGTAGGGGATGGGTAGTGGGAGGTAGGGCTTGGGTGGGTGGGGGTGGGTAGGGGTAGGGGCGTGGGTGTGAGTGAGGGTGGGGTGGGTGGTTGAACTTCTTCAATACGTAAATATGAGTGGAAAGAACATTTGATTTGGATTTGAAATAAAATATAGGTCGAAAAATGATTAACCGGGTTGGAACTATATTTCATTTTAAAAATATAGTTCCAAACTTTAACCAACCCAAATAAATAAATATAGTTAACCAACTCATTTAGTTCCAGTTAATATAGGTTGACCCGACAGTTAACCAACTATATTATCAGGTCTAGTCTAAGCTAGTAAGCATGAATCCAACATAAGTTTTAAAGAAAAATTTAAGTGTTAAGCTATGTTGTTTTAAAGAAGACTTAAGTATGGTTTAAAACCTCTATGATAATACGTATTCAAGTTATATTAATGTTGTATGACCCGTAGTCAAGATAGAAAAGGATTACGCTACTACAAAATAGTAATTAGATAACGCGTAAAAAACGTTATGGTTTGTATATCAGAAATGTCGTGGTTAAGAGTGTCATCTATTTGACACCCTTTATACAATGTTTTTGAAACGTTGTGGTTTGTCACATTTACAACGTTTTTTTCTTAAAAAACGTTGTATATTTATTTTTCAGATATCATTGGATGCTTGAAAACGTTGTAGATGGTATGATTCCACAACGTTTTCTTGCTTAAAATGTTGTAATTTGATACATCAGACAACGTTTAGACACATTTATATAACGCTTAGAAGGTGTCATCTATTTGACACCCTTTATATAACGTTTTTAAAACGTTGTAATTTGACTTAAAAATGTTGTAATACATGCATATAACAACTGTTTTTGGATCTCTACCTTAGCAAGCAACAACAGATAACGTTTAAACACATTTATATAACGTTTAGAAGGTGTCATCTATTTAAAGCCAAAATGCATCAAACATTCAAAATATACCAATTACAAATAATATTACTATCCATGCATCTCAAATTAAAAATATACCAATTACAAAGAATATTAATATCATACAATACGTTTACATCCCAATAATACCAAAATATCCATACATCTCAAATTCACTTTTCAATATAATTACTACTATATTGAATTGTGAAAGAGTACATAATGCTAAAGGATCTTCTTCTCACATCTTTTTGGACACATGTAGGAAGCATGTAATGTAAAGTCTTATACTTTATTTAACTGGACATTAATGTTATTTTGTTTAACAAAAGAAAGCATTTTCAAAAGATTCACTTGTTTCTAATGGAAACAAAGTTCTTCTGAGACACAAAGTGGAAAATATAAAATCCTTTAGAAGATGGAAGGAAGAGAGCAACCACTTAAGAGGTTCAATATCTCCTTTTTCATCTGTAAGTGAGACTTGCATTTCAGAAGGCATATTGAGTTGCTTAAGTACCTAAAATGGCAGTAAAAACAATAAGCATTACCTCATTGATGAAATTCATGTCTCCAAGTCAGTGCAACTGATGGTTCCATCTGAAGATGCACCATATAATGACTAAAACAAATTAATTTAAAATAATGATATTGTGAAGAATTTGATCGTCAGTAAACTAATTATGGTAGCATAACAGACTTCTGCACAGTTCTATAGACATTTATATATTCCTTTTCAAGATGCTCAGTTCTATAGACATTTATATATTCCTTTTCAAGATGCTCTTTTTGTGGTCAGCACTCACCATTACAAAACAGGATGTCCACAGAAAATGATTGAAAGAGGGAGAGGGGGGGGGGAATTTAGTATATTTCCAAATCAAGACTAATTACACTACTATAAACATAGTGGGAGTGCATTTCATTTTGCAAAGTATATACATTAACATATAAATGGCTTTTAAACAATGTTACTAGGTTGTTTTATGTATCAGCCAGAGCAACAAAATAGACTTCTTCCTCTTACTTGTGATAAGCTCTGTATTTTGATTCCAGCCAAACTCAAAGGGTCAGCCTCGGCCAATCTTTTTGCTGCAAAATACGGTTTACGTAATTTCTTAGAAATAAGTTCCCAATGAATCCCTTAATATAGTCAACCTTAACAGAGAGTTAATATCAACTTATCTAGTTGACAACAGCAAGACCTAGAAGAAAACTGATGCTAGGGAACAACATTATAAGATCATGTCTAATATAAGCTCATAAAAGGTACTAGTATTCTTTTTGGGGCTCCTAGATGAGCTGAGATGTAATTCGCTGCATTGACGGCTTGGTTTTAGTTCTGGAAGAAAGTAATATACTTTACCTATTTTCTTTAGCATATTGCTCCCCTTCCTGCATCAAACTTGTTATCAGTAACTTGAGAGAAGTTAAGAAAGCTGCATCGTCAGCAAAGCCTCCATAATTGAGTGAAACGCTTGAGAGAAAAGTACAGATCTGTAAGCAAGAAATATATGGAGAGAGCTTCTAGTAATAAATAACCCAATAGTTAAAAAATAGGCTTAGTTAGATCAGTGTGCCACAGTATTAGGGTTCATAGTGGGAGTAACAAACGAGGACAAAGAAACAAAATTTAAAGATAACCATGTGTCTGCCTGCAGTGCGGTAAGGCACTAAGCAGAGTTAATCTTTTGTATGATGTGATAGTGTTGTCAACTAATCTAGTTATGCTATCAATTAGCTGTTAATTCTGTGTTGTTTATTTTTTCCTTGCATTTGCATTCTCTTTGGCATATCCCGTGTAGTTAACCAACATCTATACATTTCTTTTGGCTCTATAAAACACTTGCTTTCCAGGGATTTTAAAATCTGTTACCTAACCGTATGCATAATATAGAAGGTACCTCATTGTCCACATTTCTTTTTGCATCCAAATCCACTTTGTTTGCCACCAAAACTGTAATCAAATTTGGGTTTCCTACAATAGCATAAGATTAAATTAAGATTTACTCGAGATTCATTTCTACAAAAATGTAGTAATAAGTTGGACAATACATTGTTATCTAAATTATGTTTTGAAGGATCCAGTTCAATGCCATAAGAAAGATGCAAATTTCTGATATTTGCATAAATGATGGCAAAAAAGAAATTATAATATAACAAGTTCATGGACAGAGAGGAAAGGAACCATTGCTTCCCCAAAATCAATCTTATGGGGACATAGGCCGAGTTTCTACAACTCGGACATATGTTACATTCGTAAGTTGTGATACTATAATATAATAAGTACTAACCCGGATACGAGTCAAATGAGAGTCTTTCAAGTGCACGAGCAGCCCTTTTTTCTTGTAGAAATAGCCAAACAAGACATGCCTTATGATCTCTGCTGGCCCTTCACTCCAGGATTTCAATGTATGAGGATCAGCACAAAGCTTGAGAATGAAACAATCCTCTCCATTGATTTTCTTCTCTCCAATGCATCTTGCTTTGGTAAACATGCTTGCAGTGGTTCTCAGGTCAAGACCCTACAAGTAGATGATAAGTTAGATCTTCAATTTCCTAATGAATAAGCGAATAAAGAAACAAACAAATGAGACATGACTGAGGCATGAGCACAGACAACTTCACCTGAAGAGCACGACGCAATGGTCTAACAGGCCCTTTTGCAACATGTGAACCAAGCCATGGTGTGTGCCTCCACATAAGCTTTCCATTGCAACCAGCATGAACCTTGCTACCACCAAGCGCAAGCTCCACGTACCACATGTCTGGATTCATCTGCCATAGCACAAGGCCACCGGACTCTGCTGTTTTTGAGGAGTTTCTGCTCTTTATAACCTTTGTAGCAGTCTCCATATCAAAGGCTAGCATTCGCACTTTCCCCATTGCATAAGCATTCTGAATTGAGTTTTGAAGTTTCTGGCCTCCCGACGCTGCTATGAATTATTGCAATATGTATTGAGCAGATGAAGTTTCCTACAAACAATGATCATTCAAGTCAACTAACCTTCCAATCATAATGTTAATTTCTTAAACTGCTTAACAATCTCCCTTCTCCCCCCCCCCCCCAAAGTTAAAAAAAGTCACCATGTGGAGTTAGTTCTTTATTTTTCCCCATCTAAATTTAATAGTAGACAAACTGACAGTCCAACTACTAAAATATTTAAACAGACCCAATCTTGGTAGATTTTTTCTCAAGACAACAGATGACATCATGAAAAAAAAAATTTAACATCTCATCCCCCTCCCAAAACCTCAAATAGTTAGAAAGTCTTATACAGAGCCATAAATTGCTACATACATACACATATCATAGATTTTCAAAGCACAAAAATATTACAGATTCAGTAGATTGCATATAATGCTAGGAATGAGTTGCAAACATGAAAGTTCTTAATTATTTCATAAAATACCCAAATAAAAAAGTTATAATAAAAGGGAGAACATGTTTTCTGATTGAAACACTTCAGTAGCTAATGGACATAATTTATTATCAAATGACCACTAAAGTACAAAACTAACATAATCAGCCAAAAGTATAATACACAGTAGTTCTATCAACAATATGCTCAAACAACCAAAATCCAAACCATCAAGTATAGATTCTAAGATACCATAATAAGCCATTTCGCAAATACAAAATGAATTTATAAAAACATAACCAAAGAAACAAGTAATGAACAGAAAACCAGTTAACTACAAAAGTTTTATTTTATAAAAATTTAACAAAAAGTAAGGGAAAATAGAAACAAATAAGAAGGGGATGAAAAATTACAATGGGAGTGTCTTTGATACTGAGATGGGGAAAAGGGTCATTACTGCTAACGTGCACCAGAGCCAACGGCGCACCCAAAACCCCCAGCAGCAACCTCAGATCGGATGGTTCGCGACTCAGCTGACCCTTCATCCAGCGACCCAACTTCTCCACCTTCGAATCACCACCGTTCATCTCCTCATTGGCAACCGGGCCTTCCCTCAAAGGCGGCAGCGCCTCCGCCGACCTAAAACCCCCCGATCTCGCAACAAATTGATCCGGCGGCGCCACCAGGTAGCCCTTGCTCTGCCTAAACAAACCCAAACTCGACGACCCGCTCCGGCTCCTCCCTTGAGACCTCGCCTCCCCCTTCCGTAAGCATGGACAATTGAAGAAGTGGCGTTCAATGCTACCAACTATGAAAGCAGAGAAGCCATTATAAAAATGTTCCGTATTTTTTATATAGATAAAAATGTTCTGTGTTTTTTACATATAAAAATTTTCAGTTGAGCGCGGATTTTTGCTACGTGTTTTTTAGATAATATTTTTTTAAAAAAAATATTATCCAGTTAAAATTAAAAAATATCCTTTTAAATATATAAAGTTTTTTCATATATATCTATAATATTTTGTTAAAATAATATTGTGAAAAAATATAAATATTATCTATTTACTATTTTATACTAGTGTTAGGATAGCAAATAACCAAGTATAAAGCTCTGCAGGAATTGTGCAGTCGCGCCACTACTGGGCTTATTTGTAGCGTCGCACTACAGAGATGCTAAGAAATTTTAATTTTTAATCTGAACCTTTAAGCATTGTTGTCTGACTCTTTTAAGATGTAATACAAGACTCGTATAACGTTTATAGTGATAAAAAATGTTCTGACTTATAATATGTATCGCTACACATGTTTTCTTGATTTATGTGTACATTACAAAAAAATAGACATTTGACAACAATTTTTCA